>JALIZF010001824.1:600000-880664 GCA_029948255.1 Telmatactis stephensoni | reverse complement strand
ACGTACTGATCCTGTGAAATAAGAAGAAAACGTCGAAGAAACTCGTATTTTATAGCTTGTATGGACTGCAACTTCATATTGCAGCTATATTGTTAACAGTCAAGTAGCTCTGATATTTTAAAAATGATCTTCTTACCTCTGTCTGCACCATGAAAGGTCTGTCTTCTCTGATGGTTTGCAAGTAGTTAGAAATGTTCCAAACTCTGTTGATGTTTTGCTGTTCAAGCATTGCATCAATCATTATGTAGGTACCAGTTCTTCCAACGCCAGCACTGAAAAGAAAAACTGAAAGATTTCTGTATAGTGCGTCAATAGTCGGAAACGTTTTAATTGTCTTGACTCATCTTCAGCTCTGAACTGATGAAAATCTAACTCGCCACTGCTAAAATTCGAACTTAGTAAAGTGTTTATGAATATTTGTATGTGGCAAGCAGTTAATTTCTGTGGTTTTGTCAGATTTCCTTTGTTACCTGCAATGAATAACTGTTGGACCAGCATTGTCAGGCGTCTCCTTGCGTACTTGTCTTCTAAATGCAAGTATTGAAGTAGCATGCTGGGGAATTCCCTTGTCTGGCCAAGCAGTAAAATGGAACTGACGTACTGGCGGCTGGTTCTATTGGTCTAATTGAAACATAATTTGATCTGTGATTTATAATTCACAGTTATCATTACACTAATAATCAACTAACATATGTTTGGACTAAACATGTGACTGTACTATATTGTATATATTTGGACACAGTACAACTGCCATCTTAAGCGAGGGAGCGTAGGGGAAAACGAGCGAGTACAGAACGTGATGCTGCAATCTTAACTATACGGGTGTATAATGAGTAATGGTGTGTACAATTACCAACCTTGGACAGAATAAACGTTCGTATGACATAGTCTGCAAACACTTGCGTTTGATGATTGGTCACCGTGATGTCTCCATATTTTTCACTTCTTTCAGGCCAATATTGATGACACTTTGCCTAATCGCGAATACGACAAAACAGTTTCAAAACAAGGGTATCATAATAGATTGAAATTTTTTACAATACCTTTCCCAATTCAATAAGGTTTGTAGCATGACTATTGTTGCAGTATTTTGTTGCCAAACCATTTGCCAAAACTCTTTCACCGTATCAGGCAAAGGACCTAAGGAATTAATAAGCTGCTTAGTTAAAATAAAAACATATCACCGTGTTTCATATTAAATCGTAAGAACTGATCGGGAGAGAAATCATTTTTAAGTTACCTTGCGTTGCAATGTACACCTTTGCAGTGCAATCATATCCCTTTGAATGTAAGAAAATGCAATTTTAAAGGCAATGTTTGGGGATAAATACAGATAGCTTATATCAATTTAGTAAAGATATTCCAACCTTTTAGCAAGTTAAATCATCATTCAAAGTGATAAGTCTTACACATATGAAAGATGCATTGATGTAGTCAATATCACAATCATCTTGTAGGATGACACAAGAGTGGTCGTCTGTAAAGACAAAATGTTACATCATGATGGATTGTTGACCTGATTCTTCAATAATGTATCAGAGTTGACATGGAAAGAAGCACTTACATGGGACAGTGTTTTTGTAGCGATTTTTCTTTTTGTTGGAAGGATTTTCTGCGCGGAAACATTGATAATGCAAGGCAGTTGGTATGCTCTGTAATAAGGAAATGCAAGTAAATCAATTAAAAAAATCATAGGCTGGTTTAGTTTCACATTGACATGCAAGCCCATACAAATTTGTTACCCGACTGTTGTTTACCTGGAATTCCTTTCTTAAAGTACGTTCATCAATAGTTCCATTAGGCGTCAAAAATGTCATGATATTCATGTATGGAATTATTTCAGCCTTGCTCAAGCTATTGCCTTTATTATCTGCAACAGATACAAGAAAGGCATTAAGTTTAGAAAATGTAGCTTTTCTCAGCTAGCACAGATTTTGCCATACCTTCGTGAGTGGATGTTCTGTACTTCTCATAGTCGTCAGAAGGCTTTAACTGCATCGCTATAACTTCTTTCTTGATCTGATTGCGACTAATGAGAATAACGACAAGATTTAGTTGATACTGTTAAAGTAGCATTCCAGTAACCAACATGTCCATTGAAATTGAATGTAGATATCACCAGCAGCTGCTTACCGTTTTAATATCACAACTACGAGTCCAGTGGTTAAAAGTGTTAGGGCAACAAACGCTACCACAAATCCAACTATAAAACCCTTCTCCGGAGACGTTGTTCCTTCTAGTCTTTCTACACCAGCTGTTGTTCTTATATCTAAAAAAAATCAGTTGAAGTTTGTTTAATATTGTTGTAGCTATAGACTAGCAACACATGTAGAGCTCAGTGGAGTAGATGACTAACACGCTGAGTGATCATGAAATCTTCAGGGGGGAAGGGTCGGATAACGAACGTAGCAGATGCATGTGATCCTCAGGGGGGACGGGAGAATTTGCGCATCCCATGGTTCATGTTTTAGAGCATATATATCAGGAATAAATATAAAGTACAACTACGTTTTTTTTTTTTTTTTTTGTAGTTGTACTTATTTATTCCTGATAATAAATCCTACGTACAAACACACCATTGATCTAGCATATATATCCTTACCTGGTGTACTGAAGTAAACAATTTCACTATAAGGTCCTGGTCCAGCCATTGTGTATCCTCTTACTGATATACCATACACTGAACACTGTAAAGACAACCCTTGCAACACAACATGTGTATCCTTCGCTGCAACATCGTGTACTGCACTGCTTGTGTTCATCAAGATTTCATCATTACATCTTGTTTCATACAAGGTCAAGTTTACTTCGTACTTGGTGATGTCGCAGTTCATTTTGTCATCAGGAAAAGGTCGCCAAGACACATTAACTGTCGTGGTGTTTAAGAGTGTAACAGAGACATTTGTTGGTGAAGCCCATGGCGCTGTAGAAAATTAAACACGAAACTGGTTGAAACAAGAACTGAAGTGTTCGTTGAATGTCCTCCAATTCGGACTCGACGAGCTTTCAAGTCCTCATTGTCGGACTTTAAACATTACTCAATTATAAATTGATATTTTAAAACGGCATACTCTAAGTATAACGCTGAGCTAAGTTCTTATGTTTTTCAGTCTAAGATTAAAAACTTCTTACTTAAGACTTAACGAAAGAAATATATATTATAATATATTGTTCACATATGACAGTCGGCAATAGTCAAGTCAACTCGTCGTGTATAGGGTTCTTGTGCTACAGTAAACGAACTTCTATTGGATAACGATATGCCTTTCTTCGTTGAACTAACTGGAGAGGACGGTACTGAAGTGAGAGCCAAAATAGTCAAGTTTCGATTTTCGCTAAACGGGTACTTAACCTGCCGCATGTGATGGGGTAGCTGAAGTTAACTCATGAAAAGGGATGATAAATTAAAAGTGTATAGTCTAATCATACTTACCGTCTACCATCGTCCTTAACCTCACTTCATTACTCGATGGACCAACGTACTTGGTGTTCTTGACTGACACCCTTATTGTGTACCACGTACACTTTTCTAGTGACGTCAGTATCCACGTGTTGACCACACCCACGTCAATTGTCTTTGATGATCCCCCTTGCGCTGTGTATGCTATTGTGTAACCTGTCAGCGGTCCGTGGACTAATTGAGGATCTCCAACCTACAGAGTCAGTTCAGTAAGTGTCTGTAAATATCTGCGCCTATATGTGATGTTCCCTTTGAAGGAATCCTCCCTCCCCCCTCCCCAACTCATGCAGCCTGACTACTCGGCAGGAACTTCATAACTATGAACACTACTCTAACATAAAATACCAGTCGATATGTACCTTCCATTCGAGGATTATCGATGTTGAAGAGTTAGCTATATTCCTGATGATTATGGGAGACACCTCTGGTACTGAAGAAAAAGAAAATGATAGGAGTCGCCTTCAGTTAATTTTGGTTAATAACATACTGGAATATAATAACCCTGATTTAGTAATGTTACCGTCTTCCATTGTCCTTATCTTCACTTCTCTACTCGGTGGACCAGCGTACTTGGTGTTCTTGACTGACACCGTTATTGTGTACCACGTGTACTTTTCTAGTGACGTCAGTACCCACGTGTTGACCACACCCACGTCAACTGTCTTTGATGATCCTTCTTGTGCGGTGTAGGTCATTCTGTAGCCTATTAGCGGTCCGTGGAGCAATGAAGGTTTTTCCAACTAGAGTATGCAACAACTATGCGTATATTCATTTTATCAAAAATTAAAGTCTAACTCAGTAATTACAATGTAAAATTTATCAGTAAAAATACTAGAATAACTACCTTCCAGTTTAGGACTATTGATGCAGAGGAATTCGTCTGATTTCTGATGATTGTAGGAGCCACCTTGGGTACTACGTATGGAATAGAATAGTATCTTTTATCGGGGACGTACAAACAAAAGAAATGCCAACATAACAGAGTGTTCTTATGCCCATCAAATGAGCTTCAATTCAAGTCCTTTAAGAACGATGTGTTAGTTCATTGTTGTTTCATTTTGATGCAGGAATAGTAACTGCTTTACATTTTGCGTTTATCGAGGCGTACCTCGCTGTCATGTAAAGCCTGGTTCACACTAGCAACGAATTAAAGCACAAGCGCTAGCAACATACGCAGACTCAGTAATGTACTGCTCAATTAGCAGTGCTTGTCTTTTCACTAGTGACATAAGCATAATTACAAGCAACACATACGCAGACTCAGTAGTGTACTGCTCATTAGCAGTGCTTGTCTTTTCACTAATGACATAAGCATAAGCAACATACACAGAATCAGCAGCTCTTGTCTTTTTTCATACCTATGTGATAAATGCGATACTGAGTCTGCGTATATTGTTTGCGCTTATGCTTGGGTCGCTAGTGTGAACCAGGCTAAGGACAATTGAATAAACGAGGGGTTTTCACTTACGTGGCACAGGCTAACTCGCCTAGCTTGTGAAACACTTGAAGAATCCAGAATGGAAGAGATTGCTGTGCAAATAATTTATTCAACATACGTACAATTATATTACTTGTTGAATTCCAACAAACCTGCCACAGTAGTCTTGATCTTCATCGTTGGACTTCTTCTTTCATATTCTTCTGCTTTTACTCGTATTTCATAGTCAGTGTATGGTTGTAGACCTGTAATGTTATAGCTTGTGACGTATCCAACATTGAACACTCCTTTCTTGGTTACATTGGTTACATAAACAATAAATCGTGCCATATTTTCCCTGATTTTTACGCAAGTAAGGGTCCAGTTCAGAAATATGGACCGTTCAGAAGGCGTGGTGGATATCAGTATAACTGCAAATTAGAAACAATAACCATGAAAGCAATATATTATAAGTACTCAGTGCTGGTTTAGCAGTAATACAAGGTGTTATGGTCCAGGTTAATCACGATCTGGCCGTACCTTTTAGGGTCTTCAAATTTTATTAAACTACCAAGGACTAAGCTGGTACCTTTCAGGGTGAATTTTTTCCACTAGCAAATATTAGATACTATCGTTTAGATATGATGATGATGATGATGATGGTCGGTTTTATTGATAACTTTTCATTTACAATTTTTTGAAACTTGCTGCGGACAATGTCTAGGCAACAATTTTTAAACTAAGTATATGTGCATTTCAGTGTCTCAAACTGTAAATTTTTGTGATGACTTCGCAGTTTTGTGTGATTATCCATTTCTGACAGGTTGGTCAGAAAGTTCTTTCTCTAGGGAGGTGTTGAAATCTCCCAGGAAGTTAAACACTATATTGGTTTGTTTGATCTCGTAGTCAGGGTAAAGCTTGCGTATTCGTAGTCGTAAATTCACGTACCTTCTCTTCTTATACTCATTTCTGTCGTTTATCTGTCCTATGTTGCACACAGTTCCTTCCAAAAGTATGATTTTCTTGCATTTTTTTCGAAGATTGTCATATCCGGTTTGTTTGCTCCATTCTCAGGTGCTTTGTCTATGTAGATGGATGTGTCCCAGAGCATTTTCGCTTGGTCGTTTAATTGTTTTTTACTTGTTTTGGGGATCGCCTGTTTATACCAGGCTTTGGACTCATCGTTTTCCATGTTATATAATGACAATAGGAAATGGTATACCGGTCTTAACATTCTATCGTGCCTCGACTTATAGATTGTTTGGGTTATAGCAGAGCAGCCACACAATAGATGTGGGATGGTTTCTTCTGCACTGTGGCACAACGTACATGTTAGATCCAAGACTCGCTCTTGTTGGTTCTTTACTCTGTAACTTTCATTATTATTATTATTATCATCATCATCATCATCATCATTATTATTATAATTATTATTATTTGAAAGCAAATATGTGAAATATGTAGTCGAAACCATCACAAAAATAGCAATAAGGTCATCGTACTATATATTCTGATGTAGAAATAATATAAGGCGTGGGAAAATCCAGAATTAATGAAATTCTAAAGTAGTATAATTCTTATTGACATGTTCCTATTGTATATTATATTGTTTATTGTTTATATGTTTATCTATATATATACTATATATGTATACGTTTTGGATTCAAGTAACCGATTTTATTATATGGCTAGATAATTTCCTGAATTCTGATTGGCTAACGCATGGTCTGTATTTTGCCATATCAGGATCGCTGTCCCGGATGAAAAGAAAAGTTTGCGTTTGGCAATTGTTTTAGCGGGACTTCTCAAAGCCATATAATAAATAAGTTATTAACCTCGTTTGCTCGGTCTGCATGGGAAAATATCAGACCTCGGTCTTTTCGTACAGACCTCGCTGCGCTCGGTCCGTACTGTCAAGACCTCGGTCTGATATTTTCCCATACAGACCTCGCGCTCGGTTAATAACCCTTTAGTATAAGTTACCTTGCATAAGAGAGATTTACAATTGTAAACAAAAAGAAAATAAAGTTTCCATTATTATTATAGTTCTATTACATGTTGAATAAAACATTGAATCATTACCTGGTTCGATAACATAAACATTAACTCTCATTATCTTAAAAGCATGACGAAATGATTCCACTGGTATAAATCTGATGTATCTGGCTGTTTGAAGGTTTGTGAGATCATAACGTACAACAGTATCACTGGTTATCCTGCCTTTGAACAACTGAAACAAAATTATTTAAGCAGTTGTTAGGCGCCAATTACTATTTTGGTCGATAAAACAAACGTGGACTCTCAGTGTCTTGCACCAGTGAAAGTGCATGCATCGGCATAAATCTGATGTAAGCTTAAGGTCTGGCTGTTTAGAGGTTTAATAACAAACAGCAGTTACTTCTGCTGGTTACGATTGGAATATAAATAATAAGATCAAAAACAAAAACAAACAAACGTGTCCAAGTTGGAAAGTTTTTTTTTTTCTCGTTGCAATACTATTTACCAATATACTACAAATTGATACTATACTTTACCTTTTCTATTTTTATGATATCTTTATATTCTGTCCAATCTGACTCGTGGTTTTTCTTGAACTTCAACTTGTACTTTGTCACCCAGTATTCTGAATGCCATGGTCTACCGATTCCTTGTGTTGCTACAGCAGTGATAACTCGTACAGCACCAAGGTCAATCTGTAGGTAATCGTTAGGATTGTGATGATTCCTTGGTGCCCAGCCCCATGGACCATTAAGTCTTGCTTTACTTGGTACGAAACCCTTGCCCCATGGTACGACTTGGTAATGTAAATAAGACGAGGCTGTAAAACTTCTGTCAGGGATTTTTAGAGGATTCATTTCAACAAAGGATCTTTCTGTGCAATCTGAAAAAAAGATTTTTTTCCACAAAACGAAAGACCTGATAAACTGAAGAAAGAAGCCATTCATGCTGCAACTGCTGAGCCAAACGTACCTAATGCCAAATTTTATATATTGTATTGGCGAGGAGAACTATTTTTAATCTTAATTCAGAGACACATACAAATCGTTTCTTTTTTTGCCAACAAGAAACGGCTAGCACTTATCATTCAATTCAGTGTTTTATAATCTATGTCGATCGTCACGATCACGGATTAATTGATCTAGCTCTTATATATATAAAAATCAATTTCAAAACCATCCCTAGCCAACGATAAGTGAATATCGAATATAACCTTGAAATGATTTTATCACAATTCATTTTAGTTTGAAAGTGATTTTTTGCGAAATACTCAGTAAATTACCTGCTTTTGTTTCAACAGACATCACATCTTGTAATAAAATCAAGATACAGAATACCAAAGCCAAAGCATCCATGTTGAAAACTACGTACTTTGTTATCTGAAATCCTGAAAGTTTTCTCACAATTCTGAATCATAAATCCGAAAGAGAGTTGTGCAAGAAATGCTGCTTGCGATACGGACGCAAGTTTTACCGCACTCAGTTTCGTATAACAGTTTTTAATTATTGGCTATGCTGTAAGACTTTCGGAATTGTATATTTTTCCACTAATTATGATCAAACTTTACTTCGGCGAAGTAAAGAAAGTGTAAGATGAGTTTTTTTGGGTTCGATTGAGGCCTATAACTACTGGGAGATCCTCAACAAAGATTACATGGGGAAACTGTGCCTCGAGGTCTAAGCATTTTATTTACACAGCTTTCACCTAAAATGGTAACCCCTTTCAAAAAACGAAAAAGACAGTACTTCCTGACACTCGGTTTGTTTCAACTTGTGAAATCCTTGTTCTTTCAGTATATAATTCCTGCCCGAAAAGATACCTGCCTCATCATTTATTCTATATAAAGTTCTCCCACCCCTTGGAATTTCAACATGCTTATGTAGGCTGCAGCAAGGGTACTAGCCACAAAGTCGTTGTGTTTATATGTTAATAAACCGAGATAAAAATTGTACTTATCTGCAGTCAGTCCTTTGAAGTTCTGAAGTCACATTATTTCCTCTGCTTTTGACTTTTCTGGCCTCTGTTATAGCTGTTATAAAGCGCTCCGCCCCGCCAAACGTTAGTTAGCGATTTCGTTAATAAGTTAATCAAATTCGACTTAAGATCAAGAAAGGACGTCAAAAGCAGAGGAAATAATGTGACTAGGACTGACAGCAGATAAGTACAATTTTTATCTCGGTTTATTAACATATATACACAACGACTTTGTCCTAGTGCCAAATAAGTCCAGTTAGCAAAATAAGTATATGAAAATAGATGTCTATAATAATGTCGTATGTTGATGACTCCAAACGTAAACATGGCGGCCTTGGAAGATTTATGCAAGGTGTAACACCCGTCCCAACCAACATTGTCTCGGGGGAGGGGGGAGTGTTCAATAATATATGTGTTTTTAAGACCTACATGTAAGGTATTAAACACAATGTGTCAATTTTAAAGGCTAGTGTCTCATAATACCGGTCTAGCATAAGCTAGCTAAATCGGCGTGCAGAATAGTATCATCTATATAGTGCAATTGAATTGCTGAGAACGAAGCAAGCAGCGACACTAATCCCTAGCCTCTGGGCTTCCTGTCTATGAATACGACCGCTGTGTGTGTTCTCAAGTCCATCCCGTTTGACCATGAACGGAGTCGGTTTATTGTTAATCAGAAACTGAGTGAATGTACTTGGACTGTTCCAAAGATTTACGTTTTATAATATAGGGTTTCATTCGTCATTAAAGTTTTTTAGATTGACCAATTTTGTTTCTGACCGTGTTTGCTTGGGCTTATTATTAATTGCAGAAAGAAATTCGTTTTCGCCAACGTTGTTACGTCACAAGACGTCATCATAATGTCTACTCTTTATGTATGGTCAGCGGTATCACCAGTGATAATTATTATGGCTAAATGTCAATTGCCCAACCCACGTTTCTCCTACTCTGGGAGAGTGTATTGACGTTTCTCGGCAAAGACAAACTTTTAGCTCTGCTATGTGTCAAGTCTATCCCGTTCGACCATGAATAAAGTCGGTTTATTGTAAATCAGATATTGATTAAATGTATTTGATCTGAACTGCTCCAAAGATTTACGTGTTATAATGTAAGGTTGAATTCGTCAGTAAAGCTGTTTTACTATTTTTTGCTGTAGTCTTGGGAGATCCCTGTGTTTAGCAGGACCGAGATCATGCGATCACAGTGGGGCCGAAAGCAGTTGAGGAAACTCCATACAATAAACAATTTATATTGTAGCTTTGTTAATTAATCATTATCAGTTTATTCTGTCTCAGTACTTGAATGACATTGGTCAATAATTATGTATTTCTTTTACTTATCAAAAGTTGTCTTGATTTTTTTTTCTTTTTTTTTTTTTCGCGTAATATTTGTCCAGGGCTTAGGCTGAGGGGCCGGGTTCACTTCATATTTTATATTATACAAAACAATATATACATATACAGGTTACTAGTCGAGTAAGCGAAAAATAGAGCTGCAGGTGTATTTTGATATTTTTGTTTCTGGACGTAAATATGTTTTATTTTTAGGACAAGAAAGGGGGTTACCGGGCACCCAAGGAACCCCCCCTCTGGATCCGCCCCTGGTCTAAGTACTCATGAATGACAATGATCAATAGTTATGCTATTTTTAAAGGTCAGAGCGCAATGACTGAAAGCACGTATGGTAACTAAATCGTTTATAACTAGGAAATAATTATGAGTTCCTTTATAGTATTTTATACATCTTTTGTATTTATAATTATGCTGAACTTGACGCAGTCTTCTAGCAGTAATGGTGTCTTGAAACGAGTTCATGTAGTCAACCATTGAAGTTAGCATAGTCACTGAAGGAGTCCAGATACTTCTGAACGATTTGATAGCAGAAAACGTACTGCGTCTAGTGTAAACAGTAATAGAACTATTACTATGAATGACTGACTTGGTTGGTTAGTTGATAAAAATATGATTGATTCTGTACATAATAGTAGAACGATTTGCCACAGGAGCTCCACCCATTACTTACCAACGTTTGCACTGCTCCAGGTCTGTTAGTACGAATAGACTTAACGGTCTGAAAGACGTCCACTACTTGTTCTTGTTTCACTCGTTCAAGTGTTGAGACGATGGTACAGAACGTTCCACTACGACCAACACCATCACTAGAAAACAACCATCTTATTAGGGCGTAAACAAATTCCGGGGTTTTATAAGTTAGCTGTTGCTGTACACGTTTGATGATATTCGGACTTGGTTCCCATGGGAGTCTAGTTCGGGGTCTATTAGAACGAGTTCTCGTATATCCCATGCAAATGAGCATGGGAGTAAAATTTTGTTTAATCCGCACGATTGGGACGACCATGTTCGGGGCAAATAGGACGATTGGGGCGATTATATGGAAACCAGGCTCAATCAAACTTGAGTACGTTTGTGCTTCTCTAGAGTACCTGCATTGAACAAGGATTGGAGCACCGCAACATCTATGCTGTGATCTTTGAACTTCATCCAGCAGTTCAAGGACGCTCTGGGGATTTGCGGGGACACACTTGTCTACCCAAGTAGTGTGTTGAAAATGCTCTATTTTTCTGCTGGACTGAAAAATAAAAATGCAACACAAAGTTAGTTAAAAACAGAACCATATGAAAACTGAATAGAATTCCAAAAACAAATTATTACTATGTACCTTTTGTCTGGTGACCTTCAATTTTCTTGACACAAAACCAACATATTTTTGTGTTTTCAGCAATTCCACTTTGATGTCACCATGCTTGTTACATCCTTTGTTTGGCCAGTACATCACAAATGTCTGAAATATGAAGTGATTTCGTTATTCCATTTTATTAAACTGATTTAGCAAACTACGCGACGTGCAGCGTGAAGGAGGATACCGCGTCACAGGTAAACAAGTGAAGTGGCGTCTAAAACATGGCGTCGCCACGTCGTCACCCAACGAACGAATATGATATATTTGTCATCTCACATCCTGTTCTTGCTTCGCGTCGAGTTTGCGAGCTAATTAAATGAGCCTATTGGTCTCACATTAAAGCTGATGACTCCTGTCTCAAAATGAGTCTGATGCTGCAGTTGATTCATATGAAACTATTTTGTAGTGTATGAAACTGTATTGGTAATCTCTAAGTTCGGCTACAGCTTTCAAAATAGAAAGAACTTCCTATGCATGCTAGTCAGATTTCACAAAGCCTTCAGCTGCAGATAATAAAGGTTACCCTGGATTGCAGGTCCTGGGTAACCCTTGGTAACCTTTATTAAAGAAATCAATAAAGTATAAAATAATATATTTTTTTCTATTGTCTCATACCTCGTCTCCTTCTTGCAAGTTGTTGAGCATGACAATGGTTCCTATGTCGTAGTCCATCACCATTCTCCAGAAATCTACCACCGTATTTTCCAAGGGAGCTTGTGTTACAATGAACGCGTTCCGATCTCTGTAAGTCTAGTAAGAAGAAATAAAGAAAAATGTACTTAATATCATCTCAAGATTAAGATTAATAGGTGTGCATCAACGCGTTGATATTAATTATAAAATATTTGAGCGCGCGCTGATTGGATGGCTACCATGTATGGCTACCATATTCCAGAGGACAGAGACATGGCTTGCACAAAAACGTTGAAAATATTTTATAAACGCTTATGTCTATGTACTGATATAAACACTCTGGAAGATGTAGAACACTTGAAAAGCACGAAAAACACTCGGCTACCCCTCGTGTCCGAAGCTTGCTTTTCTCTTGCTCTACATCTTTCGTCGTGTTTACACCACAGTACAGAGAAATGCGCGCGCGGTTTATATTGCTTAAATAAATTAAAAGCTTACATCTACGAAGGAAGCGTTGATGTAGTTGTTTTCACCTTCTTTCTCGATATTCAATATGACGCGAAATCTATTGACTGAAGAGAAGCATACATGTAAATGTAAAATAAAGCGACCTTTCCGAGAAACTATATCTCTCTTTTTGCATAGTTTAATAGAAAATCCAATCTTACCGGGAACAATGTCAGTGTATCTGTTCTTTCTTGCGTTTGATTTTTCTCGCCCAACATCACAGTCATCTTCTGGCCCTTGGGATACAATCTGGCCAAGTTTCTATAGAAGCGACATTAGGTTCTATTGATATATTTTCATCTTTTTTATATATATACAATAAATTTCAGAGTTTAAAAAGATCAATAAAATTAACCTTGAATTCTAGAGAATAACCACTAGCTTTTTCCACGCGATCCACAGTCGCGAGTTTTTGTGTTGCAATACGAAAGTTATGGACTTGAATCTCAGTGTTACCGCATACGATTGCCTCGTACAAAGCCAAGTGAACGAAAATGTACTGGTCCTGAAATCAGTGGTATTCAGTGGTAAGTATTGACCAAAAACGTATTAAAGTTATGTAAATCTTGAACTTTGCCTTTGGGTTAAACAGTATTCTACGTAGGGCTTCTCTTTGAAATGAAGGGCGAGGATAGAGCAGAGAATTATGGAAAGAGGGCGCTCGTTTCTCTCTCCTTCCCCATTCCCCTTACAAGGTTCACGCTAAGCATTATATAATAACAGATTTAAGTGTTATTCAACATTGTACCTCTGTCTGAACCATCCTTGGTCTGTCCTTCCTAAGGGAGTGGATACTGCTTAGCACGTCAACACATTTCTCTTTGTCGACTTGCTCCAGCAAGGCATCGATCATGATGTAGGTACCAGTCCTTCCCACGCCGGCGCTAAGGTGAAGAAATCATTTTGAGAAAAAAATGAATTCATAAGTTTTTACTAGTTTCACAATTACCTGCAATGAACAACTGTTGGACTAGCAGCATTTGCAGGACACTGTGCTAGTACTTTTCGCCTAAATGCAAGTAGAGCAGTAGCGTGTTGGGGAACTCCTTTGTCTGGCCAAGCGGTGAAATGGAATTGCACTACCTGACGAGATTTTCCAGCCTGAAACAGAAAGTGCTGAACATCAGAAACCATATGACGTCCTCTGGATGACATCAGCACATTATAAATGAATTCATTAGTTACCTTGGTGACGTTAAACGTACGAATGACGTAATCAGCAAATACTTCTGTCTTGTGAATGGTAACCTTAATGTGTGCGTATTGCGCAGAATCGTCATCCCAGTATTGGTGACACTTTCTCTGCAGCAAAACAAAGTGCATTACGGTTTAAAATACTTGGATGCTATAACTTCTGGAAAAAAATGTCAATAGGTTATTTCTGATAAACTTTATTCACCTTTCCCAGTTCGATGAGGTTTGTCAGCATAACTATGGATCCTACGTTTTGCTCCCAAATCATTCTCCAGAAGTCATTAATAGTTTCAGTCAAAGGGCCTGATTGGGGAAATTGATTCATGAAGATTAATATTGTTTTTTTGAAGATTGGTATTGTATTTTATATGGGGTGCCGTCAAGCTCGGGAAGTGAGTCTAGCGAAAAGAAGAAATAACAATGAACTAGAAACTGATCACAAACTAGCTTCCTGACCTTGAGTAGCAATGTACGCCTTTGGTCTTTGTCCACGTCCCTTAAACAAATAGACAGCAACACTTGTTAAACAATTTTATTTCCGATTTTCTCAGAAGAAAAATTGTGGAATTACCACGATCTTCAGTAAACATATAACTAATTTTTTACAACTGTTGTAACTCACATGGATAAAAGAAGCGTTGATGTAGTCAGAATCCTCGTCTCCATTGACTTTACCAATCACAACACGTGAATGATCATCTAGAGATTAACAAAAGCAACTAACCCTAGTTCTAGGTTACTTGCTGGATTAAAGATACTATTATAAACAGAATAAGAAAGAGTGCTAGACAATTGTCACATCCACCTTGGATTACTTACAAGCTACGATGTTCCCATAGCGGTTTTTGTGTTTATTTGCAGGTTTTTTCGCTACTGTCCAAGCTGAATGATGGTTGGATACACTCTACAAAATATCGCGTTCTTAGTAAGATGGAATTTCGAATTCCTAGGTAACAGAAATCCACAGCTTTACATTGTACCTTATATTCACTCCGAAGCAAAGCATAATTATTGCTTTTCACGCTTGCAATGTATGCAGGGAAATTTCCAATAGAAATGGATCTTGATTGGCTGACTTCATTCTCGTTTCCTGGATTATGAACATAAAGAATTCATAACGTCATTTAGTTGTTACTTGGAACTGAAATGGTTTAATTTCCAAAAATTGAAAACTGAGAAAAGCGCTTTACAAATGGTATATATATAGCAGTGGAATGTTCTCCAAGATTCGGAGTTTGCATGATTTTGGAATTTGTATAGTTTCTATCTCCTACACAATCTTAATACCCCAATCCAATAAAAACAAGAAGCCGTTAGATGTGCAAAATTAATGCAAAATGTCACAAAAAGTTCGTACAAAAAATCTATCATTGTGAAATATAATAAAACAAGACGCATAGCTGCGTGAACTCGGGCTTTCTATGTAGTAAATCATGAGTTCTCTTTGTTAACATTGTCCCTTTAAATTCTCCATTCGTTTATTCTGCTGTGCTCTTTGACCTAAAAGCGCATTTATACAGGCTTAGCCTTTTTTTCTAGAAAGACCTATACCCTATACCTATATCTATACCCTATACCTATACCCTGGTTTATCGTCTCCTTCCGACGTTTATTTACTTGATAAGAGAGAAACTCTCTAAAGAAAGCGAATAATAAACCCCTGGAGCCTAGGGTAAGAAAGACCCATCGGATTAAAAATTGATTTTTGTTTATAGTCACTACACGTGAAATGGTTTTTTCAAACTAACTTATTTGACTTCTGCAGTGTACTATCAATCTTAATCATGATATTTTGATTCATTTGCTTTATTAATAACAACAACTTTTGCAATAATTTGAAGAGACAAATGAATGTGTTTTAAAGTTTATCTGTTTATCAGTTTATCTGAAGGGTCAGTGCTTGAGCGTCGGACCGGAAATCCGAATGTAGGCTCAAATCACGCTGAGGGGTCGAAATTTTTAAGATCTGAAATTTTTACACTCGCAGAAGCATTCACATCCAACGAACACATTTCCGAGTGACAATCCAATCATTTACTTACAGAAGAATTGTTGGTAATTCTGCCTGCCTTGAAACAAACCAACTTTAATATAACTGATTTGCAATACTCACGGATTATTAGCAGAATTGATTCACAGTTGGTGATCATTAAAGATGAAAACTACTGCTCTATGTTATAACTGCTCTATGTTTTAACTATAACTATTAGACTACGTTGAATTTAAGCACAAACTTTCCTTTATTTTCTTGGTTTTTAGCTTTCAAATAGCAATACAATTTAGATGACTTGGGTATTTCAACGAATACGTTCGTAAACAAACTCAAAAATGTTCGCTCGTAAATTGATCTCTCGTAAAGTTCGCGGATCGACCCGTTCCGAAAACTGCTCGCCATCTTTTAGTGTGGGTCTACCGCGAACAGGTGTGTGCTTTTGTAAATAGCTTGAGCGTACTAGAAATCATATTTACCCTTGAATCGCGAGACATCTTGCAGGTCGCCATGATGACCATGTGCTTTTGTCGCTTATTTAGGTACATACTTCATGGTTTTGAGTGCCGTATAGTTGCTCTGTACTTCTCAAGTAAAGAAGCGACTATATAGGACAATCATGAAGTATATACCTCTCGACGCATGCGCCTTTCTATCTATACGCATGCGCTTACATTTCGCGCATGCGCTTTGTGCCTAAACTGCGATTTGTGACTGAAAAACAAAAAAAAAAATAACGAAGCCCAATTTATAACTCGGGCATTCCTACGGAAGCCCGAGTAATAATTCATTCTCCTAATTTGAAATATAATTAGCTATAGGTTACCAGTTTCAGTGTCTTGAACTTGTCTACTTGGAAATACATGAAGATGCAACTGTTTGTCAGGCGTCCCATTTCTTCGCCTTAAAATAAAACGAAAACAAAGTAAATAAATTCAGTTACTACAAAAATTTTGTCGATCGAGATAAACTCTTGTTTTCCTAGCCTGCAAACGATATTTCAAAAGTAAACAGAAAAATGAATACCGTCTCCAATAAAAGACACCAGCTCCAACAAGACACAAAACTATGATGACACCAAACACCGCTCCAATCGTACCGCCAGGTCCTGCAGATTCTGTAGTTTGGGCTTTTGATGCTCTATCATCTTGAAAATTAAGTAAAGTAAAACGATTTAATAATTACAGCGTGATACAGCTTTTGTAATTTTTGTGATACAGATTTATTTAGTATTTCCCTTCCAAAAAGCTGGTATAGTGGCCAAGCTAGTAGCACAGTCATGCTACTTGGAAAAATGTATGGCAAAAACGTTTAATTCGCGTTAACAGTGATGACCAAGTACATACCACTTGCTACTCTGATGTACGCCACTAGCGCTTCTTTGCCAATGTAGGTTTTCTAAAGAAATAAACGTAGAACGCATTTATATTATTATATTGCCCCTTTTATGTTACAGAATAAAATAATTTCATATTCTAAAGCTAACACTCTAGCTCATCGGTAAACGCCTCACCTTTTTGTAAGTCATTGCTCGTTGATATATGTAATATTGTTGTCCATTGTCCAAAGCTACGTTGGTGTACTTGTGTTTATAGATAGTCCCATCACCAATGGTGAGTACTTTGTTGTACTTGAACAATTCAGCTGTAATGTAATAACTGAGCCTTTTCTGTACAGCGGTTGTATAGTTGTACAAGGCCTGGTTATAGTTTGATGGAAGTTTGTCTGGACCACGTGTTACAATAACTTGGTAGGCACTAAAAAGAAAGAAAAAGTCAATTTTGCAGAATTCTCAAGTCTCTGTTTTTCTCTTTTATTTTTTTCTTTTAGTTAATTTCTTTAGTTAGTTTTGCTTTGCTCTGCTCTGATTTTAGTTTGTTTGGATGGATTAGATTGGGTTGGGTTGGGTTTGATTGGGTTGGGTTGAGTTGAGTTGGCATGGGTTGGATTGGGTTGGGTTGAGTTGGGTTGAGTTGAGTTGCGTTGGAATGGGTTGGGTTGGGCTGGGTTGGGTTGGGTTGAGTTAAGTTGAGTTGAGTTGAGTTGGTTATAGCTTAAAGTCCCTATGACGCATATTTTTTTATTTTCAAACTCATTTCTTTTCTGGGAATATAGTTAAGATCTTTTTATCACATTTTGGAATACTCTATATTTTCGGAGATATAAAAGTTTCAAATTTCAAAATGCAAATGTGATGACGTCAGGGGAGTCTTCATCACCAGCTTCTCATGGATTTTACTAAAAGAGGTCTTCAATTCCACAACCAGATTTTTTACTCAAACACAGGCTTTACCAACGGAAATAAATTCCAAATGAAAAAATAAGAGTATTTCAAGTCATCTTGGTTTTGTATAATAAATGATGACTCCCCTGACGTCATCAAATTTGCATTTTGAAATTTGAAACCTTTATATCTCGAAAAATATGGAGTGTTCAAAAGCAAGACAAAAAGACCTCAACTATATTCCCAGAAAAGAAATGAGTTTGAAAATAAAAAAATATGCGTCATAGGGACTTTAATGACCTCCCAGGAAAAGGAAGGAGTGAAGAAGTTACCTGCCTTTACAGGCGAGGTTGAATGAATAAATAAACAAAAACAAAAACAAAACAAAAAACAAAAACAAAACAAAAAACAAATGAATAAATACAAAGTTTGAGCGTTCATCACCTAATAGGTCCATTTTGTTCTTTTGCCTTCCACAACGTTATGTTGACCACTGTGCCTGTATCATTGTGGTATTCAACGTCGACCACGTCAACTGCTAAGGGATCTGCAGCATAAACAGAAGGACATGGCTAACCAGCTTATTATAGGGACCTGTATTCATCGATTAAGTTTCACTCACCATCTATGGCAGTTTCAGTTACACTTTTTATCGTTGGACTGTCACCACAGGCAGTTGTTGCTGATACCCAGAAGTTATATAGTGTGCCTGGTACAAGATCCTTGATAACCAGTGATGTTTGTTTTGTTTCAAGCATGTTTGAATGTCCAAATTCAGACCAATAACTCTTGGATCCTTTATAATGAACCTTAAGAAAATTAACATTTTTAGCATCCTGTGAAGATCGTGGTTTTGCGATAACTCATCTGGGGTGGTCAAAATTTGATTCTTACCTTGTAATATTCAAGAGAGTCACCGATATTTTGTGGCTCCTTCCAGTCGAGTTTGACTATATTCCTTGATGTTTGGGAGACACGAAAATGTGTTGGTGATCCAGGTCCTTAAGAAAAGGCGAAAAAAATTATTTGAGGTATCATCAACAACGCTCAGTTAAACTGAAGTTCGTACATCCGAATCATTTCTAGTGACATCATGGTCAAGAGTGAAAAGAGTTTTGAATCGACTTTTGACATTTCAAGTTTGGGGGAGGGGAGGGGGAGGGGGGAGAGGAAGGGAAAGGGAAAGATTTGCCAACGTACGTTTTTTCCAAGATTACTCACTTACTCTACTTACTCTACTTACTCTGTGTAATAATAGACACATTATGACTGTACGGTCCTGGTCCTTTACTGGTGTACGCCCTGACAGACACGTTGTACTGTGCGCACAGTTTTAGACCATAAAGATCATACTGCAAGTCGTTGCTTGCAACATTAAATATACGTTGGTTGTTTTGTATGTCTTTCTTTCCTTCTCTAACAAGTTTACTTTTCACCTCATATTTTGTTATAACACCATTGGCTAGGTGTTGAAGTACTGAACGCCACTGGATTGTGTACCATGTGGCGTTCATTTTGGAAGAAGAAACTTTCTGAGGAGATCCATCAGGTACTAGAAGAAATATGAGTAAGAATATTACGCAAGTTACTTATGGGACGTTTCATAAAAGTGTGATCGATAATGTTTAGGAGGAACACAGGTTGCACTGTACATTTTTGGATCTTTCACTTTTCATTCCTCGGGAGATATTATCTGATCTTAAACACAAGAATTACTTAACTTACTGTAAGTTGACGTAATACATATACTTTACCATCCTCGAATGTCCTTGTAGAAACACCTTTACTCTGTGGTCCATCATATTTGCGATTTTTTACTGACAAGAAAATTTCATATGACGTGTACTTTTTAAGTGACGTTAGTGTCCGCGTGTTGACCACACCCACTTCGAATTTATTTACTGATCCTTCTTGTGCTCTATATGTTATTATGTAACCAGTCAATCGTCCATTGATCTTGTCTTGTTGGGGTCGCTGTAGTAAACAAGTGCATGAAGTGTTAGTATAATCTTCTTACAAGAAAACTTAAAATATTTTGTGATTCAAGTTTTCTTACCGTCCAGCTGACTTGAATACTCTGTGATGACAGCGTCTTAAGTTTTATCTTCTGACTGGGGTAAATTTCAGGTTCTGTAGACCGTGATACATCAGTTTCTTATTATGAAGATACTTCATTTTATTTATTGATTTTTAATTGGTACCAATTACTTTGAGAAATACTTCATTAAAAATCAAATCTTGAAAAATTAGAATTTACTAATAGGGAATAATGATCAACCCAAACTACGATGCGATGGAAACATTACGCATTTGAAAATAGAATCACGATCTTTAACTAAGAGACAATTAATTAAGCCACCACGATTTTTATCACAAGGGAGCTTCGTGGCCTATAAGCTTGACTCGCGATGATAAATCCTTTATCACACTTGTGGCCATTGTTTAATTTAAACCCTACTTACTGCCTTCCATTGTTTGAATCCATTTCTTATCACTCGATTGTCCAATATTCCTGTTGTTTCTGATTGACACCGTTACTGTATACCACGTATACATTTTCAATGACGTCAGTTCCCGCGTGTTGACCACACCCACGTCAACTATCTTACTAGATCGAGTACTAGATGTGTCGGTGTATGTTATTCGGTAGCCAATCAGTTGTCCATTGACAAGGTGTTGGTCAGGATGCTTATATAAGTAGAAAATATTAATATTAGATCAATTAAATCATTTACTCACTCGACCAGCTAGAGTGATTCTATTTAACCCGTGAAAAAATAGTTTGCATAATAGTTAGTAGTAAACTCTAAACCCATTGTTTTCTATTGTTCATTATCTACTACAACTCAGTAGTTAGTCAACTGTCTTGGGTTAAATAAAATCACTCTTCCAGTAACCGAAAACAAACAGAGAGAAACAAACCGGAAAAGACAAACATGAAAAATGATGCGCATTTTATTGATTTTGTTCTTACCGTCAAGCTGACTTTAACACTCTTTGATGATAATGCCTGTAGGCTTACCAGGTAACTGGGGTATTGTCCAGGCTCTAAAAAATGTGCGTCAGTGAATAAATAATAGTGTTTTCTAATGCATAGCAAGATTAAAAATGAATATTATTTGCCTACTTACTGCCTTCCAGAGTTTGTATTCGTTTTTCTTCACTTGGTTGCCCAGTATACTTATTGTTTCTGATTGACACCGTTACTGTATACCACGTATACATTTTTAATGACGTCAGTTCCCGCGTGTTGACCACACCCACGTCAACTGTCTTACTAGATCGAGTAGATGTGTCGGTGTATGTTATTCGGTAGCCAATCAGTTGTCCATTGACAAGGCCTTTGTCAGGACGCTTATTTAAGTAGAAAATTTAATAAATAATAATAATAAACCAACGATACACATTTTATAGAATTTGGCCTTACCGTCAAGTTGACTCGAACACTCTTTGACGACAATGCCTTTAGGCTTATCATGTGACTTGGGTATTTTCCAGGCTCTAAAAATATGCACTACTTTATAAATGAAAAATCGAAAAAACAACAAATTCCGTCTAGCTCACCACTAGCTACCACTCTCACCGTCAAAAGCTCTTGAAGAGCCGAGGTTAACATTGGTTTAATTTATTTTCATGGAAATCATTTTTATGGAAATCATCATACCATCCTCTAGCGTCTGTACTGTCTTGGCTGTACTCGTTAAACCAGTCTTCCCATCTTTGATGACTGTTACTGTGATGGTGTAGTTTGTGTACCTTTGTAGATTGGTTAGTGTATATGTTGTAACATTACCAGCGGTTTGGGTCTGCTGTTTTCCACCTTGTGGTGTATAAGTTATGGTATAACTGATAGAACCACTTACTACTGGTTGCTTTGGTTGTAACTAAGAATAGTTGCAAAAGAATAGATTGGAAGTATTTGCACCACTGTAGTCGGTAAAAATCATTTCAGATCAGTGAAGCAAACCATAAAAAAAGAAAATTTGAAAACCCTAAAATTTCATTCGTGCAGAAAATTTTGTTGATTCTAGTTTTTGTTTTTTAGATGAAAAGTGATTGTCAGTGATATTAATTATATTGTATATTGTGTCCTGCCACGCACTAAATAGGACTGATCATTGACCAATATGTTGCTGATTATCATACCTTCCATGTTATCTGAATGCTTTGAGACGAGGGCGACGTAGCTTTAATTATCACTGGTCTGATATCTGAGGAAACAAAGGGTTGACAAATAAGTACTGTAGAGTAAATCGACTTCGTTTGAGGTATGCATTGTAAGAACTTACTTTCTGCCACTGTCGTCGTTGGTGGCAGTTGTGCCGACGTCGCTGACGTTGCAATTGAACTTATTTTTGAGCCTAAGACGCAGAAAAAGACATATAAGCAAAGCAAAATATAATAAACATGTGTACAGGGTGTATGCTGTCAAAATTCTTTCTTTGTGATCACTCTGAGTACCAGTTCTAGTTGCAACCACAACTGTTTGAAAAATCCCGTATGTTACTCAACTCTGTAGTTAGGAGGTGCTCTCGTAGGCGACCGCGCTCGTAAGAGACAGCGGCCACTTTTTTGAAGTATCAACTGGTCTTTTCCTCTGTGTTCAAGCTCTGGTAAACAAATCGCTCAAGCATACAATTGTTTGGTGAAAAAATGTACTTTGCAATTTGTCTCAATCATGCACTTTGTCTAAAATGGTTTCCTGTGCATAGTCTGGTCTGAATTTCTTGAAGCCCTCCACATTAGAGCTAATATATCCATGATTAACTTCCCTTTAAACCTGGATTAGCGGATTAAACCTGGATTAACATTTTTCCGTTTAAACATTTACTGAGCCTTGCGCTGATAGCACTACTGCGTGATCGCTTTTCAGCGCCCATTCTCGTATACTCAACTAGTTCTACTTTCGACTACTTTCAGGGTTTTGGTTGTGAAAACGTTTAGCTTAAAAATATATGCGTAAAATATTTGTAAAGGTTAAAATGTTGAAAGCAAACCAATGCAGCGCATACCTGTTTTGGATGTCAGTGGTGTCGAGCCAGTTGTCGGTGCTGAACAAAAAGAGAAGATATGGAAGTTCAATAAAATGTGTATAAAAACAGCTATAGTTAGCTAGCTGTATAGACAGTACACTATATAGGGCGCCTATTTACAAAACCAATTCTATCTAAATACACACACAACAATATGACGTTTCTGTGTTTGGAGGCACAGTATCAAATCCATGGTATGCATCTATGTTTCAACAATCTCTTCAAAGCATATTTGAAAGTATTCGATCAGAAACAAAGAATGATTCTCAAGCACTGATATAGAACTGAGGAGTTGTTCGAACAGTGATTAAGTGTTGATCCTGGGTTAAAATCGATGGTTTTCTTATATAAGATTTAATCCTGGGACAAGAGCTAATTGTCTTTCAAACAACCTGCATGAAAAATTATGACTTACTCAATTACCATAACTACCATAACCACCATAATTACCTTAAAATCCTACAAAACTTTTTTGAACTGATAGGTGTATCTGTAGCGTGTCAGATGTTCATTAAACAGGGTTTTGATGGGAAGAGCATTTTCTTTTCCGTATATCATCTAGGGATGTTATACAATGTCAATTCCATGTCGGGTGTGCCCAAGGTGCCCAAGGAAGCTTTCGAAAAGTGCCGCAAATAAAGTGCATGATCCAACTTTAGTGCGAATAATAAATATAAAATATCACACCTTTAGAAAGCGCGTAAACTTCTACTCGCATCATTTTCCTCAAGATATGTTGTGTAGGTATAAACCTGATGTATCTTGCCTTTACTGGTTTTGATAGGGTATTCTTCTTCGTTGAGTTGTGATCTGAATTTCCTGGGAATAACTACAGAAAACATGCATAAATGCTTAATATCTTTACTTGGTAGATGTCTCATCACAGTTCTATCTGAGAGCACCAATGAAACCATTGCAATTTCCCTGAAAGGTCTTGTTTCATTTCTATTATACCTCTTATCACACATGTACACAAGCATTGTTTTTACCTTCACATTATTTCCCTCTCGATACATCTTCCAGATTCTATCATCTGTTGAAAACTGTAACTTGTATTCTAATACCCAGGAATAATATTTGTGTTTACAAGCATCAGTATCACATCCTCCTTGTGTTGCAACTCCACATATGTCATGCGTAGTACCAAGGTCAATCTGTAGGTAGTCATTTGGGTCATGATTATGTGGACACCATCCTGTTTTCCCGCTATTCAGTCTCCCATAAGATGGTTTAAAATGGGGAGAGTAGGACGACGTATTCATACTGCTGTCTGGTATGATGGACCTGTTGCTGACACCAATAGCATGGTTGTTGCTGCAAACTGATTGAATCATAACGTCATATAATTTATACATGTCAGACCAGCCTACGCTTATCAATATAACAACTAACATTCGAACACTTTGTTTTTCCTATGATCACTTTGCTACCAACTTTTACGACTTTTCTACGAACTTGTCCAAATATCGAATAACACTGACAGTATACTTTTAAAGATCCGCCAATACAATGAAGAGAAACCTAATAAATGATTACTAGTACGAGCAACTGAAGATAGTCAAGTGTCAATCAGAGGTACATAAATGTCCAGAGTTTGATTTACACATTTAATTAGGTATCAATCTAATGGCTATATTATTAGTAAGTACTTGATGTTTATTTATTGTCTTGGTTTTATAGAGCTTTTGTATATATTTTTACATTCTTAATTTTTTTAGCACGTGCCATTCTCGTACTCAGTTCTACTTGCGACTACTTTCAGGGTTTTGGTTGTGAAAACTTTTAGCTTAAAAATCATCCGTAAAATATTTGTTTGCGATGTCGTTCTTTTACGAAAAGTATTTGTAAAGGTTAAAATGCTGAAAGCAAACCAATGCAGCGCATACCTGTTTTGGTTGTCAATGGTGTCGAGCCAGTTGTCGGTGCTAAGAAAAAAAGAAAATATGTACCATTTCAATAGAATGTGCATAAAAACAGTTATAGTTAGCTAGATAGACAGTTCACTGCTGTATGATGTTTATATTAAAACATTTGACGGGAAGACTTGACAGCATTATGTCAGTCGACATGGCAAGGCTAGAACGCCTATTTTACCTGCTTTCAAAACCAGTTCTATCTATATCCGCACAGCATTATTGTGCGTTTCTGTGTTTGGAGGAACAGTATCAAATACATACCTAGCATGCATCACATTGTTTCTAAAATCAGAATCTGATAAGACTCAAATAACTGACAGCTAAGAAGCAAATAAGGATCACTCTCGTCAGAAAATTTACATTTTTATTGAGCTGATAGATGTATACTTGTCGAGTGTTACATAGGTTTCTGTGATGTGCATTAAACAGATTTTTTATAGCCTTTGTGTGGTTAGGGATATAATATAAAATGTCAATTTCAGGTAAAGAGCCTCAGGCAAGTCTTTCGAAAAGCGTTACGTACAATGTAGGTATACGTAGTGCGAAGAAACATATTTATGTAATTACCCCTTCAATCTTAAGCCTATGAAATTGAGTTTTGCTCCCTAAAGGATATTGAGGTTCCGCCTTAAAACTTAAAGCTTGGCCATGTTGACGTCCGGTAGCCACGTGTCCTTAAGGCGAGAAAAATAGGAACTTCAAAATGAGGTGGCGGTTTTAAAGTGAATCTCGAATCTTTTGATGAAAAGTTGTTAATACCATTGTCACCAACACAAATCTGTCTGGTGAATGGTTGGATTTCATTCTTTCTTGAAGAGGAAAATAGAAACATCAAATGCTTGTCCTGGTCACGTAACCTGCTTTGCTAATTATTCCACTAACAAAACAAGGAAGACAACCATTCCAAATAGATTCCTGATGCTGGCACGGAGAGGAACCTTTGTAGATCTATTAAATTGTTCATCCACTTAAAACCGCCCCAAATTTTGAAACCCCTATTTTTCCCACCATTAAGTCACGTGACCACCGAAACTCGGCACGACCAAGCTTAAAATTGTAAGGAACCTAAATATCACTTCAGGACCAAAACTCATTTTAAGATTGAAAGAATTACTACAGGAAATGTGTTACCATGTTAAATTACCATGCCTTGACATGCTGGAGAGTATGTAGTGCATGATCCAATTTAGTGCGAATAATAAATATAAAATAACACACCTATAGAAAGGACGTAAACCTCAACTCGCATCATTTTCCCCCTGTTACATTGTGTAGGTATAAACCTGATGTATCTTGCATTTACTGGTTTTGATAGGATATTCTTCTTTGTTGTGTTGTAATCTGAATTTCCTGGAAATAACTATAGAAAACATGCATGCATAAGATATGCTTGTCATCCACCTGGTGATGCCTCATCACAGTTCTATCTAACAGCACCAAACCATTATAATTTCTCTAAAAAGTCTTGTTTCATTTCTATTATACCTCATATCACACAATCATATGTTTTCACCTTGGTATTATTTCCCTCTGAATAAATCGTCCAGCTTCTATCGTATGTTGAAAACCCTAACTTGTACTCTGTAACCCAGTAATAATCTTTGTAATAACAATCGTCAGTATAACATCCTCCTTGTGTTGCCACTCCACATATGTCATGCGCAGTACCAAGGTCAATTTGTAGGAAGTCACTTGCGTTGTTATCTGTACTTGGTCTCCATCCATTATACTCGCCATTCAGTCTTGCATTTGATGGTTTATGAACATAATATTTACCATCGCGATAAAATGACGATGCAGTCATACTGCTGTCTGGTATGATGTACCTGTTGCTGACACCAATAGCATGGTTGTTGCTGCAAACTGATTGAATCATAACGTCATATAATTTATACATGTCAGACCAGCCTACGCTTATCATTATAACAACTAACATTCGAACACTTTGTTTTTCCTATGGATCACTTTCCTACCAACGTTTACGACTTTTCGCCGAATTCGTCCTAATGTCGAGTGACAATGACAGACATAACTTACAGTACTTTTAAGATCGAGCGGATTGTAACAGGCATTTCAATATCCTTCCTCCTCATTTTAATGCCATTTTTCTCCCTCCTCCCTAATTTTTTCGGCCATTTCTCCTTCACTACATCTCATAATAATTGTTTTCCTCCCTCCTCCCACACCGATTTGTCTGCCTCGTTTCTCCCTTCTCCCTACTTTTTGGGGGCTATTTCTCCCTCCTCCCTAAACCGTTCCTCTCCGCTTTTTTAAAAATCCGCCAATACATGAAGAAAGAATCCTAATAAACGATTACTAGTACGAGCAACTGAAGATAGTCAAGTCTCAATCAGAGGTACATAAATGTCCAGGATTGATTTGATTTACACATTTAATTAGATATCAATCTAATGGCTATATTATTAGTATACTTAATGTTTATTTATTGTCTTGGTTTTATTAGAGCTATGGTATATATATATTTACATTCTTAAATTTTTATGATGATGATTATTATTAATATATTTTGCACAGCTTCAGTGTAAATAAGTATTAACTTTCTGAATTCTGAGGATAATAAAGTGATTATTGTTATTGTTGTTGTAAACATGTTGTCTGAAAATGTGTACTGTCTGTTATTAACTATTATAATCGAGAACTTTCAGTAATCAATTACAGTATATTATATTTCAGTAGAACACTCTGCGATCTGCTCACCTCAATATCAGATTATTGATAAGGGCATTTTCAGAAATCCGCTCGAATGACAAAGTTGTACCTTCAGCACTATTATCACACGGGGAATCGATAAAATACTCACATTTAAACAAAAAATTCCGTACACAAAAACAACAGCTAAAAGCCAACAAACTAATGACACAAAAACATACCTGAGGTTGTAACTCCGCTTGAAATCCTTATTACAAGAAGAAGACAAATTTTGAAGGCTAAAGAACTCGATTCCATCTTGGTATTATATGAATGTGGTGTTACGTTTCTGATCTTACCAACGAAACAGCATAATTCTTAGAAAGCTGACAAAGTCGATCACAAACTAACGTAAACTTTAAGTTCATTGGTACTGAGAATTATGTCGCATACGGATCAACTGACGTTTTGGATTTTCTGAAAATCATTTCATAGAGGTCAAAATCAATTCTTGTAAAAGTTTGATTTACTTCCGACTTCCGTCTTTTTCTTACAATACCAAGAATCCATAATTGTCTTTATGATAATTGTCAGTTTATTTTTAGGTCGCTACAGTCACACCGAAAAAAACAATAGGTGATGCAGTTTCAGTTCTGCGCAGTGATATATTTTGTAGGAAATGGCCGCGCATGGAGTGAGCATGAGAGGAAGTTGCTGTTTCTCGTTTGAAGTTTTTGTTTTGGTGTAAAAGAATCACAAAAGCTTCGTGATAAAAGATAGAAAAACAGTATTTTTTAGAATTAATTGATAATCAGTTTTGTTCAGTAATATTATTTTGTGTTATTTCACATTGCTTTCACCGGCGCCTTTCGATTTTAATTTGACCATGTCCTGTAATGAATTCATTAATATTCACCCATATTTACCCTAAGCATCATAAACTTCATTGTATTCAGTCCTGTAAATTCCAAAATGACATAGTCTTAGGCAAACAGGCGTGAGCACGGGACAGGGGAACGTATCGCTCAACTTTATCGACAAACTTTTTCCTGAATGAATTTAGATCTCTTTAAATGCAAATGACATAAAAGTCAGATGTTATGTCAGATGTTAGCAATGTCATAAGATAAAAATTATATATTTGTTATTCATTTCGGTATTTTTCAAAACTGTCAAAATTTGATTCAAATACTGATCACAAATTTTACTGTGACATCACACCATATATACAATATTGATGAAAAAGGTCATTTCAGGGTTTCATTTGTTTAATTGTTTGTTTGTTTTGTTTTGAACTTGGTGCAAGTGAGAATTGAACGAGACTTACCTATAAATTTGATTATAGAGTGGTTTCCGTATAAGTGGGAACAATGTACGGTTACGATACGATACGGTTATACAGCAGGAATTTCGAATGTTTTTATAGAAACTATTATACTGGTACAGTTACGATACGGTACGGTAAGTTTCCCACTCATACGAAAACGACTCTGCTGGTTTTTTCTCACTTTACACTCCAATATATGAATACAATTTCTTTCACAGGTTTATGAAAACCACTTTATCTGTTAAACCAATGTAATTGAAATGAACTCAGTGACATTTTTTTTAACTGAACTACAGCTATTAATTCGAAAATTAAGCGTTGAATACTGAATTCTGCATACTGAATTGTGCATTCAAAGATGTCAATTGCATTATTGACCGTTTCCATTGTCATTTTGTTACTAATTTACCTTAATTATAGCCGTTATGTAGGATTTTCACATAACTGAATAAATATAAGGTATTTTTTGATCTTTTAATGCACATTTCAGTATACAGAATGTGCAGTATGCAGAATGCAGTATTCAGTATGTAGAATACAGTATTCAACGTTTTTTAAATAATAGCTATATACCTATTTCAAAAAAGGTTGCCCTTTGATATGTTGCATACTGCATAGTGCACACCAAGACCAAAATGTATTGCGAATTTATATTTTTCACGATTTTTCATGCCTAAAATATTCAAAATGCAAACTGTCTACTTTGTTTCAACCTGAAAGGCTACAGAGAGACATTATGTGTAGTTATATATTGCCTCTTGTTTGCCACTTACACTTTGTTCATGCTTCGTATGCACTATGCAATATTCAGTATGCAACAAAACCAACCTTGCACAACCTTTTTTGAAACAGGTATATACCCGTTTCAAAAAAGGTTGTCCTTGGTTTTGTTCGGTCTGCATTTTCGATCATTTAGGCATGAAAAATCATGAAAATTATGAATTCACAATATATTTTGGTCTTGGTATGCCCTATGCAATATGCAGTATGCAACAAATCACAGGACAGCCTTTTTTGAAATAGGTATATACATGAACATTGAAACTTCCTATGAAAAGAGGGGGGTCACCATTCTCGTTATCAATATCTTAGGAAAACGTGCCGAAACGGATGTTTCCTTGAGATTTTCTGCCTTGAAGTGCGCGCCATCAAGTAGTCAATCATCAATTGTAGTGTTTTTCACGTACACGCGCTGATTAGACTTGAGGCCATGTCAGTCGGCGCGAATTTGTTAAGTGTCGTACATTGTCGTCTTGTAAGTCAGTAGTAACTGTGATTTGTTAGCTGTAACACATTGTCTTCTAAGTCAGTAGTTACTGTGATTTGTCAGGTGTCGTACATTGTCTTGTAAGTCAGTAGTTACTGTGATTTGTTAGCTGTAACACATTGTCTTGTAAGTCAGTAGTTACTGTGATTTGTTAGCTGTAACACATTGTCTTGTAAGTCAGTAGTTACTGTGATTTGTTAGCTGTAACACATTGTCTTGTAAGTCAGTAGTTACTGTGATTTGTTAGCTGTAACACATTGTCTTGTAAGTCAGTAGTTACTGTGATTTGTTAGCTGTAACACATTGTCTTGTAAGTCAGTAGTTACTGTGATTTGTTAGCTGTAACACATTGTCTTGTAAGTCAGTAGTTACTGTGATTTGTTAGCTGTAACACATTGTCTTGTAAGTCAGTAGTTACTGTGATTTGTTAGCTGTAACACATTGTCTTGTACGTCAGTAGTTACTGTGTGATTTGTCAGGTGTGACACATATTGTCTTGTAAAGTCAGTAGTTACGTTACTGTGATTTGTCAGGTGTCGTACATTGTTTAGTAAGTCAGTAGACAAATCACTGACAGTAGCTTAACTGAATTACGTGGAGACAATGTACTGATAACACCTAACCGGATCCGGTTAGGTGTTATCAGTACATTGTCTAGTCCGCGTAATTCAGTCAGAAGCTGCTGTCAGTGATTTGTCTATTTACAACACAGTGAAAAACGTGTCATGGAGTAATTATTCCATTCAGCCTTTATAAAACCGGACCCTGTAGGTACTTATAACATCGTTCGATGTTTATAATTCCAGATAAAAACTTCGTACCTATACGGAACAGTACAAAAACCATGATCTTGTGTCACCTTCTTAGAAATGCATTAATCACTTTTGAAAATATGTCTTAAATAAATGAAGAAATTTCACCTCTCGATCGCACGCGTATTCAACTTAACAGATGAACCTTCTTTTAACTCATATGTAGGTCTAGCTAGAGCTTATCAATAAAAACAACAGAAAAAAACAAACATATGCCTTAACTAACACCTTAACCAGCCATACCAAAATATTATTACAGATAGAACATCATGACATGCCCACACATGTACAATTGAACATACATTCATTTATTCAAATGATAAAGTTAAGATTGAATAAAGATAAAGTTACCTGTGTACAAATGTTGGGTTACCTGTACGTAAAAATGACGTGACCATGTTCAAAACTGACTTGAGATTGCCTTGATGAGCCGTTCACATATAAAATGATCTCAAATCAGACTTAAGTCTGATTTGAGAGGCTCGCGTGAAATTTAACTATACACATACTCATTTTAGAATGGTGTGTAAAACATGTCGTCTTTAAAAAATTAAAACAAGTAATTATAGAACTTAGCACCAATAAACATCAAATATAGACCGCAATATCTTCCACTTGTAGTGTGTTACTATAACTTAAGAGATTTTCCTGCAGTAAACAATGATAGATAGATAAATACTTGTTATACGATGCATGTTTGGAGTGGAATACCATGGAATATCCCACAAGTCACTTGTATTTTCCACTATACACACAAGTCTTTAAGCAAGTGTGTATACATCTGACGAGTGGGATATCCACGGTATACCACAAGAAACCATTGTATAACTATTTTACCCTACAGCATAGAAAATACAGCCAATTACCACAACGTCTCATCATCGCTAACTATTTGGGACTTTTGTGAGCCCGCGGTCCTCAGCGGAGTTATTCATGAGTAACTCAAAAATGGCGTGTAAAATACATAGAAAATGTATAGGTTCAGAAAATTGAACAATAAATAAAAACATTGTTATACATGATGCATTTTTTGCCTCCATGTCATCGAATTATACTTAAGCATGTCTACAGTTTTGAAAAAAGTAAATCAAAAGATGTTTCGAAATTTGATTGAAAATACATCATCTGAGGAACAGTAACAACCTTCGATGATCCCGAACAAAAGCTCAAATTATGAGAATATATAGGCTGAAATTCATTTTCAATTAAACCCTACATAATTTGCCTACTTGAAGTACTAAACTACATTACCTTCGCTCTCAGCTCAATAAATATGAACGAGCTGTATGGGCGATTCGTGTTTCGTTTCCCCTCATAAAAATCTCTTCTTATCATGAGTTCGATGACATGTGATCCACCATGTTGAAGTTGCCAACCCTCCCATCTAATAAGATATTCGAAGCCCTTTACACCAAAAAAAACATCACAAACGTTTGTTGGCTTCATCGAACAAACTGAATGAAACCAGGAATGGATATGTTACATGTGAAAAAATGCAAAAAACGTGCACTCACATGTTACACTTTCCTTCGGTGAATAATCCTCTCCACCATAAACTTTTGACTGTATGGTTTTCTTTTTTTGCCTTTACATTCATCGTACAAAACAACACTGGACAAATTATGCAGTTGTTTATAGTCATGTGTGTCAACCGCGGACCACAATGATTGCATAAGTCCCAAATAGTTGGCTGCTTTCTGATTGGCTGTATTTTCTATTGCGTGCGGTATAATAACATCATATAATCATATTAGAATTCTTGCAAAACATATGATTGCTTGTAAGTAACATCTGTCACAAATATCAATTTCTAGATCTAAATGGCTTTTTCAGCAATAAACATTAAGGCGATTTAATGCGGCTTTGTGAATTTTAATGCAACTTTAAACATTTTAAAGCGACTTTGGATGATTTAAGGCGACTTTGGGCGATTTAAGGCGACTGTAGGGCCAGTTTTATCGTTGGACTATCACCACAGGCAGTTGTTGCTGATACCCAGAGGTTATATAGTGTGCCTGGTACAAGATCCTTGATAACCAGTGATGTTTGTTTTGTTGTAAGCATGTTTGAATGTTCAAATTCTGACCAATAACTCTTGGATCCTTTGTAATGAACCTTAAGAAAATTAACATTTTTAGCAGCCTGTGAAGATCGTGGTTTTGCATGAGATCACTCATCCGAGCTGGTTCAAATTTGATTCTTACCTTGTAATACTCAAGAGAGTCACCGATATTTTTTGGCTCCTTCCAGTCGAGTTTGACTATATTCGTTGATGTTTGGGAGACACGAAAATGTGCACTGTGCAAAAAGGCAAATATTCGGAAAGAATATGCTTGAATATAGACATGCATACTTCAAGTATTCAGGGAAATCCATTGGTATTCGAGTCCGAGTGATGCAACGTCATGCTAGAATCACTCGGAACGAATCCGGACAGAATTTCCATTTTCGTCCCGTATACTCTTGACTGACTTCACGTATAAATATTCGCGGCGTATATTTATACGTGAAGTCAGTCAAGAGTATACGGGACGAAAATGGAAATTCTGTCCGGATTCGTTCCGAGTGATTCTAGCATGACGTTGCATCACTCGGACTTGAATACTAATCGAATTTCCCTGAATACTTGAAGTAACAAGTATGATACTCTTGTATACTCTTGTATTCGTTTAGTTGATGCTTCGAATATTCTTGAATATTGGACATTGTCAAATTCTTCCTACCGAAATACCCTACGAATATCAGTCGTATGTTACGAATATTCCTGAATACTAGACATCCCTGACGTTTTCTTAGCGAACAACCCTCCGAATTTCAGTCGTATGTTACGAATATTCCTGAATACTAGACACCCCTGACGTCTTCTAGTCGAACTCCCCTGTGAATATCATTGGTATAATACGGATATTCTTGAATTCTCAACGTATTCTTCACAACATCCCATCGAAATACGGGAGATTTTCAAGCATTTTACCCATTCAAAGGCCTATAACTACATCAAAATACATAGAAAAACAAAATATACAAGTATAAACAAACAAATTCATAGCATTGAAATGTGTTTTATTAAAATACGGTATAGGATTTATCAATTGACATGGCGGTAACATTTGAACAGTATTAGATAATAGACTACTAACTTGAATCATTTAACTACTTGATATCTTAATAAACGTGTCTCATAGTGTCCTTTATATATACACTCAACTGTTCGCAATCAATGTAGCCAGAGGACAAGTCGACGTACGCTATGAAGTACCTCAAAGAAACGGACATCGATCACTGGTTCCCAGCTTGGAGCATTTTTGGCCGCTTCGCTGAAGTCGCAATCCAAGATTCTCCAGTTTAACTAAAAAGAGATAAAAGTATCTTAAAATCTTTTCATCTAAAAGCATAGTCAATGTACGTACAAGCTTATTACCCGAGCTGATTTACTCGAAAGAACAATCATATTCCCGTCATAGTGAAAACAAAATATGGCTATCCTAAAAGGAGTCTCTTTTATGACCTTCTTCTTCCCTATAAGAAGGTTTAAAATTGACTCCTCGTACGATAAACTCGGTCAATACTAATAATTGCTTATCAAATATTCAACTTACCGCCAGAGACTTCGGCATCCTTCCATTGTCGCCCTTGTAGAATAACTATTTCTACTCTGATGAAGCTTGTTCTTCTTTCAAACAATGTATTAAAGCTTTCTCTATATTTCCTCCTCGATTTGATAATAATGTAGGCCATATTTTAGGCTCAAAATATAGGATTTTGTAGAACATATTCGCTATCTCCTCGATCGTACTTCAACCGTTCACTGAATGAGCGCCTACTATTCAAAACACGCACGTGATCAAATACCGTGTTTTCATTGGTTTATTGTGAGAAATGCACGGGATTCCTGTGCATTGACCGCTGACTCAACATTTCGCTGGCCAATTATTAATTCATCGAAAAGACAAAGGTGTTTGTAAAGTTGTCTATGCATTTTGGACCTCTTTCTTTTGATTTTTGACCTAAAAACAGCTCAAAGGACACAAGTCAACAAGATAAAACAAAGGTACGTAATATAAAGATACTTTTCGTGAGGTATTCCTCGATTAAGACCTTTTAAATCGACTTTGAAGGGAACGTAAATTTTGGCGCCAATTTTGCACAGTAGTAGGTCAACATGGTCAAAACTGACTGGATTTGGAAGCTGTTCCTTTTATTATCCAAAGGGACACAATTAATTGTGCTTCTTATTAATTAAATTATTAATATTTTTGTTGCTTTTACTATGTTTGCTAAACAAAGTACTGTAAACTGCTTTGGATTCTATGTTGTTGATCAAGCATAAATAATTAATTTTGTTGTTGTACTAGACACTGATTATCCACATCAAACAATGAGTCTTACTTGTATTTTACAACCTGCGTTGTTTTATTCGTTAAAACATGTCCAAATTCATAACCAATTATATAACTAACTCTTTGCATTCAAATTTTCAAACATTTGCTTGGTTTTTAGGATTACAAAGCAACCATTATTCCAGAATGTGCAAATATATCATGTGAAGCATAGCTAAGAAGAAGAAGAAGAAGAAGTGGAGGAAAAAAGAATTAATAATAAAAAGGTCTCTTCATGGCATTAAAAGAAACATGCTCTTGCAATATAAAAATTCAAAAGGATTTCCATGCATTGACTACATAAGGAAATGCTGCACTAGTGTAAGAGGAGAGAAAAAATCTATGCCAGGAAGATATAAAGGAGATGAACTGAAACTACCACAGCTACATGAAGAATTACCAACTGCAACAGCAATGCTGGTAATTATATTTTTTCATATTTTAAAACTGCAAATGTGATTTATGTTGGTTAACATGTTTTGCATAATCCGGTGCATAATATTGTAGTATTGTAGTGTCATTTCACAGTTTTTTGAAAGTTACAGAGGGGAGTACAAAAAAATCCAACTATGCAGTTTACTTGTAATTTTTTATTATGAAATATATTACTATTGTTTTGTTGGCATTATGGTATTGGTATCCAGACATACTGGATCTAAAAGAATCCAAACATTGATGCTTTGAAGAGAATAAAAAATGTTCAACATTACAGAGGGAACAGAAAAAGTGACATTTTTTAATCTTAAAATAAAACTCAAGAACTCTGCAGTTATGATATATCAAGCACACTCTTTTACATAATAATGTTCCATATTTACCTGACTTTATAAAGTCACAGAAGACAAGGTTGGTTTATTCATCTAAAGTTGTGATTTGTGGCCTAATCAATTTAAAGCACTTGTCATATAATAGGAAGTTACTAAAGGAAAATTCTGTCCATGACCTATTACACCATCAAATACCATGCAAAACTTGAAAATAAGACTCTTTCATGATAAATAAGCCAATTTAAATTACTTTCGTTGAAATGATAGATAAGCTTATCTAAATTATTTTGTTTGAAACCTTGTTTCCTGATGAAACAATTTTCCCGAACATTTCTATGATGTCACTGTTAGAGGGAATGAGTGCTTCATGTCCACCAACACAGGCAACATTTTTGTAATATCTACATGTACATTAAAAAAATAGAAAAACAATCAGGACTTTATCATTTGATTATTCAGCTTCTTTGAAGTAATTTGATATTGTGTGTGAACATTAACTTTTTTTGTCCACAAATACTATGAAATGACCCTATCATGAAATCTTGACAAAATTTAATGTTTGACACAGAAGAGTGACTATATATTGTATTATCTCTCAACAGGTGTAAATGAAACTGCTTATTGGAAGTGGAATGACCAAGAGTTGTTATTTATATGATTAAATCCATGGTTTTTGTAAATAATTCACCCAGAAATGACTTGATTACTTAAAATTAACAGCAGAGTAAATTTTCACTTGAATGGTACATGTGACCATTTTTAAAAACTGACAATTTCAAAAAATTTGTCACAATTTGTCAAATGACAATATTTATTCATGTGTGAGTATTACATAAATTTAGTCTGAAATTATTAGAATATCTGGCCATCAACAAATTTATTTTTATTTTGTTGTAATTCAATTTTGTGACTTGCACTTTGAGATTTATATATATATTTTTTGTCAATTTTATTCATGTAATGTCTTTGTGTATAAATGTTTGCCCGAGCTTTATGATTTTGCACTACCCGGTGAGTGCCACTTAGTGAGATCTTCAGGCTGGTTTCAGTGCATAATTGAGTGGCTGGCAGGATTTATCCATGTGTGTGCATTATTGGATAAAATTGAACCTGAATGTATTGGAATATCTGTTTGTTCATAAAAAAATCACAGGAACTTGCAATTGAAAAAGCCTCACATTTGTACTATTTGTTCATTTCGATTAATTGAAATCAACATTTTTGGTAAGACAGAACAATGAAAACGCGAATTTTGTTTATCAGAAAATCGCAATCAACAGATATCAGATTAAACGGCCAGTAACCTTGAAACGACTCGTGACCAAATGCTTTCAGCAAACCATCTCACAACAAAAAGAGTACAAACACCAAAAGTTTACAATAAATTGATAACACCCACTTGAATGATTTCTTGAACATGTTAAAGAAAATCGACTTATCATTATGCCAGTAGTATTTATGCATGATGATGTATCACATTTTTGATCACTCAGAAATAAATGAATACTATTTGAAGATTCCAGTAATATTCACATTTCAAATATGAAAATCCTCATACGGTAGAAATATCTTGTACGAAAAATATGCGTAAATATTCAAACCGCAGAAAGTATTATTCAAAGTCACAAAGAAATATTATTTTTGGGATTATCTGAAGTATTCTAGTTGAAAATCCCTGTGCATTCATACTTCACATACTCGAGTCCGAATACTCTAGAGATAAATGTTATGCAAAGTATGCGTAAGAATTCAGCATGTGTGCACTCTACTTATTGAAAAATGTTTATTGTATCAAAATATTGGTCTTTAGACATCTATTTTAGAATGTAGACTGCATGATGTATCACACTTTTCATCACTCAGAAATAAATGAATATTAATTGAAGATTCCAGTAATATTCATACTTCAGATATGAAAATCTTCATACCGTAGAAATATCTTGTACGAAAAATATGCGTGAATATTCAAACCGCAGAAACTATTTTTCGAAGTCACGAAGAAATATTATTTTTGGGATATCTGAAGTATTCTAGTTGAAAATCCCTGTGCATTCATACTTTACATATTCGAGTCCGAATACTTTAGAGATAAATGTTATGCAAAGTATGCGTAAGAATTCAGGTTGTATACTACTAGAATACGTCACGTATATCATCCGTCTCGAATATCCTAGAATACTCAAAGACAAGAAGCCATATTCTTTTTCTGAATACTCTTGAATATTTGCCTTTTGGCACAGTGGTGTTGGTGATCCAGGTCCTTACGAAAAGGCGAAAAAAATTATTGGAGGTATCATCAACAACGCTCAGTTAAATGAAGTTCGTACATTCGAATCATTTCTAGTGACATCATGGTCAAGGGTGAAAAGAGTTTTGAATCGACTTTTGACATTTCAAGTTTGGAGAGAGGAGGGAAAGGGAATGATTTGCATTGCCAACGTTTAAGCCAAGATTACTTACTCTGTGTAATAATAGACGTAGGATGACTGTACGGTCCTGGTCCTTTACTGGTGTACGCCCTGACAGATACGTTGTAACGTGCGCACAGTTTTAGACCATAAAGATCATACTGCAAGACGTTGCTTGCAACATTAAATATGCGTTGGTTGTTTTGTATGTCTTTCTTTCCTTCTCTAACGAGTTTACTTTTCACCTCATATTTTGTTATAACACCATTGGCAAGGTGTTGAAGTACTGGAAGCCATTGGATTGTGTACCATGTGGCGTTCATTTTGGAAGAAGAAAGTTTCTGAGGAGATCCATCAGGTACTAGAAGAAATATGAGTAAATATATTACTTATGGGATATTTCACAAAATTGTAATCGATATTGTTTAGGAAGAACACAGAAGCTCACATGTTACTCTGTACATTTTTGGATCTTTCACTTTTCATTCATCGGGAGATATCTGATATTAAACATGTGAATTACATAACTTAAGTCGACGTAATACATATACTTTACCATCCTCGAATGTCCTTGTAGAAACACCTTTACTCTGTTGTCCATCATATTTGTGATTTTTTACTGACAAGAAAATTTCATATGACGTGTACTTTTTCAGTGACGTTAGTGTCCACGTGTTGACCACACCCACTTCAACTTTATTTCTTGGTCCTCCTTGTGCTGTATATGTTATTATGTAACCAGTCAATTGTCCATTGATCTCGTCTTGGTGAGGTCGCTGTAGTAAACAAGTCCATGAAGTGTTAGTATAATTTTCTTACAAGTTAACATAAATACAATATTTGCATGCAAATAGGTAATTTATTTTTTCCCCTCGTGGGTTTCCTGTTTGATGCAAACAAGTTATGGCAAGTTGTTTTCCATTCCACTCGGTTTGAAGCTGCTTTTTCAAAGGTGTTAACAGGAATGTGAAGAGCCGTAAAATTACTCTTCAGCTTATCTTTATATCTAAGCCAGGACCTGCCCACATTCCTTTTTCCAGTGAGAAAATGGCCATACATGAGTTAAAGGTAAAGGTAAAGGTAAAGGACTTTGGTAGTTCCTTTAGCTGAGCTAAGTTCCAGGAAGCCGACGGTGCGCTCATTTTACCCCCCCCTCTCTCAGCATTACTGAGAAAAATATAGCAGAAAGAACAGGGGCCATGACACAGCCCTGTTTGGTACCGTTTGCGACATCAAAGGAATCGGAAAATTCTCCATCCGACAACTGAACAGTAGCTTTCAAACCCCGATGAAAAGAAATGACAACCGACAGCAAGCATTTTATCGGGTATGCCAAGTTTTTTGAGCACTTTCCAGAGATCGAGCATCTCTGTTAACATGCAGCCAGTGTCAAAGGCCTTTGTTAGGTCTATGAACACCATGTACAATTCCTGATTTTTTTCTCGAACTTTCTCAGCTACTTTACGTAGAGAAAAGATCATGTCAATGGTGCCACGGCCCGATCGAAATCCACATTGAGATTCTGGATAGATATCATTTACAACATGCATGATGATTCTATTAAGGATCAGCCTTGCTAAAATCCTCCCTGCAATAGAAAGAAGAGAGATACCGCGGGAGTTGTCACAGACACTTTTTTATAATGGGCCTAAGGGCCCATTATATCTGTTTTGAGGGACTTAGGAATGATCGGAATTTTTTGGGATAGGGTGAATTGCTAAATTGCAATTAGATTGAGTACCCCTTCAGGCGTAAAAATCAACGGAATTGTCTTTGGATACGAAAGTAAGGTGATTGCAAGCCTTTTCGTAGAAAATTTGACTAGAGGAAATGTAAGTGATTGATATGAAAAGATTTGAATTGCATTTTAGAACATTTTATTCAAATTGGTATGAGCACGTTGATTATTTCAAGACTGATATCGATCTCAGTTCTATTGTCGCCAATATCGCCATTAGATACAAAAAGTATTATTATTCGCTATGTCTCTAATACATAAACAATTTACAGTTTTAATTGTAATTTGCTTTAATAGCCGATTAGTTTTTATTTAGTACCTCGGAAAACATAGTAGGCGGCATTAATTAACATTGATGTGTTACTCTGTTCAATTCGAGTTGTAAACAAAGGGATAATTGGGACTAAAAGCAGGTAGAAATAAGTCTTAACATAGACAAATTAGGTGAAAGTATAAATGTTTTATTACTGGTTTTAGGTTTAACGTTCTGATGTTCCGGACCTAGCTCATATTAGGATCGATATTAGGATATCTTAAAATTGAAAGAATAGCATTTTCCCTCACTGTTGGCCACCGCTTTGAAGTCGGTAAGCAACTATATATGCCGTAATCTTGTGTCGGAATGAAATTGTATATTCTTTATAGCTAGAAAAACACCTGATAATCCCTTTTTTTTCGTTTTGGAACGATATTCAAATACTTTGAAAATAAATGACTACCCAATATTTCCTGATGAACTGATGAACTCTTGCGGACACGTACCCCGCTATTACGGACATCCCGGTAGTACGACTAGTATAACTAATTGCAGACATCCCGCTATATATATTAACGGCAAAGTTGCTGACTCTTCGTGAGATCGAAAACTTACACTTGAAATTCTGTTTACATTTTTTTAGATAGCAAAAATATTTGGTACAATCAATTCGAATTACACGCAATTTGCCCATTATACTTGACGCCATTTTCCTGCGTCAAGACTTGTTTCCTTTATTCTTATATAGGTGCTTGATGGAGGCATCCTTGAAGTCTTGGGAACACACCCAGTACTCCAAATTACCTTGAAGAGTTCATGGAGTTTCTTGATCAGCTTTTGACCACCATACATATAAATTTCTGGTAGGATATTTCATGGAAGAGTTCCCAGGTGACTTGCCTAAGGACATTTGCTCGATGGAATCTTGTACTTCCTTCAAGGATGGGTCAGCAGACAATTGAGGCAGTTCCGGACGCTGGGGAATGGAAGCTATGACTTCAAAATCAACGATAGAGGTACGGTGGAATTCAGTACAGTTTCAAAATGCTCTTTGCATCTTAATAAGATGTCCTTCTTTTCCAACAGAAGCGTCGGCTCTACTCATCTGGGGACCATTCACTTCTTTAAGGCCATCATAGAGAGCTTTAAAATCCTTCTTAACAGCAGCAGCTTGAAGTTTGGCAGCCTTGGCAGACCACCAATCCTCCTTCATCCTCCTAAGAGCAGTTTGCACCCGATTTGTACACTTTTTATACTTTTCCTTTTTTAAAGATATTTTTAGATCCAGGTTTTATGGAAGTCATGCATTTGTTGGATAAGGAGTTGAACTTCAGTATTATTGTCATCGAACCAGTCCTGATGCGTACGCACAGGAAGTCCAAGGACTTCCAATGACGTAGCATAAGTATATATTCGTCCAGTGACGCCTGACGAATTGTAGGGTTTACGTTCGGTGAACGTACTTATATCGTGGCCTGAATTCAGCTTCTAAGTGCTTCTCCGAGTCATTTTGTAGCACAGAAGCCGCTTAGCTTGCATCATTAAGCATTAAGGGAAAAGACGGCAGAGACAATCTCCTGGAAGAATTCAGGAGTAGGAAGCGACTTTACGAAGAAATTAAGAGTCACAGTAATTATGGCGACAAGGTTCAAATGCATCCCCCAAGCTAACAAGGCCATTTCGGCGAGTTCGCGAGGGGCGCTCGGAACTTATAAGAAATTTCTAAGACTAAAAGTAGTGGACGAGTGCTGTCCAAATTTTTCATCGACCCCCATAATCCATTTCTTCCGCCATATCTGATACAGCGGAAGAAATGCATTATGGGATGCATGTTTGGACGCGTACAGTGTTTTTCCTCGGACCAGCTATGATTGTAGCGCAGAGAATTACACAACAGGGTCAATTTACACACCAAAAGCCGACTGATCCACACTCACATCAATTGCCAGTCAGCGCACTCCCCACACCTGAAAAGAAGCATACCATACGAATGGCAACGGTTACAGTAAAAAAGTAGTAAGGAAAGAGATGAATAAAGCTCTAACTCTCACCCAAGAACGAGCACTTCAAGAGAAAACGAAAGAACAGGTTACTAATAGAACTGTCTTCATCACGACATTTGACCCTCATTTCAAAAAGAGTGGTGAACTTTTGAATAGACGATGGCCCATGCTCTACTACTCTGAAGCAAACGGCAAATCATACCGAATCTTCCATCCGCTGGACCGCCAATCTCTTGCTTGGGTCATTTACATCATTACCTACCTCTTGTACGAAATGCAGGAAACAATATGTTGGGAAAAGTGAATCGCCACTTAACATCATCGTAACCACATCATGTGGAATTGAGTCCTGTGAATTGGCCGAACGTACATTTTATTAATTTACCAGAACATGACTTTAGCGAACATGCCATCATAATAGCTATAGAGCGAATTAAAAAAGAGAACTTAGAAACTGTCTGAAAAAAAAATCCTAAGAGAACGTGAGCGTTTTGGATTCAAAAGCTAAACTCTATACAACCGTTAGCTCTTAACAAACGACTAGGTCAGGATGATTGGTACCACATTTTCAGTTCATTTAGTTTGTAAATCATTTACTTTGTTGGTTCCAGTCTCCCCGCTTAGACCCAAGCTGCAAATTCAATTAATTAACTTAATTGCATTGTTAACAAATCAATTAACAAACCTATAAAAGCACTCCGAAGAAGGCGCAAGCCGAAACGTAGGTGTAATAAATCAGTTGGACATCCATAATTTATCCCATTCAGTCAGTTCAATTTAGAGAGAGAGAGAGAGAGAGAGAGAGAGAGAAAGAGAAATGTTGTTTTGTGCACGGTCACGGATGGAAAAAGGAAAACGAAAAGATAGACAGTAAATGTAGCACTGCCTGACAGCCATCTCATTCGATCAACTTTGCTGTAATCAACTTAGTAAGCATACAGCGATAAACAATAAAATACGATAAATTTCTTTTGATAGTTAAATTCAATTTTTTTTTACCGTCCAGCTAACTCCAATGCTCTTTGATGACAGGACTTTAAGTTTTAGCATGTTGTTGGGATATTGTGCAGGTCCTGTTGAGTAATTTAACTTAATTAATTGTAAAGAGAGGGCTATTATTACACGTTCAATTCGAACACTCTGTGATGACAATGCCTGTAGACTTATCATGCGACAGCGGATAGTTTCCAGGCTCAAACAAAACTGCATGAATGAAAAAATAAAGAAAACATCATGCCACAAACATAATGGCATTTTTATATGGCGATATCTCATATGTCATATTTCGTTTTGCGCTACTTAAACTGTTACGCAAATAACTTCGCCCTCCTCCTTGTATGGTTCAAGCATTATAAATGCACTTTTCACTTTTCAAAAGTTTTTTGAGTATCTAAATATGCACGCCCTTGAATTACCATACTCGCTAATAGCCCAAATATAAATGAGGAGTATAAACCTAAACTACGATGCGATGGAAACATTACGCATTTGAAAATAGGACAATTAATTAAGCCACGATTTCTATAACATCGGAACTGCGCCTTCGTGGCCTTTAGGCTTGACTTGCGATGATAAATCCGGCTTTATCACACTCGTGGCCATTGTTTAATTTAAACCCTACTTACTGCCTTCCATTGTTTGAATCCATTTCTTATCACTCGGTTGCCCAATATCCCTGTTGTTTCTGATTGACACCGTTACTGTATACCACGTATACATTTTCAATGACGTCAGTACCCAAGTGTTGACCACACCCACATCAACTGTCTTACTAGATCGAGTAAATGTGTCGGTGTATGTTATTCTGTAACCAATCAGTCGTCCATTGACAAGGCCTTTGTTAGGACGCTTAATTAAGTAGAAAATATTAATATTAGACAAATTAATTCAACTACGGCTCATACGATCACCACCAATGATGCACAATTTACTGAATTTGTCCTTACCGTCAAGCTGAGTAGAACACTCTGTGATGACAACGCCTGTAGGCTTACCATGTGACTGGGGTATTTTTCGGGCTCTAAAAATATGTACGAATTCGTTCATTAATTAATATATAAATAAATATATAAATGAATGAATGAATAAAAAGTATATTTTCTATTACATGCATGGCATCATTTAAAATTAGTATCATTTGCCTACTTACTGCCTTCCATTGTTTGAACCCATCTCTTATCACTCGGTTGCCCAGTATATTTATTGTTTCTGATTGACACCGTTACAGTATACCACGCATACATTTTCAATGACGTCAGTACCCAAGTGTTGACCACACCCACGTCAACTGTCTTAGTTGATCGAATAGATGTGTCGGTGTATGTTATTCGGTAACCAATCAGTCGTCCATTGACAAGGCCTTGATCAGGACGCTTATTTAAGTAGAAAATACTTAGTATTAAAAAGATTAACTACTACGTACACGAACACAACCAATGATGCACATTTTACTGTTTTTGTCCTTACCCTCAAGCTGACTCGAACACTCTGTGATGACAACGCTTGTAGGATTATCATGTGACTAGGGTACTTTCCAGGCTCTAAAATATCAGTCAATCAATCAATAGTATTTTCTATTGCATACATGACAGTATTTACAAGCAGTACCATTTGTCTACTTACTGCCTTCTAAAGTTTGTATCCATCTGTCATCACTTGGTTTCCCAGTATACTTGTTGTTTCTGATTGACACCGTTACTGTATACCACGTATACGCTTTCAATGACGCCAATACCCGCGTGTTGACCACACCCACGTCAACTGTCTTAGTTGATCGAATAGATGTGTCGGTGTATGTTATTCTGTAACCAATCAGTCGTCCATTGACAAGGTCATGGTCAGGACGCTTATATAAGTAGAAAATATCAATATTACACTGCAAAACGCTTGAGTCAATTTACTCACAAACTTGAGTGATTCGATAATCCTTTACTCGGTGTGTGAATAAAATTACTCTGATTTTGAGTAAAAAGTACTCACATAGCTAAGTAAAATTCTAACTAACATATCCGGCTGTGTAATGTTACTCTCAAACGTGAGTACGACTCGATTTTTACTCAGAAATTTGAGTAGATGGAACTCAAAAATCACTAGGGTAAAAATTTACTCACACATATGCTGCATATCAGTAAACGGTACTCGATTTTACTCAAATAGCTGAGTAAACTTTTACTCACATAACTGAGTAAATTGCTGACTCACATTAATTAGTTACTGCTGCATCGAATTACTCAGGTTTGTGAGTAAATTTAAGGAGGCCTCCTACAATTTCTCCGGTGCTCGACTGGTCAACTTGAAACGGCTGTAGCTCTTACATGAAAGCACCGGTCCCACAGTTATGAACTTTCGTCCACTTACTACATAAAGACTGAAGTTTTAAATGGTAGGTGTTTTGCTTTTAAAATTATTTAGTCGAAACTGACAAGAAATTGATATTTTTGGGGTTAAAAAATTGCACCTCGAATATTTCAAAATGTGTTTATACGAATTTTTCCACAATTCATATGCTGCTAGCCAAAGTCCTAGATATTAACGTCTTGTGTGTCGTTTTAAAAGTTTTGGTCAAAAAGCCCGTAAAATTGCTTGGAATCTAAAACGGTGACGCCATCGTTTCATCGCTATAAAACTCCCGATATAAACAAAATACCTACCATTAAAAACTTCAGTCTTTATGTAGTAAGTAGACGAAAGTTCATAACTGTGGGTGCTTTCATGTAAGAACTATAGCCGCTTCAATTTGACCGGTCGTGCACTCAAGAAATTGAAGGAAGCCTCCTTAATCGTAGTCTCCCTCGCAGACGTGTTTAGCCTCGTCAAACACGGCTGCGAGGGAGACTACCTTAATCGCGCGTTTTTGCAGCGTAGAAAGATTAACTACTACGTACACGAACACCACCAATGATTCACATCTTATTGATTTTGTCCTTACCCTCAAGCTGACTCGAACACTCTGTGATGACAACGCCCGTAGGCTTATCATGTGACTGGGGTATTTTCCAGGCTCTAAAAATATGCACTGCTTTTTAAAAATGAAACAATCGAACAAACAATGAAAAACTCCGTCTACTGGCTCATCACTGTCACCGTCAAAAGCTCTTGAAGAGCCGAAGTTAAGTTGATCTTTTTAAATTCAGTATATTGTTTAATTGGTTTAATTCATTTTTATGGAAATCATTTTTATGGAGTCATCTTACCATCCTCTAGCGTCTGTACGATCTTGGCTGTACTCATTAAACCAGTCTTCCCATCTTTGACGAGTGTTACTGTGATGGTGTAGTTTGTGTACTGTTGTAGATTGGTTAGTGTATATGTTGTATCATTACCAGCGGTTTTGGTCTGCTGTTTTCCACCTTGTGGTGTGTAAGTTATGGTATAACTGATAGAACCACTTACTACTGGTTGCTTTGGTTGTAACTAAGAATAGTTGCAAAAGGAAAAAATACACTTTTCGCATGTCCTTGTTAATCCCCGCGTGCTCTAATCTGTACACAGTGCGCGCGTTTTCTGTTTCCACCAATCTCACTTGTTGTCCGCTTAAGGGTGCTGGGACATATTTCGTTGCTACGCAACGTGGTTGCTATGTTGGCTGTAAAAGCGAGTGCCAGAGCTCATTGACGTCTTTGATTATACGATTTTTTGAGAAAATGTCATTTTTGAAATGCCCCCCGTTTCATTGGGTCTTAAAGGCTCGCACATTTCTATCGAGAGAGCGGGCTACAAATTTCTCAAATTATCAGTCGGCCGAAGCTAAACAAAATAATGGGTCAAAACATTGTAAGTGAAAGTCTTAAAACCAATGCAAATATATAGCACATTGAAGCTGTTCATTATGATACGCTTAACTATAAAGTGTCGAACATCCAAAATCTCCAGTGCGCATGCGCAAACAGCTGATTTTCATTTTAAATTTTATAACCTTTGAGAAGTTTGCAGCTAAAATTATTTTTTTATCTCAAATGTTTTATGTATTATGCTCTACCGCAAAGTAACGGATGGGTTTTCTAGAAAAGTGTAAAATAGCGAAGTTATCAACAAAAATGTCTTTGCGAAGACGAACTGAAAAGAGCTCTTATACACTTATCTGTCTGACGCATTAAACTTTATATGTCTGACGCATACGTCACTTTGCGCACCTTGAAGAATAAAGCCATACTATGTAAGAATTGAATAAAAGTAATGTTTTCAAATGGCAAAAATTCTAGAAATTTTCTGTTTCGATGACGTCATTTGATGACGTTACGCGATGACGTCATCAAACTCAAGAAATTTGTGATTCAGTTGATTACCTCATAATATCACTGCTTGAATCCACATATTAGCTGACTTACAAAAATATGAAGTTTCCCTAGCAACGGGCTCCAGAAATAGGTCCCAGCACCGGCTTTAATGACATACCGAGATAAAATACAGTACTACCAGTCGTTAGGAAAATTCAAAAAGTGACTTTCCGGCCACTTGTAGAGTTGACCGCTTATTGCGTTTGACTGTAGGAAAAATTTACGACACTGTAGTAGGTTAAAATCAAATTTACACACAAGACAAAGCAAAATACAGACTGTTTGAAAACATTAAAATACCATGCATCCAGAAATCTTCTGTTTCGTAATATAGCAAGAGAAGATGAAGTAAGAGAAGGAAAAATCGCGCGTATTTTGTCTTTGGACAATCATATGCCCCGTTTAATGCTATTTTTAGAGTGATTCTGATTGATCGAGAGCGGGGGGAAAAGGGTGTATAACGTTTGTCGATAAAAAAGAGTTTAAACTTGAGAAAAAAGGCAAATGGAGAACAAAAAAATCCGAACATGATATTGGTTAAGGTGGCCCGTACCTATTGATTTGTTTGTTGGGCATGAATTTCCGCACGGGATCCAGACTTTTGGGAATAAAGACAGTAGTTCTCTGAATACAATTACTTCTGAGTCTAAATCCCGTGTGGAATTTTGCAACAGATAGTAAGGTGTTGTTATGAATAAATTAACAAACCATGAGGGCTTTACATTGGCAGCTCAAACGTCGACTCGATGAAGTTGTTTACTTTTGAAGCTTACTGAATTATACCTAGTGCAGCAAACACAACGACACTTGGCAACAGGTATGTTAACATCTTGTTCTATCCCATACCTAGAAAGTTTCACGAAACAATTCGACAGAATTTGTAGAAGTCGAAGTAATACAAATTTGCAACGCTCACCTCGTGGTCACAAAAAGTACTCCCCAAGTTTAATTTGCTTGAGTATAACATTGGCGTTTAGCTTCTCAACTCTCCATATTTTATTCACAAGTAATTACGATAGGTATTTGTATTTCTTACAACCGATATAGTTCTTGCTGTTTTTGAAATTTTGTTGAGATTTTGGCGGCAGTTTTGACTACATAATTTTGCGTCGTAACAGGCAGCGCAAATTTTGTATCGCAACTTCTAAGGATTAAATTGGCACGATACATGTTGTATGTAGTCCTCTATGCCTTTTTACTTGATTGACGAAATAGGAAAAAATTCACCTAGGAATTTTGGATTTATGACCAATTTTTCTCAAAAAGCCATTTTTAAAAATCGTCTGATATCTCGAATTACTTGATCTAATTCGCAGAAAAATAATTACTGGTACAGATTTCAAGGCTTGTAGACAAATGGCTGCAAATTTCTCAGAAATCGGACAAGATTTTGATGTAAAAAGACGCGATTAAAATTTATGTCTGACAAACAAATCAATAGGTACGGGCCACCTTAAGTCGAGGTCATGCTGACGAGGTTCTAAAAATAGCATCAAACGGGGCATATGATGGGTCACGGGGATTCCTTCTCTTACCTCATTTTCTCTTGAATACAGGTAAGGGTATAGCCATAGATGAAAAATTGTTCGTGGTATTAATTCCTATACATTGTGTCCTGACAGCCCACTAAATAGACTCATTGACATATATGTTGCTGATTATCATACCTTCCATGTTATCTGAATCATTTGAGACGAGGGCGACGTAGCTTTAATTATCACTGGTCTGATATCTGAGGAAACAAAGGATTGACAAATCAGTACCATATGGTAAGTCGGGTCCCTTCGGTTTGCAGTGTAAGAACGTACTTAATTTCTGCCGCCGTCATTGGTAGTGAAGTTGTTGATGTTGCAATTGAACTTATTTTTGAGCCTACACATGCGCAAAGAAAAATATGATCATAAAAATGATTGAAAAACCCCGTTTGTCACAACTCTGTAGTTCGACGTTGCTCTCATAGGCGACCGCGCTCGTAAATAACCGCGGCCACTGTTTTGAAGTATCTGCTGGTCTTTTCCTCTGTGATCAAGCTCTGGTAAGCTAGCCGCTCAAAAGTATACAATTGCTTGATGAAAAAAATGTACTTTAAATTTGTAATTTGTCTCAATCATGCACTTTGTCTAAAATGGTCATGTACGCATATATTTGGTCTAAATTTCTTGAAGCCCTCCACATTAGAGCTAATATATCCATGATTGACTTCACTTTAAACCTGGATTAGAGGATTAAACCTGGATTACCATTTTTCCGTTTAAACATTTACTGAGCCGTGCGCTGATAGCACTGCTGCGTGATCGCTTTTTAGTAACCATTCTCGTACTCAACTAGCTCTAGTTTCGAATTCCCGAGGTGGTCGCTTAGAGGGTTTTGGTTGTGAAAACGTTTAGCGTAAAATATTTGTAAAGGTTAAAATGCTGAAAGCAAACCAATGCAGCGCATACCTGTTTTGGTTGTCAATGGTGTCGAGCCAGTTGTCGGTGCTGAACAAAAAGAGAATTCGAAAATATGGAAGTTCAGTAGAATGTGTATAAAAACAGTTAGTTATAGTTAGCTATATAGACAGTACACTATTTTTCGAGGGTTATGTTAAAAAAGTCTTGATTGTATTATGTAATACATGGCAAGGCTAGGGCGCGTATTTAAAAAAAACAACTCTATCTAATTATATACGCACAGCAATATGGCGTTTCTGTATTTGGAGGCAGAACTGATCATGGCAAACACATGCATTGTGTGCATCTATGTTTTAATAATCTTGAACTGATAGGTGTATCTGTAGCGTGTCAGATGTTCATTAAACAGCGTTTTGATGAGAAGGGCATTTTCTTTTATATCATCTAGGGATGTTATACAATGTCAATTCCATTTCGGGTAAAGTGTCCCTGGAAGCTTTCGAAATTAAAAGTCCTACAAATAAAGTGCATGATCCAACTTTAGTGCGAATGATAAATATAAAATATCACACCTTTAGAAAGGATGTAAACTTCAACTCGCATCATTTTCCTCCGGTAATATTTTGTAGGTATAAACCTGATGTATCTTGCTTTTACTGGTTTTGATAGGATATTCTTCTTCACTGTGTTGTAATCTGAATTACCTGGAAACAACTATAGAAAACATGCATAAGAGATGCTTGTCATCCACTTGATGATGTCTCATCACAGGTCTATCTGACAGCACCAAACCATTATAATTTCACTAAAAAGTCTTGCTTCATTTCTATTATTTATTTCTATTCTCTTATCACACAATCATACGTTTTTACCTTGATACTATTTCCCTCTGAATAAATCTTCCAGATTCTGTCATCTGTTGAAAACTCTAACTTGTACTCTGTAACCCAGTAATACATTTTGTGATAACAATTACGAATATAACATCCTCCTTGTGTTGCCACTCCACATATGTCATGCGCAGTACCAAGGTCAATCTGTAGGTAATCATGTGCGTCGTAATCTGTTCTTGGTCTCCATCCATCATACTTGCCATTCAGTCTTGCATTTGATGGTTTATAAACATAATAATTACTATAGTTATAAAATGACGATGCAGTCATACTGCTGTCTGGTATGATGGACCTGTTGCTGACACCAATAGCATGGTTGTTGCTGCAAACTGATTGAATCATAACGTCATATAATTTAAGGGACAAATAATTTAAAGGTTGACAAATAAGTACCGTTTAGTAAATCGACTTCCTTTGAGGTATGCAGTGTAAGAACTTACTTTCTGATACTGTCGTCGTCGGTGTCATTGGTGCTGACGTCGCTGATGTTGCAATTGAGCCTAAGATACAGAGAAAAACATATAAGCAAAGAAAAAGATAATAAACATGTGTATGCTGTCGAACTTCTTTCTTTGTGATCACTGTGAGTAACCAGTTCTAGTTGCAACCACAACTGATTGAAAAAAACCGTTTGTTACTCAGCTCTGTAGTTAGGAAGTGCTCTCGTAGGCGACCGCGTTCGTAAGTGACAGCGGCCACTTTTTTGAAGTATCAACTGGTCTTTTCCTCTGTGTTCAAGCGCCGGTAAACGAATCGCTCAAATATACAACTGTTTGGTGAAAATGTACTTTGTAATTTGTCTCAATCATGCACTTTGTCTAAAATGGTTTCCTGTGCATAGTCTGGTCTGAATTTCTTGAAGCCCTCCACATTAGAGCTAATATATCCATGATATGATTAACTTCACTTTAAACCTGGATTAGCGGATTAAACCTGGATTACCATTTTTCCGTTTAAACATTTACTGAGCCGTGCGCTGATAGCACTGCTGTGTGATCACTTTTCAGCGCCCATTCTCTTACTCAACTAGCTCTACTTGCGATTACTTTCAGTTTCGAATTCCCAAGGTGGTCGCTTACGAGGGGTTTGGTTGTGAAAACTTTCAGCTTAAAAATATATGCGTAAAATATTTGTAAAGGTCAAAATGCTGAAAGCAAACCAATGCAGCGCATACCTGTTTTGGTTGTCAATGGTGTCGAGCCAGTTGTCGGTACTGAACAAAAAGAGAATTCGAAGATATGGAATTTCAGTACAATGTGTATAAAAACAGCTATAGTTAGCTAGCTGTATAGACAGTACACTATTTTTCGAGGATTATATCAAAAACATCTTGATAGTATTATGTCAGACGTGGCAAGGCTAGGGCGCCTATTTACAAAATCAATTCTATCTGGCTATAGCTATATACGCACAGCATTATTGTGCGTTTCTGTGTATGGAGGCACAGTATCAAATACATGCATGGTATGCATCTATGTTTTAACAATCTCTTCTGTTCAAAGCATATTTGAAAGTATTCGATCAGAAGCAACTGAAAGAATGATTCTCAAGCACTGATATAGAACTGATATAGGGTTTTGGTTGTGAAAACTTTTAGCTTAAAAATCATCCGTAAAATATTTGTTTGCGATGTCGTTCTTTTACGAAAAGTATTTGTAAAGGTTAAAATGCTGAAAGCAAACCAATGCAGCGCATACCTGTTTTGGTTGTCAATGGTGTCGAGCCAGTTGTCGGTGCTAAGAAAAAAAGAAAATATGTACCATTTCAATAGAATGTGCATAACAACAGTTATAGTTAGCTAGATAGACAGTTTACTGTTGTATGATGTTTATATTAAAACATTTGACGGGAAGACTTGACAGTATTATGTCAGTCGACATGGCAAGGCTAGAACGCCTATTTTACCTGTTTTTAAAACCAGTTCTATCTATATCCGCACAGCATTATTGTGCGTTTCTGTGTTTGGAGGCACAGTATCAAATACATACCTAGCATGCATCACATTGTTTCTAAAATCAGAATCTAATAAGACTCAAATAACTGACTGCTAAGAAACAAATAAGGATCACTCTCGTCAGAAATTTACATTTTTATTGAGCTGATAGATGTATACTTGTCGAGTGTTACATAGGTTTCTGTGATGTGCATTAAACAGATTTTTTGATAGCCTTTGGGTGGTTTAATAGGGATATAATATAAAATGTCAATTTCAGGTAAAGAGCCTCAGGCAAGTCTTTCGAAAAGCGTTACGTACAATATATAGGTAGTGCGAAGAAACACATTTTATGTAATTACCCCTTCAATCTTAAGCCTATGAAATTGAGTTTTGCTCCCTAAAAGATATTGTGGTTCCGCCTTAAAACTTCAAGCTTGGTCATGTTGACGTCCGGTAGTCACGTGTCCTTAAGGCGAGAAAAATAGGAACTTCAAAATGAGGTGGCGGTTTTAAAGTGAATCTCGAATCTTTTGATGAAAAGTTGTTATTACCATTGCCACCAACACAAATCTGTCTGGTGAATGGTTGGATTTCATTCTTTGTTGAAGAGGAAAGTAGAAACATTCAAATGCTTGTCCTGGTCACGTGACCTGTTTTGCTAATAATTCCACTAACAAAACAAGGAGCACAACCGTTCCAAACAAATTCCTGCTGCGGGCACGGAGAGGAACCTTTGTAGACCCAACAAATTGTTCATCCACTTAAAACCGCCCCCAATTTTGAAACCCCTATTTTTCCCACCATTAAGTCACGTGACCACCGAAACTCTGCACGACCAAGCTTAAAATTGTAAGGAACATAAATATCACTTCAGGACCAAAACTCATTTTAAGATTGAAAGAATTACTACAGGAAATGTGTTACCATGTTAAATTACCATGCCTTGACATGCTGGAGAGTATGTAGTGCATGATCCAATTTAGTGCGATTAGTAATATAAAAAAATATCCTACCTATAGAAAGGACGTAAACCTCAACTCGCATCATTTTCCCCTTGTTACACTGTGTAGGTATAAACCTGATGTATCTTGCCTTTACTGGTTTTGATAGGATATTCTTCTTCACTGTGTTGTAATCTGAATTTCCTGGGAATAACTATAGAAAACATGCATGCATGAGAGATGCTTGTAATCCAACTGGTGATGTCTCATCACAGTTCTATCTGACAGCACCAAACCATTATAATTTCTCTAAAGGGTCTTGTTTCGTTTTTATTATACCTCTTATCACACAATCATACGTTTTTACCTTGGTATTATTTCCCTCGGAATAAATCTTCCAGCTTCTATCGTCTGTTGAAAACCCTAATTTGTACTCTGTAACCCAGTAATAATCTTTGAAGTGACAATCATAATCGTAACATCCTCCTTGTGTTGCCACTCCACATATGTCATGCGCAGTACCAAGGTCAATCTGTAGGAAGTCACGTGCGTCGTAATCTGTTCTTGGTCTCCATCCATTATACATACCATTCAGTCTTGCATTTGAAGGTTTATGAACATAATAATTACTATAGTTATAAAATGACGATGCAGTCATACTGCTGTCTGGTATGATGGACCTGTTGCTGACACCAATAGCATGGTTGTTGCTGCAAACTGATTGAATCATAACGTCATATAATTTATACATGTCAGACCAGCCTACGCTTATCATTATAACAACTAACATTCGAACACTTTGTTTTTCCTATGGATCACTTTGCTACCAACGTTTACGACTTTTCGCCGAATTCGTCCTAATGTCGAGTGACAATGACAGACATAACTAACAGTACTTTTAAGAGCGGATAGGAACAGGCATTTCATAATGCCATTTTTCTCCCTCCTCCCTAATTTTTTCGGCCATTTCTCCTTCACTACATCTCATAATAATTGTTTTCCTCCCTCCTCCCACACCGATTTGTCTGCCTCGTTTCTCCCTTCTCCCTACTTTTTGGGGGCTATTTCTCCCTCCTCCCTAAACCGTTCCTCTCCGCTTTTTTAAAAATCCGCCAATACATGAAGAAAGAATCCTAATAAACGATTACTAGTACGAGCAACTGAAGATAATCAGAGGTGCATAAATGTCCAGAGTTGATTTGATTTACACATTAAATTAGATATCAATCTAATGGCTATATTATTAGTAAGTACTTGATGTTTATTTATTGTCTTGGTTTTATTAGAGCTATGGTATATATATATTTACATTCTTAATTTTTTAAGATGATGATGATTATTAATATATTTTGCACAGCTTCAATGTAAATAAGTATTAACTTTCTGAATTCTGAGGATAATAAAGTGATTATTGTTATTGTTGTTGTAAACATGTTGTCTGAAAATGTGTGCCGTCTGTTATCAACTATTATAATCGAGAACTTTCAGTAATCAATTACAGTGCATTATATTTCAGTAGAACACTCTGCGATCTGCTCACCTCAATATCAGATTATTGATAAGGGTATTTTCAGAAATCCGCTTGAAGGACAAAGTTGTACCTTCAGCACTATTATCAGACGGGGAATCGATAAAATACTCACATTTAAACACAAAATTCCGTACACAAAAACAACAGCTAAAAGCCAACAAACTAATGACACAAAAACATACCTGAGGTTGTAACTCCACTTGAAATCCTTATTACAAGAAGAAGACAAATTTTGAAGGCTAAAGAACTCGATTCCATCTTGGTATTATATGAATGTGGTGTTACGTTTCTGATCTTACCAACGAAACAGCATAATTCTTAGAAAGCTGACAAAGTCGATCACAAACTAACGTAAACTTTAAGTTCATTGGTACTGAGAATTATGTCGCATACGGATCAACTGACGTTTTGGATTTTCTGAAAATCATTTCATACAGAGGTCAAAATCAATTCTTGTAAAAGTTTAATTTACTTCCGACTTCCGTCTTTTTCTTACAATACCAAGAATCCATAATTGTCTTTATGATAATTGTCAGTTTATTTTTAGGTCGCTACAGTCACACCGAAAAAAACAATAGGTGATGCAGTTTCAGTTCTGCGCAGTGATATATTTTGTAGGAAATGGCCGCGCATGGAGTGAGAGGAAGTTGCTGTTTCTCGTTTGAAGTTTTTGTTTTGGTGTAAAAGAATCACAAAAGCTTCGTGATAAAAGATAGAAAAACAGTATTTTTTAGAATTAATTGATAATCAGTTTTGTTCAGTAATATTATTTTGTTTTATTTCACATTGCTTTCACCGGCGCCTTTCGATTTTAATTTGACCATGTCCTGTAATGAATTCATTAATATTCACCCATATTTACCCTAAGCATCATAAACTTCATTGTATTCAGTCCTGTAAATTCCAAAATGACATAGTCTTAGGCAAACAGGCGTGAGCACGGGACAGGGGAACGTATCGCTCAACTTTATCGACAAACTTTTTCCTGAATGAATTTAGATTTCTTTAAATGCAAATGACATAAAAGTCAGATGTTATGTCAGATGTTAGCAATGTCATAAGATAAAAATTATATATTTGTTATTCATTTCGGTATTTTTCAAAACTGTCAAAATTTGATTCAAATACTGATCACAAATTTTACTGTGACATCACACCATATATACAATATTGATGAAAAAGGTCATTTCAGGGTTTCATTTGTTTGTTTGTTTGTTTTGTTTTGAACTTGGTGCAAGTGAGAATTGAACGAGACTTACCTATAAATTTGATTAAATTTGATTTGATAGATAGTTTTTCGTATGAGTGGGAACACCGTACGGCCTACGATACGATACGGTTACAGCAGGAATTTCGAATGTTTTTATAGAAACTATGATACTGGTACAGTTACGATACGGTACGGTAAGTTTCACACTCATACGAAAACGACTCTGCTGGTTTTTTCTCACTTTACACTCCAATATATGAATACAATTTCTTTCACAGGTTTATGAAAACCACTTTATCTGTTAAACCAATGTAATTGAAATGAACTCAGTGACATTTTTTTTAACTGAACTACAGCTATTAATTCGAAAATTAAGCGTTGAATACTGAATTCTGCATACTGAATTGTGCATTCAAAGATGTCAATTGCATTATTGACCGTTTCCATTGTCATTTTGTTACTAATTTACCTTAATTATAGCCGTTATGTAGGATTTTCACATAACTGAATAAATATAAGGTATTTTTTGATCTTTTAATGCACATTTCAGTATACAGAATGTGCAGTATGCAGAATGCAGTATTCAGTATGTAGAATACAGTATTCAACGTTTTTTAAATAATAGCTATATACCTATTTCAAAAAAGGTTGCCCTTTGATATGTTGCATACTGCATAGTGCACACCAAGACCAAAATGTATTGCGAATTTATATTTTTCACGATTTTTCATGCCTAAAATATTCAAAATGCAAACTGTCTACTTTGTTTCAACCTGAAAGGCTACAGAGAGACATTATGTGTAGTTATATATTGCCTCTTGTTTGCCACTTACACTTTGTTCATGCTTCGTATGCACTATGCAATATTCAGTATGCAACAAAACCAACCTTGCACAACCTTTTTTGAAACAGGTATATACCCGTTTCAAAAAAGGTTGTCCTTGGTTTTGTTCGGTCTGCATTTTCGATCATTTAGGCATGAAAAATCATGAAAATTATGAATTCACAATATATTTTGGTCTTGGTATGCCCTATGCAATATGCAGTATGCAACAAATCACAGGACAGCCTTTTTTGAAATAGGTATATACATGAACATTGAAACTTCCTATGAAAAGAGGGGGGTCACCATTCTCGTTATCAATATCTTAGGAAAACGTGCCGAAACGGATGTTTCCTTGAGATTTTCTGCCTTGAAGTGCGCGCCATCAAGTAGTCAATCATCAATTGTAGTGTTTTTCACGTACACGCGCTGATTAGACTTGAGGCCATGTCAGTCGGCGCGAATTTGTTAAGTGTCGTACATTGTCGTCTTGTAAGTCAGTAGTAACTGATTTGTTAGCTGTAACACATTGTCTTCTAAGTCAGTAGTTACTGTGATTTGTCAGGTGTCGTACATTGTCTTGTAAGTCAGTAGTTACTGTGATTTGTTAGCTGTAACACATTGTCTTGTAAGTCAGTAGTTACTGTGATTTGTTAGCTGTAACACATTGTCTTGTAAGTCAGTAGTTACTGTGATTTGTTAGCTGTAACACATTGTCTTGTAAGTCAGTAGTTACTGTGATTTGTTAGCTGTAACACATTGTCTTGTAAGTCAGTAGTTACTGTGATTTGTTAGCTGTAACACATTGTCTTGTAAGTCAGTAGTTACTGTGATTTGTTAGCTGTAACACATTGTCTTGTACGTCAGTAGTTACTGTGTGATTTGTCAGGTGTGACACATATTGTCTTGTAAAGTCAGTAGTTACGTTACTGTGATTTGTCAGGTGTCGTACATTGTTTAGTAAGTCAGTAGACAAATCACTGACAGTAGCTTAACTGAATTACGTGGAGACAATGTACTGATAACACCTAACCGGATCCGGTTAGGTGTTATCAGTACATTGTCTCCGCGTAATTCAGTCAGAAGCTGCTGTCAGTGATTTGTCTATTTACAACACAGTGAAAAACGTGTCATGGAGTGATTATTCCATTCAGCCTTTATAAAACCGGACCCTGTAGGTACTTATAACATCGTTCGATGTTTATAATTCCAGATAAAAACTTCGTACCTATACGGAACAGTACAAAAACCATGATCTTGTGTCACCTTCTTAGAAATGCATTAATCACTTTTGAAAATATGTCTTAAATAAATGAAGAAATTTCACCTCTCGATCGCACGCGTATTCAACTTAATAACTTTTATATAGTTTGCCATGATAGGTTACGAATAACTTCAAGGAATGCGTACATATACAGGCGTTCCATATTCGAAACCCAAAGGAGACTAAGTACTAGTTGTATCGTCGTTTTCAAAGGTCAGTAAAATCTAGTTACAAACACGTAACAACTTTCAATAGTTACTGGGTTACAACGTACGGGACGGGTGGTTTCAAATACTTCATCAATCAGTTTCAATGTACAGATGAACCTTCTTTTAACTCATATGTAGGTCTAGCTAGAGCTTATCAATAAAAACAACAGAAAAAAACAAAAATATGCCTTAACTAACACCTTAACCAGCCATACCAAAATATTATTACAGATAGAACATCATGACATGCCCACACATGTACAATTGAACATACATTCATTTATTCAAATGATAAAGTTAAGATTGAATAAAGATAAAGTTACCTGTGTACAAATGTTGGGTTACCTGTACGTAAAAATGACGTGACCATGTTCAAAACTGACTTGAGATTGCCTTGATGAGCCGTTCACATATAAAATGATCTCAAATCAGACTTAAGTCTGATTTGAGAGGCTCGCGTGAAATTTAACTATACACATACTCATTTTAGAATGGTGTGTAAAACATGTCGTCTTTAAAAAATTAAAACAAGTAATTATAGAACTTAGCACCAATAAACATCAAATATAGACCGCAATATCTTCCACTTGTAGTGTGTTACTATAACTTAAGAGATTTTCCTGCAGTAAACAATGATAGATAGATAAATACTAGTTATACGATGCATGTTTGGAGTGGAATACCATGGAATATCCCACAAGTCACTTGTATTTTCCACTATACACACAAGTCTTTAAGCAAGTGTGTATACATCTGACGAGTGGGATATCCACGGTATACCACAAGAAACCATTGTATAACTATTTTACCCTACAGCATAGAAAATACAGCCAATTACCACAACGTCTCATCATCGCTAACTATTTGGGACTTTTGTGAGCCCGCGGTCCTCAGCGGAGTTATTCATGAGTAACTCAAAAATGGCGTGTAAAATACATAGAAAATGTATAGGTTCAGAAAATTGAACAATAAATAAAAACATTGTTATACATGATGCATTTTTTGCCTCCATGTCATCGAATTATACTTAAGCATGTCTACAGTTTTGAAAAAAATAAATCAAAAGATGTTTCGAAATTTGGTTGAAAATACATCATCTGAGGAACAGTAACAACCTTCGATGATCCCGAACAAAAGCTCAAATCATGAGAATATATAGGCTGAAATTCATTTTCTATTAAACCCTACATAATTTGCCTACTTGAAGTACTAAACTACATTACCTTCGCTCTCAGCTCAATAAATATGAACGAGCTGTATGGGCGATTCGTGTTTCGTTTCCCATCATAAAAATCTCTTCTTATCATGAGTTCGATGACATGTGATCCACCATGTTGAAGTTGCCAACCCTCCCATCTAATAAGATATTCGAAGCCCTTTACACCAAAAAAAACATCACAAACGTTTGTTGGCTTCATCGAACAAACTGAATGAAACCAGGAATGGATATGTTACATGTGAAAAAATGCAAAAAACGTGCACTCACATGTTACACTTTCCTTCGGTGAATAATCCTCTCCACCATAAACTTTTGACTGTATGGTTTTCTTTTTTTGCCTTTACATTCATCGTACAAAACAACACTGGACAAATTATGCAGTTGTTTATAGTCATGTGTGTCAACCGCGGACCACAATGATTGCATAAGTCCCAAATAGTTGGCTGCTTTCTGATTGGCTGTATTTTCTATTGCGTGCGGTATAATAACATCATATAATCATATTAGAATTCTTTCAAAACATATGATTGCTTGTAAGTAAAATCTGTCACAAATATCAATTTCTAGATCTAAATGTTTTTGCCGCTTTGTGAATTTTAATGCAACTTTAAGCATTTTAAGGCAACTTTGGGCGATTTAAGGCGACTTTAGGGCCAGTTTCAGTTACACTTTTTATCGTTGGACTATCACCACAGGCAGTTGTTGCTGATACCCAGAAGTTATATAGTGTGCCTGGTACAAGATCCTTGATAACCAGTGATGTTTGTTTTGTTGTAAGTATGTTTGAATGTCGAAATTCAGACCAATAACTCTTGGATCCTTTGTAATGAACCTTAAGAAAATTAACATTTTTAGCATCCTGTGAAGATCGTGGTTTTGCATGAGATCACTCATCCGAGCTGGTTCAAATTTGATTCTTACCTTGTAATACTCAAGAGAGTCACCGATATTTTTTGGCTCTTTCCAGTCGAGTTTGACTATATTCGTTGATGTTTGGGAGACACGAAAATGTGTTGGTGATCCAGGTCCTTAAGAAAAGGCGAAAAAAATTATTGGAGGTATCATCAACAACGCTCAGTTAAATGAAGTTCGTACATTCGAATCATTTCTAGTGACATCATGGTCAAGGGTGAAAAGAGTTTTGAATCGACTTTTGACATTTCAAGTTTGGAGAGAGGAGGGAAAGGGAATGATTTGCCAACGTTTAAGCCAAGATTACTTACTCTGTGTAATAATAGACGCAGGATGACTGTACGGTCCTGGTCCTTTACTGGTGTACGCCCTGACAGATACGTTGTAACGTGCGCACAGTTTTAGACTATAAAGATCATACTGCAAGACGTTGCTTGCAACATTAAATATGCGTTGGTTGTTTTGTATGTCTTTCTTTCCTTCTCTAACGAGTTTACTTTTCACCTCATATTTTGTTATAACACCATTGGCTAGGTGTTGAAGTACTGGACGCCATTGGATTGTGTACCATGTGGCGTTCATTTTGGAAGAAGAAACGTTCTCAGGAGATCCATCAGGTACTAGAAGAAATATGAGTAATATATTACTTATGGGATATTTCACAAAATTGTAATCGATATTGTTTAGGAAGAACACAGAAGCTCACATGTTACTCTGTACATTTTTGGATCTTTCACTTTTCATTCATCGGGAGATATTATCTGATATTAAACATGTGAATTACATAACTTAAGTCGACGTAATACATATACTTTACCATCCTCGAATGTCCTTGTAGAAACACCTTTACTCTGTTGTCCATCATATTTGTGATTTTTTACTGACAAGAAAATTTCATATGACGTGTACTTTTTCAGTGACGTTAGTATCCACGTGTTGACCACACCCACTTCAACTTTATTTCTTGGTCCTCCTTGTGCTGTATATGTTATTGTGTAACCAGTCAATTGTCCATTGATCTCGTCTTGGTGAGGTCGCTGTAGTAAACAAGTCCATGAAGTGTTAGTATAATTTTAATTCTTACAAGTCAACATAAATACAATATTTACATGCAAATAGGAAATTTATTTTTTCCCCTCGTGGGTTTCCTGTTTGATGCAAACAAGTACACGTGCAGGTGTTATGTAATCACATTGAATACATGTTACAACATTATGGCAAGTTGTTTTCCATTCCACTCGGTTTGAAGCTGCTTTTTCAAAGGTGTTAACAGGAATGTGAAGAGCCGTAAAATTACTCTTCAGCTTATCTTTATATCTAAGCCAGGACCTGCCCACATTCGTTTTTCCAGTGAGAAAATGGCCATACATGAGTTAAAGGTAAAGGTAAAGGTAAAGGACTTTGGTAGTTCCTTTAGCTGAGCTGAGTTCCAGGAAGCCGACGGTGCGCTCATTTTACCCCCCCCCCCCCCCCTCTCTCAGCATTACTGAGAAAAATATAGCAGAAAGAACAGGGGCCATGACACAGCCCTGTTTGGTACCGTTTGCGACATCAAAGGAATCGGAAAATTCTCCATCCGACAACTGAACAGTAGCTTTCAAACCCCGATGAAAAGAAATGACAACAGCAAGCATTTTATCGGGTATGCCAAGTTTTTTGAGCACTTTCCAGAGATCGAGCATCTCTGTTAACATGCAGCCAGTGTCAAAGGCCTTTGTTAGGTCTATGAACACCATGTACAATTCCTGATTTTTTTCTCGAACTTTCTCAGCTACTTTACGTAGAGAAAAGATCATGTCAATGGTGCCACGGCCCGATCGAAATCCACATTGAGATTCTGGATAGATATCATTTACAACATGCATGATGATTCTATTAAGGATCAGCCTTGCTAAAATCCTCCCTGCAATAGAAAGAAGAGAGATACCGCGGGAGTTGTCACAGACACTTTTTTATAATGGGCCTAAGGGCCCATTATATCTGTTTTGAGGGACTTAGGCATGATCGGAATTTTTTGGGATAGGGTGAATTGCTAAATTGCAATTAGATTGAGTACCCCTTCAGGCGTAAAAATCAACGGAATTGTCTTTGGATACGAAAGTAAGGTGATTGCAAGCCTTTTCGTAGAAAATTTGACTAGAGGAAATGTAAGTGATTGATATGAAAAGATTTGAATTGCATTTTAGAACATTTTATTCAAATTGGTATGAGCACGTTGATTATTTCAAGACTGATATCGATCTCAGTTCTATTGTCGCCAATATCGCCATACAAAAAAGTATTATTATTCGCTATGTCTCTAATACATAAACAATTTACAGTTTTAATTGTAATTTGCTTTAATAGCCGATTAGTTTTTATTTAGTACCTCGGAAAACATAGAAGGCGGCATTAATTAACATTGATGTGTTACTCTGTTCAATTCGAGTTGTAAACAAAGGGATAATTGGGACTAAAAGCAGGTAGAAATAAGTCTTAACATAGACAAATTAGGTGAAAGTATAAATGTTTTATTACTGGTTTTAGGTTTAACGTTCTGATGTTCCGGACCTAGCTCATATTAGGATCGATATTAGGATATCTTAAAATTGAAAGAATAGCATTTTCCCTCACTGTTGGCCACCGCTTTGAAGTCGGTAAGCAACTATATATGCCGTATGCCGTAATCTTGTGTCGGAATGAAATTATATATTCTTTATAGCTAGAAAAACACCTGATAATCACTTTTTTTTTCGTTTTGGAGTGATATTCAAATACTTTGAAAATAAATGACTACCCAATATTTCCTGATGAACTGATGAACTCTTGCGGACACGTACCCCGCTATTACGGACATCCCGGTAGTACGACTAGTATAACTAATTGCAGACATCCCGCTATATTAACGGCAAAGTTGCTGACTCTTCGTGAGATCGAAAACTTACACTTGAAATTCTGTTTACATTTTTTTAGATAGCAAAAATATTTGGTACAATCAATTCGAATTACACGCAATTTGCCCATTATACTTGACGCCATTTTCCTGCGTCAAGACTTGTTTCCTTTATTCTTATATAGGTGCTTGATGGAGGCATCCTTGAAGTCTTGGGAACACACCCAGTACTCCAAATTACCTTGAAGAGTTCATGGAGTTTCTTGATCAGCTTTTGACCACCATACATATAAATTTCTGGTAGGATATTTCATGGAAGAGTTCCCAGGTGACTTGCCTAAGGACATTTGCTCGATGGAATCTTGTACTTCCTTCAAGGATGGGTCAGCAGACAATTGAGGCAGTTCCGGACGCTGGGGAATGGAAGCTATGACTTCAAAATCAACGATAGAGGTACGGTGGAATTCAGTACAGTTTCAAAATGCTCTTTGCATCTTAATAAATTAAGATGTCCTTCTTTTCCAACAGAAGCGTCGGCTCTACTCATCTGGGGACCATACACTTCTTTAAGGCCATCATAGAGAGCTTTAAAATCCTTCTTAACAGCAGCAGCTTGAAGTTTGGCAGCCTTGGCAGACCACCAATCCTCCTTCATCCTCCTAAGAGCAGTTTGCACCCGATTTGTACACTTTTTATACTTTTCCTTTTTTAAAGATATTTTTAGATCCAGGTTTTATGGAAGTCATGCATTTGTTGGATAAGGAGTTGAACTTCAGTATTATTGTCATCGAACCAGTCCTGATGCGTACGCACAGGAAGTCCAAGGACTTCCAATGACGTAGCATAAGTATATGATAAATAATGAAGGGACCGTGTACGATAGCCGCGAATGTAGGATCTGTAAAAGATCTAATCAGCCATAATACTAAAAGTGAACGTTGAATGCAGAGCTGATACTACGGAGGATACTTAGCAATATTGTCACATCACGGAGCTTAAACTGAGACAATCGAAAAGCAACTGTGGATAGCTATTTCGGTCTAGTTGGACCTCATCAGCACAGTGCAGCTTTCGTCAAGCACATGGTAACGACTGACTACAGAGCAAGCTCACCTTCGATTGCCACATCGACACAACGCGTGACGATGATGAGATGACAATGGCATTCGAAGCGCGCATGATGTGACAACGGAGCTAAGTAGTAAAAATCTGAAGAAAGCCATACTTTCTTTCAGTGGAATACATGGCCAAACCATATTTGAAAGCGACATATCGGATCTGAAAAGACCTACGGCCCACGAATATTGAAAAATAATGATAAATAATGAAGGGACCGTGTACGATAGCCGCGAATGATCCGATATGTCGCTTTCAAACATGGTTTGGCCATGTATTCCACTGAAAGAAAGTATGGCTTTCTTCAGATTTTTACTACTTAGCTCCGTTGTCACATCATGCGCGCTTCGAATGCCATTGTCATCTCATCATCGTCACGCGTTGTGTCGATGTGGCAATCGAAGGTGAGCTTGCTCTGTAGTCAGTCGTTACCATGTGCTTGACGAAAGCTGCACTGTGCTGATGAGGTCCAACTAGACCGAAATAGCTATCCACAGTTGCTTTTCGATTGTCTCAGTTTAAGCTCCGTGATGTGACAATATTGCTAAGTATCCTCCGTAGTATCAGCTCTGCATTCAACGTTCATAAGTATATATTCGTCCAGTGACGCCTGACGAATTGTAGGGTTTACGTTCGGTGAACGTACTTATATCGTGGCCTGAATTCAGCTTCTAAGTGCTTCTCCGAGTCATTTTGTAGCACAGAAGCCGCTTAGCTTGCATCATTAAGCATTAAGGGAAAAGACGGCAGAGACAATCTCCTGGAAGAATTCAGGAGTAGGAAGCGACTTTACGAAGAAATTGAGAGTCACAGTAATTATGGCGACAAGGTTCAAATGCATCCCCCAAGCTAACAAGGCCATTTCGGCGAGTTCGCGAGGGGCGCTCGGAACTTATAAGAAATTTCTAAGACTAAAAGTAGTGGACGAGTGCTGTCCAAATTTTTCATCGACCCCCATAATCCATTTCTTCCGCCATATCTGATACAGCGGAAGAAATGCATTATGGGATGCATGTTTGGACGCGTACAGTGTTTTTCCTCGGACCAGCTATGATTGTAGCGCAGAGAATTACACAACAGGGTCAATTTACACACCAAAAGCCGACTGATCCACACTGACATCAATTGCCAGTCAGCGCACTCCCCACACCTGAAAAGAAGCATACCATACGAATGGCAACGACAATGTTTTTCGCAAAATACTCGACGAATACTGCCTTTTCTTTCAAGCATCAGGTTACAGTAAAAAAGTAGTAAGGAAAGAGATGAATAAAGCTCTCACTCTCACCCAAGAACGAGCACTTCAAGAGAAAACGAAAGAACAGGTTACTAATAGAACTGTCTTCATCACGACATTTGACCCTCATTTCAAAAAGAGCGGTGAACTTTTGAATAGACGATGGCCCATGCTCTACTACTCTGAAGCAAACGGCAAATCATACCGAATCTTCCATCCGCTGGACCGCCAATCTCTTGCTTGGGTCATTTACATCATTACCTACCTCTTGTACGAAATGCAGGAAACAATATGTTAGGAAAAGTGAATCGCCACTTAACATCATCGTAACCACATCATGTGGAATTGAGTCCTGTGAATTGGCCGAACGTACATTTTATTAATTTACCAGAACATGACTTTAGCGAACATGCCATCATAATAGCTATAGAGCGAATTAAAAAAGAGAACTTAGAAACTGTCTGAAAAAAAAATCCTAAGAGAACGTGAGCGTTTTGGATTCAAAAGCTAAACTCGTTAGCTCTTAACAAACGACTAGGTCAGGATGATTGGTACCACATTTTCAGTTCATTTAGTTTGTAAATCATTTACTTTGTTGGTTCCAGTCTCCCCGCTTAGACCCAAGCCGCAAATTCAATTAATTAACTTAATTGCATTGTTAACTAATCAATTAACAAACCTGTAAAAGCACTCTGAAGAAGGCGCAAGCCGAAACGTAGGTGCATGTAATAAATCAGTTGGACATCCATAATTTATCCCATTCAGTCAGTTCAATTTAGAGAGAGAGAGAGAGAGAGAGAGAGAGAGAGAGAGAGAGAGAGAGAGAGAGAGAGAGAGAGAGAGAAATGTTGTTTTGTGCACGGTCACGGATGGAAAAAGGAAAACGAAAAGATAGACAGTAAATGTAGCACTGCTTGACAGCCATCTCATTCGATCAACTTTGCTGTAATCAACTTAGTAAGCATACAGCGATAAACAATAAAATACGATAAATTTCTTTTGATAGTTAAATTCAATTTTTCTTTTACCGTCCAGCTAACTCCAATGCTCTTTGATGACAGGACTTTAAGTTTTAGCATGTTGTTGGGATATTGTGCAGGTCCTGTTGAGTAATTTAACTTAATTAATTGTAAAGAGAGGGCTATTATTACACGTTCAATTCGAACACTCTGTGATGACAATGCCTGTAGACTTATCATGCGACAGCGGTTAGTTTCCAGGCTCAAACAAAACTGCATGAATGAAAAAATAAAGAAAACATCATGCCACAAACATAATGGCATTTTTATATGGCGATATCTCATATGTCATATTTCGTTTTGCGCTACTTAAACTGTTACGCAAATAACTTCGCCCTCCTCCTTGTATGGTTCAAGCATTATAAATGCACTTTTCACTTTTCAAAAGTTTTTTGAGTATCTAAATATGCACGCCCTTGAATTACCATACTCGCTAATAGCCCAAATATAAATGAGGGGTATAAACCTAAACTACGATGCGATGGAAACATTACGCATTTGAAAATAGGACAATTAATTAAGCCACGATTTCTATAACATCGGAACTGCGCCTTCGTGGCCTTTAGGCTTGACTTGCGATGATAAATCCGGCTTTATCACACTCGTGGCCATTGTTTAATTTAAACCCTACTTACTGCCTTCCATTGTTTGAATCCATTTCTTATCACTCGGTTGCCCAATATCCCTGTTGTTTCTGATTGACACCGTTACTGTATACCACGTATACATTTTCAATGACGTCAGTACCCAAGTGTTGACCACACCCACGTCAACTGTCTTACTAGATCGAGTAGATGTGTCGGTGTATGTTATTCTGTAACCAATCAGTCGTCCATTGACAAGGCCTTGATCAGGACGCTTATTTAAGTAGAAAATATTAATATTAGAAAGATTAACTACGGCTTATACGATCACCACCAATGATGCACATTTTACTGAATTTGTCCTTACCGTCAAGCTGAGTAGAACACTCTGTGATGACAACGCCTGTAGGCTTACCATGTGACTGGGGTATTTTCCGGGCTCTAAAAATATGTACGAATTCGTTCATTAATTAATATATAAATAAATATATAAATGAATGAATGAATGAATAAAAAGTTTATTTTCTATTACATGCATGGCATCATTTAAAATTAGTATTATTTGCCTACTTACTGCCTTCCATTGTTTGAACCCATCTCTTATCACTCGGTTGCCCAGTATATTTATTGTTTCTGATTGACACCGTTACAGTATACCACGCATACATTTTCAATGACGTCAGTACCCAAGTGTTGACCACACCCACGTCAACTGTCTTACTAGATCGAGTAGATGTGTCGGTGTATGTTATTCTGTAACCAATCAGTCGTCCATTGACAAGGCCTTGATCAGGACGCTTATTTAAGTAGAAAATATTAATATTAGAAAGATTAACTACTACGTACACGAACACAACCAATGATGCACATTTTACTGTTTTTGTCCTTACCCTCAAGCTGACTCGAACACTCTGTGATGACAACGCTTGTAGGATTATCATGTGACTAGGGTACTTTCCAGGCTCTAAAATATCAGTCAATCAATCAATAGTATTTTCTATTGCATACATGACAGTATTTACAAGCAGTACCATTTGTCTACTTACTGCCTTCTAAAGTTTGTATCCATCTGTCATCACTTGGTTTCCCAGTATACGTGTTGTTTCTGATTGACACCGTTACTGTATACCACGTATACGCTTTCAATGACGCCAATACCCGCGTGTTGACCACACCCATGTCAACTGTCTTAGTTGATCGAATAGATGTGTCGGTGTATGTTATTCTGTAACCAATCAGTCGTCCATTGACAAGGCCATGATCAGGACGCTTATATAAGTAGAAAATATCAATATTACACTGCAAAACGCTTGAGTCAATTTACTCACAAACTTGAGTGATTCGATAATCCTTTACTCGGTGTGTGAATAAAATTACTCTGATTTTGAGTAAAAAGTACTCACATAGCTAAGTAAAATTCTAACTAACATATCCGGCTGTGTAATGTTACTCTCAAACGTGAGTACGACTCGATTTTTACTCAGAAATTTGAGTAGATGGAACTCAAAAATCACTAGGGTAAAAATTTACTCACACATATGCTGCATATCAGTAAACGGTACTCGATTTTACTCAAATAGCTGAGTAAACTTTTACTCGCATAACTGAGTAAATTGCTGACTCACATTAATTAGTTACTGCTGCATCGAATTACTCAGGTTTGTGAGTAAATTTAAGGAGGCCTCCTACAATTTCTCCGGTGCTCGACTGGTCAACTTGAAACGGCTGTAGCTCTTACATGAAAGCACCGGTCCCACAGTTATGAACTTTCGTCCACACTACATAAAGACTGAAGTTTTAAATGGTAGGTGTTTTGCTTTTAAAATTATTTAGTCGAAACTGACAAGAAATTGATATTTTTGGGGTTAAAAAATTGCACCTCGAATATTTCAAAATGTGTTTATACGAATTTTTCCACAATTCATATGCTGCTAGCCAAAGTCCTAGACATTAACGTCTTGTGTGTCGTTTTAAAAGTTTTGGTCAAAAAGCCCGTAAAATTGCTTGGAATCTAAAACGGTGACGCCATCGTTTCATCGCTATAAAACCCCCGATATAAACAAAATACCTACCATTAAAAACTTCAGTCTTTATGTAGCAAGTAGACGAAAGTTCATAACTGTGGGTGCTTTCATGTAAGAACTATAGCCGTTTCAATTTGACCGGTCGTGCACTCAAGAAATTGAAGGAAGCCTCCTTAATCGTAGTCTCCCTCGCAGACGTGTTTAGCCTCGTCACGCAACGCTCCCTCGGAAAAACACGGCTGCTTCAACAGGCGCAACATTCCATTCCAAGTCGTTAACCAATCAGAGCTTGACTCTCAAAATCAAGGAGTCATTCGCGCCAAAAGGTCTACATATAGCGTTCCGTTGACTTGGAGAATAATTGGATTAACCTCGGATCCCAAAACAACAGCTAGTTTACAAACACTTCACTTCGTTTCATTCGAAGTTTCTGGTATTATTTGAGAAATATACAAAGAAGAAAGTTTTACTGATCTTCCATCTGTATATATCTTTTCGTATTGAAAAATTTGAAACTTATTTTTGGTAGTGCAATGTTTACTCTCTTTGTGGTGTTGACAGATATAAAACTCATTTCCGGAACGTACACGGGAAATGGACCGTTTGCTGATGTATCTATTGATTGGACAACTGATACAATTGGAATGGAATGTTGCGCCTGTTGAAGCAGCCGTGTTTTTCCGAGGGAGCGTTGCGTGACGAGGCTAAACACGGCTGCGAGGGAGACTACCTTAATCGCGCGTTTTTGCAGCGTAGAAAGATTAACTACTACGTACACGAACACCACCAATGATTCACATCTTATTGATTTTGTCCTTACCCTCAAGCTGACTCGAACACTCTGTGATGACAACGCCCGTAGGCTTATCATGTGACTGGGGTATTTTCCAGGCTCTAAAAATATGCACTGCTTTTTAAAAATGAAACAATCGAACAAACAATGAAAAACTCCGTCTACTGGCTCATCACTGTCACCGTCAAAAGCTCTTGAAGAGCCGAAGTTAAGTTGATCTTTTTAAATTCAGTATATTGTTTAATTGGTTTAATTCATTTTTATGGAAATCATTTTTATGGAGTCATCTTACCATCCTCTAGCGTCTGTACGATCTTGGCTGTACTCATTAAACCAGTCTTCCCATCTTTGACGAGTGTTACTGTGATGGTGTAGTTTGTGTACTGTTGTAGATTGGTTAGTGTATATGTTGTATCATTACCAGCGGTTTTGGTCTGCTGTTTTCCACCTTGTGGTGTGTAAGTTATGGTATAACTGATAGAACCACTTACTACTGGTTGCTTTGGTTGTAACTAAGAATAGTTGCAAAAGGAAAAAATACACTTTTCGCATGTCCTTGTTAATCCCCGCGTGCTCTAATCTGTACACAGTGCGCGCGTTTTCTGTTTCCACCAATCTCACTTGTTGTCCGCTTAAGGGTGCTGGGACATATTTCGTTGCTACGCAACGTGGTTGCTATGTTGCTATGTTGGCTGTAAAAGCGAGTGCCAGAGCTCATTGACGTCTTTGATTATACGATTTTTTGAGAAAATGTCATTTTTGAAATGCCCCCCGTTTCATTGGGTCTTAAAGGCTCGCACATTTCTATCGAGAGAGCGGGCTACAAATTTCTCAAATTATCAGTCGGCCGAAGCTAAACAAAATAATGGGTCAAAACATTGTAAGTGAAAGTCTTAAAACCAATGCAAATATATAGCACATTGAAGCTGTTCATTATGATACGCTTAACTATAAAGTGTCGAACATCCAAAATCTCCAGTGCGCATGCGCAAACAGCTGATTTTCATTTTAAATTTTATAACCTTTGAGAAGTTTGCAGCTAAAATTATTTTTTTATCTCAAATGTTTTATGTATTATGCTCTACCGCAAAGTAACGGATGGGTTTTCTAGAAAAGTGTAAAATAGCGAAGTTATCAACAAAAATGTCTTTGCGAAGACGAACTGAAAAGAGCTCTTATACACTTATCTGTCTGACGCATTAAACTTTATATGTCTGACGCATACGTCACTTTGCGCACCTTGAAGAATAAAGCCATACTATGTAAGAATTGAATAAAAATAATGTTTTCAAATGGCAAAAATTCTAGAAATTTTCTGTTCCGATGACGTCATTTGATGACGTTACGCGATGACGTCATCAAACTCAAGAAATTTGTGATTCAGTTGATTACCTCATAATATCACTGCTTGAATCCACATATTAGCTGACTTACAAAAATATGAAGTTTCCCTAGCAACGGGCTCCAGAAATAGGTCCCAGCACCGGCTTTAATGACATACCGAGATAAAATACAGTACTACCAGTCGTTAGGAAAATTCAAAAAGTGACTTTCCGGCCACTTGTAGAGTTGACCGCTTATTGCGTTTGACTGTAGGAAAAATTTACGACACTGTAGTAGGTTAAAATTAAATTTACACACAAGACAAAGCAAAATACAGACTGTTTGAAAACATTAAAATACCATGCATCCAGAAATCTTCTGTTTCGTAATATAGCAAGAGAAGATGAAGTAAGAGAAGGAAAAATCGCGCGTATTTTGTCTTTGGACAATCATATGCCCCGTTTAATGCTATTTTTAGAGTGATTCTGATTGATCGAGAGCGGGGGAAAAAGGGTGTATAACGTTTGTCGATAAAAAAGAGTTTAAACTTGATAGACAAGGCGCATTTTCGAAAAAACAGATACCTGGAGGCATTTTGGGGTAGAGGCTGGTAACATAACTATTCTAAACCGATTTTTCATGCTGAATGCCAATATGACTGTTACCAAGATGTATTCTGCAATCTTATATGCGTAAATGACGTATTTTGTGAATTGCTACAGTCATTTCATACTAACGGCGTTTTCATGAAATTCCAAAAGCTCCCAAACTTAAAAACAATTACCATAGCTGCACATCAAAATCAGTAAAACTGTGAAGTTTGAAGGATATCAGTTGAAAAGTCATGGAGATACGAATTTTCAAAAAACGAAATTTTGTATGAAAACACTTACAGTTATGCAAGAGATACAAACAAATTTCGATTTTTGAAAATTCGTATCTCCTTGAGTTTTCAACTGATATCCTTCAAACTTCACAGTTTTACTGATTTTGATATGCTCTTTCCAGCCATGGTAATTGTTTTTAAGTTTGGGAACTTTTGGAATTACATGAAAAAGCTGTTAGTATGAAATGACTGTAGCAATTCACAAAATACGTCATTTACACGAGAGGATTGCAGAATACGTCTTGGTAACAGTCATATTTGGATTCGGCATGAACAATTAGTTTAGAATAGTTATGTTACCAGCCTCTACCCCAAAATGCCTTCTGCACTTTTTGCGATCGACTTTTTCAGTTTTGCGCCTTGTCTATGAGAAAAAAGGCAAATGGAGAACAAAAAAATCCGAACATGATATTGGTTAAGGTGGCCCGTACCTATTGATTTGTTTGTTGGGCATGAATTTCCGCACGGGATCCAGACTTTTGGGAATAAAGACAGAAGTTCTCTGAATACAATTGCTTCTGAGTCTAAATCCCGTGTGGAATTTTGCAACAGATAGTAAGGTGTTGTTATGAATAAATTAACAAACCATGAGGGCTTTACCTTGGCAGCTCAAACGTCGACTCGATGAAGTTGTTTACTTTTGAAGCTTACTGAATTATACCTAGTGCAGCAAACACAACGACACTTGGCAACAGGTATGTTAACATCTTGTTCTATCCCATACCTAGAAAATTTCACGAAACAATTCGACAGAATTTGTAGAAGTCGAAGTAATACAAATTTGCAACGCTCACCTCGTGGTCACAAAAATTACTCCCCAAGTTTGCTTGAGTATAACATTGGCGTTTAGCTTCTCAACTCTCCATATTTTATTCACAAGTAATTACAATAGGTATTTGTATTTCTTACAACCGATATAGTTCTCGCTGTTTTTGAAATTTTGTTGAGATTTTGGCCGTAGTTTTGTCTACATAATTTTGCGTCGTAACAGGCAGCGCAAATTTTGTATCGCAACTTCTAAGGATTAAATTGGCACGATACATGTTGTATGTAGTCCTCTATGCCTTTTTACTTGATTGACGAAATAGGAAAAAATTCACCTAGGAATTTTGGATTTATGACTTTTGGATTTTTCTCAAAAAGCCATTTTTAAAAACCGTCTGATATCTCGAATTACTTGATCTAATTCGCAGAAAAATAATTACCGGTACAGATTTCAAGGCTTGTAGACAAATGGCTGCAAATTTCTCAGAAATCGGACAAGGTTTTGATGTAAAAAGACGCGATTAAAATTTATGTCTGACAAACAAGTCAATAGGTACGGGCCACCTTAAGTCGAGGTCATGCTGACGAGGTTCTAAAAATAGCATCAAACGGGGCATATGATGGGTCACGGGGATTCCTTCTCTTACCTCATTTTCTCTTGAATACAGGTAAGGGTATAGCCATAGATGAAAAATTGTTCGTGGTATTAATTCCTATACATTGTGTCCTGACAGCCCACTAAATAGACTCATTGACATATATGTTGCTGATTATCATACCTTCCATGTTATCTGAATCATTTGAGACGAGGGCGACGTAGCTTTAATTATCACTGGTCTGATATCTGAGGAAACAAAGGATTGACAAATCAGTACCATATGGTAAGTCGGGTCCCTTCGGTTTGCAGTGTAAGAACGTACTTAATTTCTGCCGCCGTCATTGGTACAGTGAAGTTGTTGATGTTGCAATTGAACTTATTTTTGAGCCTACACATGCGCAAAGAAAAATATGATCATAAAAATGATTGAAAAACCCCGTTTGTCACAACTCTGTAGTTCGACGTTGCTCTCATAGGCGACCGCGCTCGTAAATAACCGCGGCCACTGTTTTGAAGTATCTGCTGGTCTTTTCCTCTGTGATCAAGCTCTGGTAAGCTAGCCGCTCAAAAGTATACAATTGCTTGATGAAAAAAATGTACTTTAAATTTGTAATTTGTCTCAATCATGCACTTTGTCTAAAATGGTCATGTACGCATATATCTGGTCTAAATTTCTTGAAGCCCTCCACATTAGAGCTAATATATCCATGATTGACTTCACTTTAAACCTGGATTAGCGGATTAAACCTGGATTAACATTTTTCCGTTTAAACATTTACTGAGCCGCGCGCTGATAGCACTGCTGCGTGATCGCTTTTTAGCAACCATTCTCGTACTCAACTAGTTCTAGTTTCGAATTCCCGAGGTGGTCGCTTAGAGGGTTTTGGTTGTGAAAACGTTTAGCGTAAAATATTTGTAAAGGTTAAAATGCTGAAAGCAAACCAATGCAGCGCATACCTGTTTTGGTTGTCAATGGTGTCGAGCCAGTTGTCGGTGCTGAACAAAAAGAGAATTCGAAAATATGGAAGTTCAGTAGAATGTGTATAAAAACAGTTAGCTATTGTTAGCTGTATAGACAGTACACTATTTTTCGAGGGTTATGTTAAAAAAGTCTTGATAGTATTATGTAATACATGGCAAGGCTAGGGTGCGTATTTAAAAAAACAACTCTATCTAATTATATACGCACAGCAATATGGCGTTTCTGTATTTGGAGGCAGAACTGATCATGGCAAACACATGCATTGTGTGCATCTATGTTTTAATAATCTTGAACTGATAGGTGTATCTGTAGCGTGTACGTCAGATGTTCATTAAACAGCGTTTTGATGAGAAGGGCATTTTCTTTTATATCATCTAGGGATGTTATACAATGTCAATTCCATTTCGGGTAAAGTGTCCCTGGAAGCTTTCGAAATTAAAAGTCCTACAAATAAAGTGCATGATCCAACTTTAGTGCGAATGATAAATATAAAATATCACACCTTTAGAAAGGATGTAAACTTCAACTCGCATCATTTTCCTCCGGTAATATTTTGTAGGTATAAACCTGATGTATCTTGCTTTTACTGGTTTTGATAGGATATTCTTCTTCACTGTGTTGTAATCTGAATTACCTGGAAACAACTATAGAAAACATGCATAAGAGATGCTTGTCATCCACTTGATGATGTCTCATCACAGGTCTATCTGACAGCACCAAACCATTATAATTTCACTAAAAAGTCTTGCTTCATTTCTATTATTTATTTCTATTCTCTTATCACACAATCATACGTTTTTACCTTGATACTATTTCCCTCTGAATAACTCTTCCAGATTCTGTCATCTGTTGAAAACTCTAACTTGTACTCTGTAACCCAGTAATACATTTTGTGATAACAATTACGAGTATAACATCCTCCTTGTGTTGCCACTCCACATATGTCATGCGCAGTACCAAGGTCAATCTGTAGGTAATCATGTGCGTCGTAATCTGTTCTTGGTCTCCATCCATCATACTTGCCATTCAGTCTTGCATTTGATGGTTTATAAACATAATAATTACTATAGTTATAAAATGACGATGCAGTCATACTGCTGTCTGGTATGATGGACCTGTTGCTGACACCAATAGCATGGTTGTTGCTGCAAACTGATTGAATCATAACGTCATATAATTTAAGGGACAAATAATTTAAGGGTTGACAAATAAGTACCGTTTAGTAAATCGACTTCCTTTGAGGTATGCAGTGTAAGAACTTACTTTCTGACACTGTCGTCGTCGGTGTCATTGGTGCTGACGTCGCTGATGTTGCAATTGAGCCTAAGATACAGAGAAAAACATATAAGCAAAGAAAAAGATAATAAACATGTGTATGCTGTCAAAATTATTTCTTTGTGATCACTGTGAGTAAGCAGTTCTAGTTGCAACCACAACTGATTGAAAAAAACCGTTTGTTACTCAGCTCTGTAGTTAGGAAGTGCTCTCGTAGGCGACCGCGTTCGTAAGTGACAGCGGCCACTTTTTTGAAGTATCAACTGGTCTTTTCCTCTGTGTTCAAGCGCCGGTAAACGAATCGCTCAAATATACAACTGTTTGGTGAAAATGTACTTTGTAATTTGTCTCAATCATGCACTTTGTCTAAAATGGTTTCCTGTGCATAGTCTGGTCTGAATTTCTTGAAGCCCTCCACATTTAGAGCTAATATATCCATGATATGATTAACTTCACTTTAAACCTGGATTAGCGGATTAAACCTGGATTAACATTTTTCCGTTTAAACATTTACTGAGCCGTGCGCTGATAGCACTGATGCGTGATCGCTTTTTAGCAACCATTCTCGTACTCAACTAGTTCTACTTGCGCACGACCACCTTTAGTTACGACTTCCCGAGGTGGTCGCTTACGAGGGTTTCTGTTGTGAAAACGTTTAGCAATAAAAATTATTTGTAAAGGTTAAAATGCTGAAAGCATAAAACTAATTAATGCAGCGCATACCTGTTTTGGTTATCAATGGTGTCGACCCAGTTGTCGGTGCTGAACAAAAAGAGAATTCGAAAATATGGAAGTTCAGTAGAATGTGTATAAAAACAGTTAGTTATAGTTAGCTGTATAGACAGTACACTATTTTTCGAGGGTTATGTTAAAATAGTCGTCTTGATAGTATTATGTAAGACGTGGCAAGGCTAGGGCGCCTATTTACAAAATCAATTCTATCTATATACGGACAACAATATGGCGTTTGTTTGGAGGCACAGTATCAAATACATCCACGGTATGCATCTATGTTTTAATAATCTCTTCAAAGCATATTTAAAAGTATTCGATCAGAAGCAAAGAATGATTCTCAAGCACTGGTATAGAACTGAGGGGTTGTTCGAAGAGTGATTAGCTAGTGTTAATCCTGAGTTAAAATCGATGGTTTTTGCTGCGAGCGAGCGAAGCGAGCGAAGCAGCAACACTAATCTCGACGGGATTCCCGTTTACTCAATGGCCGTTGGAGGTCTGGGCACTTTATAATGGGACTCCGATCCTTGGTCAACTCTCAGTCAACTAACTAACTAGCGATGGATGATTTCGTTCCCATGAGCCATCTCGGCCGGCTCCAATTCAAAATGGTGGTAGTAGGTGCAGTGCAAATGATGCATGTCTCGGTGACTTACCGAGCACATGGGCTTACATTCTCGTATTCATTGTAAGAAAGAAGTTCCAGAACTCAGTTCTAACTCGCTTTTGAGGTAAGATCAAACAATCTCTCAAGAGCAAACAGAGACGCTGTCCCTTAGATCGAGTCCATTGGAGCACTGAGAGAGAACTGATCTAAAGCAATCGACTTATCGTCCATGCCATTCAGCCAAACCGACCAAAACCACTGCCCATTGTGGCAAACAAACCGAATCAATTGTCCATTGAGGCAAACAAAACAAATCAAAACAATCGTTCATTGTCAGAGAGTATCGAGGCAAACCAACCAAATTAAAGCAATCGCTCATTGAGGCAAATAAACCGAATGTTAAATTACTATTACCTTTTATTATAATTGACAAATAGTGCTACGCATGTATGATTTTAGTTACTACTGTTTCTTATTATTTAGGCTTTTTCGTTTAAGCTTAAAATGTACAAGCATATTATTTCCTGTTGTCGTTATATTTTATTGCATTTATGGCTTAGACCTTTGTACTTCCACTATTAAATAAATTTACTCGTTAAAGAAATATATTTCTTGTTGTTGTGTTTTGTTTTGTTTTGTTTTGTGTGTGTGTAAGGGGGGGGGGGGGGGAGGAGTGCGGTTGCAAATAAATATCAAGTACAACTACAATCTTCTGTTTCATCTCATTTGCATTGAACTTTGCACATGTGAGATTAGATGTTTGACCTAGGCCTAAGTAATGCAATGAACTGAGGAATAAATATGGCGATAATATCTAACAGTGTACGTTCCTCACATCTTCAGATCAAAATTTACCAAACTCCAGACATAATCACATATACTAGCCGCATTAATTTGCAAAGACAGCTCGCAGCACTTCACTTTCTATTAGAAACGGCTAGTCTTAATATATAATCATGGACAAGCGCTAATTGTCTTTGGAACAACCTGGAATAATTGTGATTTACTCAATTACCATAAAAAACTGCAAAACTTTCTTGAACTGATAGGTATATCTGTAGCGTGTTAGATGTTTATTAAACAGGGTTTTGATGGAAGAGCGTTCTCTTTTAAATCATCTAGGGATATGTTATACAATGTCAATTCCATTTCGGGTAAAGTACCCCAGGAAGCTTTCGAAAAGTGCAAAGGAAGTGCATGATCCAACTTTAATTAGTGCGAATGATAAATATAAAACATCACACCTTTAGAAAGGGCGTAAACTTCAACTCGCATCATTTTCCTCCTTCTATATTTTGTAGGTATAAACCTGATGTATCTTGCCTTTACTGGTTTTGATAGGATATTCTTCTTCACTGTGTTGTAATCTGAATTTCCTGGGAATAACTATAGAAAACATGCATAAATGCTTATCTTTACTTGGTAGATGTCTCATCACAGTTCTATCTGACAGCACCAAACCATTGTAATTTCGCCTGAAAGGTCTTGTTTCATTTCTATTATATACTTCTTATCACACAATATAATCATTGTTTTTACCTTGACATTATTTCCCTCTTGATACATCCTCCAGCTTCTATCATCTGTTGAAAACTGTAACTTGTATTCTAATACCCAGGAATAGAATTTGTATTTACAAGCATCATCATCACATCCGCCTTGTGTTGCCACTCCACATATGTCATGCGTGGTACCAAGGTCAATCCGTAGGTAGTCATCTGGGTTATAATTTTTTGGACTCCATCCCATTTTCCCGCCATTCAGTCTTCCATTAGATGGTCTAAAATAGGAAGAGTAGGACGACGTAGTCATACTGCTGTCTGGTATGATGGACCTGTTGCTGACACCAATAGCATGGTTGTTGCTGCAAACTGATTGAATCATAACGTCATATAATTTGTGCATGTCAGACCAGCCTACGCTTATCATTATAACAACTAACATTCGAATTAACACTTTATCTAATATTCCTTTGTTGGTTGGTTTTGTCATATCATTCAACTTGCTACATCAACCATTAGTAATTTTATTACCAAGCTTTCGGGCCTAAGGCTCATCATCAGCGTAACTGTAATCAACAGTGAAACGTTACAGAAATCCACACACACTATGGCGTCAACAACATTATCCTCGCGCGCTCACAAATAACATCAGACAAGCGCGCGCTAACACAAAGGGTGTGTTCTAGAATTTTGCTATTTACAAGAAACAAGAACGCTATTTTTAATAGAGACTCTGGCAGAAAAGTGCCTGATAATTATATTTCTCGATTAAATTGTAAATAGCAAAATTCTAGAACACACCCTTAGTGTTAGCGCGCGCTTGTCTGTTGTTATTTGTGAGCGCACAAGGATAATGTTGTTTAATTTACGCCATAGTGTGCGTGGATGTAACGTTTCACTGTTGATTCCATTTACCCTGATGATGGGCCTTAGGCCCGAAAGCTTGGTACTAATGGTTGATGTAGCAAGTTTAATGATTCGAACACTTTGTTTTTTGGCTCCAACGTTTACGACGTTACGCCAAATTTGTCCAAATATCGAATGACATTGACATATTAACTAACAGTATACTATTAACATTGTATTAAAAATCCGCCAATACGTGAAGAAAGAATCCTAATAAAAGATTACTAGTACGAGCAACTGAAGAAATCAAGTCTCAATCAGAGGTACATAAATGTCCAGGATTGATTTGATTTACACATTAAATTAGATATCAATCTAATGGCTATACTGATAGTATACTTGATGTTGATTTGTCTTGGATTTATAGAGCTAGCTATTGTATATATATTTACATTCTTAAATTTTTATGATTATTATTATTTTTATATATTTTGCACAGCTTCAGTGTAAATTCTGAATTCTGAGGATAATAAAGTTATTATTATTATTGTTGTATAACTGATGCCTCAAAATATTTACCGTCTGTTATTACCTATTATGATCGAGAACTTTCAGTAATCAATTACGCAGTGTATTATATTTAGAATACTCTGCGATCTGCTCACCTCAATATCAGATTATTGATGAGGGTATTTTCAGAAATCCGCTCGAAGGACAAAGTTGCACCTTAAGCACTATTATCACACGGGGAATCGATAATAAACAAAAAAAATTGTACACAAAAACAACAACTAAAAGCCAACAAACTAATGATACAAAAACATACCTGAGGTTGTAACTCCACTTGAAATCCTTATTACAAGAAGAAGACAAATTTTGAACACTAAAGAACTCGATTCCATCCTGGTATTATGTGAAAGTGGTGTTACGTTTGTGATCTTACAAACGAAACAGCACAATTCTTAGAGAGCTGACAAAGTCGACCACAAACTAACGTAAACTTTAAGCTCATTGGTACCGAGAAGTTATGTGCTAAAAACATGTCGCGGACGGATCAACTGTCTCTTTCGATTTTCTGAAAATCATTTCATAGAGGTCAATATCAATTCTTGTAAAAGTTTAATATACTTCCGTCCTTTTCTTACGATACAGGATTGTCATTATTTCTTGGTGCCCAGCCCCATGGACCATTAAGTCTTGTATTACTTGGTACGTAACGCTTACCCACCTCCGCTGCGTATCTTCGTGCAAACATGAGGAGGCCATAAATCTTTTGTCAGGTATTTCTAGAGGAGTCATTCCAACAAAAGATCTTTCTATACAACCTGACACAATAATAAAAAGAAAAATTGTTGTATAAAACGAAAGAAGCCATTCATACGGCAACTGCTGAACCAAACGTACATAATATCAAATTTGATTCTAGTGACGAGAAAAACTATGTGTCCATTTTAGAGGCTAGTGTCTCACTATTCTGCACGCTGATGTAGCTAGCTTATGCTTGACCGGCATTATATCATCTATATGGTGCAATTGAATTGCCGAGAACGAAGCAAGCAGCGACACTAATCCCTCTGGGCTTCCTGTCTATGAATACGACCGCTGTGTGTGTTCTCAAGTCCATCCCGTTCAACCATGAATGGAGTCGGTTTATTGTTAATCAGAAATTGAGTGAATGTACTTGGACTGTTCCAAAGATTTACGTTTTATAATATAAGGTTTGATTCGTCATGAAAGCTTTTTGGATTGACCTATTTTGTTTGTGACCGTGTTTGCTTGGGCTTTTTATTTATTGCAGAAAGAAAGTCGATTTGGCAACGTTGTTACGCCAGAAAACGTCATCATAATGTCTACTCTTTATGTATGCTCAGCGGTATCACCAGTGATAATTATTATGGCTAAATGTCAATTGCCCAACCCACGTTTCTCCTACTTTGGGAGAGTGTATTGACGTTTCTCGACAAAGACAAACTTTTAGCTCTGCTATGTGTCAAGTCTATCCTGTTCGACCATAGATTAATAATAATAATAATAATAATAATAATAATAATAATAATAATAATAATAATAATAATAATAATAATAATAATAATAATAATAATAATAATAATAATAAACTTTATTTTACGAGGGTGACATATGACAGTGTAAACTGGTAAACTAATGGCCCTTAAAAAGTCGGTTTATTGTAAATCAGATATTGATTGAATGTATTTGAACTGTTCCAAAGATTTTCGTCAGTAAAACTATTTTGCTATTTTTTGCTGTATTCTTGGGAGATCCCTGTGTTTAGCAGGACCGAGATCATGTGATCACAGTGGGGCCGAAAGCAGTTGAGGAAACCCCATACAGTAAACAATTCATATTGTAGCTTTGTTAATTGATCATCATCAGTTTATTCTGTTTCAGTACTTGAATGACATTGATCAATAATTATGTATTTCTTTTACTTAGCAAAAGTTATCTTTTTTTTTCGCGTAATATTTTTCCAGGGCTTAGGCTGAGGGGGTTCACTTCATATTTTATATTATACAAAACAATATATACAGGTTACTAGTCGGGTAAGCGAAAAATACAGCTATGTATCTTGATATTTTTGTTTCTAGACGTAAATATGTCTTATTTTTAGGACATGAAAGGGGGTTACCGGGAACCCAAGGAACCCCCCTCTGAATCCCACCCTGGTCTCCGGACTTGAATGACAATGATCAATAGTTATGCTTTTTTTTAAATAAGGTCAGAGCGCAATGACTAAAAGCAGGTACGGTAATAACTAATAAATCGTTTATAACTAGGAAATAATTATGAGTTCCTTTATAGTTTTACATCTTTTGTATTTATAATTATGCTGAACTTGACGCAGTCTTCTAGCAGTAATAGTGTCTTGAAACGAGTTCATGTAGTCAACCATTGAAGTTAGCATAGTCACTGAAGGAGTCCAGGTACTTCTGAACGATTTGATAGCAGAAAACGTACTGCGTCTAGTGTAAACAGAAATAAAACTATTACTAGAAATACTGACTTGGTTGATTGGTTGATAAAAATATACATAATTGATTCTGTACATAATACTGAGTAGGACGATTTGCCACAGGAGCTCCACCCATTACTTACCAAAGTCTGCACTGCTCCAGGTCTGTTAGTACGAATAGACTTAACGGTCTGAAAGACGTCCACTACTTGTTCTTGTTTGACTCGTTCAAGTGTTGAGACGATGGCACAGAACGTTCCACTACGACCAACACCATCACTAGAAAACAACCATCTTATTAGGGCGTAAACAAATTCCGGGGTTATATAAGTTAGCTGTTGCTGTACACGTTTGATGATATTCGGACTTGGCTCCCATGGGAGTCTAGTTCGGGGTCTATTAGAACGAGTTCTCGTATATCCCATGCAAATGAGCATGTGAGTAAAATTTTGTTTAATCCGCACGATTGGGACGATCATATTTGGGGCAAATAGGACGATTGGGGCGATTATATGGAAACCAGGCTCAATAAAACTTGAGTACGTTTGTGCTTTTCTAGAGTACCTGCATTGAACAAGGATTGGAGCACCGCAACATCTATAATGTGATCTTTGAACTTCATCCAGCAGTTCAAGGACGCTCTGGGGATTTGCGGGGACACACTTGTCTACCCAAGTAGTGTGTTGAAAATGCTCTATTGTTCTGCTGGACTGAAAAATAAAAATGCAACACAAAGTTAGTTAAAAACAGAACCATGAAAACTGAATGGAATTCCAAAAACAAATTATTACTATGTACCTTTTGTCTGGTGACCTTCAATTTTCTTGACACAAAACCAACATATTTTTGTGTTTCCAGCAATTCCACTTCGATGTCACCATGCTTGTTACATCCATTGTTTGGCCAATACATCACAAATGTCTGAAATATGAAGTGATTTCGTTATTCCATTTTATTAAACTGATTTAGCAAACTACGCGACGCGGCGTGAAGGAGGATATCGCGTCACAGGTAAACAAGTGAAATGGCGTCTAAAACGTGGCGTCGCCACGTCGTCACCCAACGAACGAATATGATATATTTGTCATCTCACATCCTGTTCTTGCTTCGCGTCGCCTTTGTTCTCACATTAAAGCTGATGACTCCTGTCTCAAAATGAGTCTGATGCTGCAGTTGATTAATATGAAACTATTTTGTAGTGTCAAGAGACCATAATACTAAGAGAGCGAAACTCAGTATTGATGTCTGTGCGATGTTCGTGGCGACTAAGGCTATTTTTAGTAACTTCGCCATCGCGCGCGCAAGTCCCTCAACCAATAGAATTTGATTTTTGACGTGCGCGCGGACGGGACCGTTTGAATTCTATTATTTAAGAGCCTTGCGCGCGCGATGGCGAAATTACTAAAAATAGCCTTAGGCGCCAGGCCACGAACATCGCACAGACATCAATACTAAGTTTCGCTCTCTTAGTATAATGGTCTCTTGGTAGTGTATGAAACTATTTTGATAATCTCTAAATTCGGCTACAACTTTCAAAATACAAAGAACGTCCTATGCATGCTAGTCAGATTTCACAAAGCCTTCAGTGCTACAGATAATAAAGGTTACCCTAGTTATAGGTCCTAGGTAACCCTGGGTAACCTTTATTAAAGAAATCAACAAAGTATAAAATAATATATTTATTTGTAATGTCTCATACCTCATCTCCTTCTTGTAAGTTGTTGAGCATGACAATGGTTCCTATGTCGTAGTCCATCACCATTCTCCAGAAATCTACCACCGTGTTTTCCAAAGGAGCTTGTGTTACAATGAACGCGTTACGATCTCTGTAAGTCTAGTAAGAGAAATAAAGGAAACTGTACTTAACATCATCTCAAGATTAAGATTAATAGGTGTACATCAACGCGCTGATATTAATCATAAGATATTTGAGCGCGCGCTGATTGGCTGGCTACCATGTATGGCTACCATATACCAGAGCACAGAGACATGGCTCACACAAAAACATTGGAAATATTTTATAAAAGCAATATAAAACGATCGCTTATGTCTATGTACTGTGATGTAAACACTCTGGAAGATGTAGAACACTTGAAGCTTGCTTTTCTCTTGCTCTTCATCTCTCGTCGTGTTTACACCACAGTACAGAGAAATGCGCGCGCGGTTTATATTGCTCAAATAAATTAAAAGCTTACATCTACGAAGGAAGCGTTGATGTAGTTGTTTTCACCTTCTTTCTCGATATTCAATATGACGCGAAATCTATTGACTGAAGAGAAGCATACATGTAAATGTAAAATAAAGCGACCTTTCCGAGAAACTATATCTCTCTTTTTTGCATAGTTTAATAGAAAATCCAATCTTACCGGGAACAATGTCAGTGTATCTGTTCTTTCTTGCGTTTGATTTTTCTCGACCAACATCGCAGTCATCGTCTGGCCCTTGGGATACAATCTGGCCAAGTTTCTATAGAAAAGACATTAGGTTCTATTAATTTATTTCCATCTTTTTTTATATATATACAACGAATTTGATAGTTCAAAAGATCAATAAACTTAACCTTGAATTCTAGAGAATAACCACTAGCTTTTTCCACGCGATCCACAGTCGCGAGTTTTTGTGTTGCAATACGAAAGTTATGGACTTGAATCTCAGTGTTACCGCATACGATTGCCTCGTACAAAGCCAAGTGAACGAAAATGTACTGGTCCTGAAATTAGTGGTATTCAGTGGTAAGTATTGACCATAAACGTATTAAAGTTATGTAAATCTTGAACTTTGCCTTTGGGTTAAAGAGTATTCTACGTAGCGCCTGTCTTTGAAATGAAGGGCGAGGATATAGCAGAGAATTAAGAAAGAGGGCGCTCGTTTCTCTCTTCTTCCCCAGTCAACTTACAAGGGTCACACTAAGCAGAGAAGCAGAGAAACAGGTTATATAATGACAGATTTAGGTGTTATTCAACATTGTACCTCTGTCTGGACCATACTTGGTCTGTCCTTCCTAAGGGAGTGGATACTGCTTAGCACGTCAACACATTTCTCTTTGTCGACTTGCTCCAGCAAGGCATCGATCATGATGTAGGTACCAGTCCTTCCAACGCCGGCGCTAAGGTGAAGAAATCATTTTGAGAAAAAAAAAAGAATTCATAAGTTTTTACTAGTTTCACAATTACCTGCAATGAACAACTGTAGGACTAGCAGCATTTGCAGGACACTGTGCTAGTACTTTTCGCCTAAATGCAAGTAGAGCAGTAGCGTGTTGGGGAACTCCTTTGTCTGGCCAAGCGGTGAAATGGAATTGCACTACCTGACGAGATTTTCCAGCCTGAAACAGAAAGTGCTGAACATCAGAAACCATATGACGTCCTCTGGATGAAATCAGCACATTATAAATGAATTCATTAGTTACCTTGGTGACGTTAAACGTACGAATGACGTAATCAGCAAATACTTCTGTCTTGTGAATGGTAACCTTAATGTGTGCGTATTGCGCAGAATCGTCATCCCAGTATTGGTGACACTTTCTCTGCAGCAAAACAAAGTGCATTATGGTTTAAAATACTTGGATGCTATAAATTCTGGAAAAAATGTCATTAGCTAGGTTTTTTCATAAACTGTATTTACCTTTCCCAGTTCGATGAGGTTTGTCAGCATGATTATGGATCCTACGTTTTGCTCCCAAATCATTCTCCAGAAGTCATTAAATGTTTCAGTCAAAGGGCCTGATTGGGAAAATTGATTCATGAAGATTAATATTGTTTTTTTTGAAGATTGGTATTGTATTTTATATGGGGTGCCGTCAAGCTCGGGAAGTGAGGCTAGCGAAAAGAAGAAATAACAATGAACTAGAAACTGATCACAAACTAGCTTCCTGACCTTGAGTAGCAATGTACGCCTTTGGTCTTTGTCCACGTCCCTTAAACAAATAGAAAGTAACACTTGTTAAACAATTTTATTTCCGATTTTCTCAGTAGAAAAATTGTGGAATTACCACGATCTTTTAATACGCACATAACTAATGTTTTACAACTGTTGTAACTCACATGGATAAAAGAAGCGTTGATGTAGTCAGAATCCTCGTCTCCATTGACTTTACCAATCACAACACGAGAATGATCATCTAGAGATTAACAAAAGCAATTAACCCTAGTTCTAGGTTACTTGCTGCATTGAAAATACTTGTATATACGGAATAGTAAAAGAGCACTAGACAATTGTCACATCCACCTTGGATTACTTACAAGCTACGATGTTCCCATAGCGGTTTTTGTGTTTATTTGCAGGGTTTTTCGCTACTGTCCAAGCTGAATGATGGTTGGGTACACTCTACAAAATATCGCGTTCGTAGTAAGATGAAATTTCGAATTTCAATTCAAGGTAACAGAAATCTACAGCTTTGCATTGTACCTTGTATTCACTCCGAAGCGAGGCATAATTATTGCTTTTCACGCTTGCAATGTATGCAGGGAAATCTCCAATAGAAATGGATCTTGATTGGCTGGCTTCATTCTCGTTGCCTGGATTATGAACATAAAGAATTCATAACGTCATATAGTTGTTACTTGGAACTGAAATGGTTTAATTTCCAAAAATCCAAACTGAGAAAAGTGCTTTACAAAAGGTATATAGCAGTGGAATGTTCTCCAAGATTCGGAGTTTGCATGGTTTTGGAGTTTGTATAATTTCTCCTACACAATCTTAATACCCCAATCCAATAAAAACAAGAAGTCGTTAGATGTGCAAAATTAATGCAAAATGTCACAAAAAGTTCGTACAAAAAATCTATAATTGTGAAATATAATAAAATAATTCATTCTCCTAATTTGAAATATAATTAGCTAGGTTACCAGTTTCAGTGTCCCCGTCTGGAACTTGTCTACTTGGAAATACATGAAGATGTAACTGTTTGTCAGGCGTCCCATTTCTTCGCCTTGCAATAAAACGAAAACAAATTAAATAAATTCAGTTACTACAAAAATTTTGTCGATCGAGATGATTAAACTCTTTTTTTCCTAGCCTGCAAACGATATTTCAAAAGTAAAAAGAAAAATGAATACCGTCTCCAATAAAAGACACCAGCTCCAACAAGACACAAAATTATGATGACACCAAACACCGCTCCAATCGTACCGCCAGGTCCTGCAGATTCTGTAGTTTGGGCTTTTGATGCTCTATCATCTTGAAAATTAAGTAAAAACGATTTAATAATCACAATGTCACACAGCTTTTGTAATTTTTGTGATACAGCTTTAGTATTTCCCTTCCAAAAAGCCACAGTCATGCTACTTGAAAGAGTGTATGGCAAAAACGTTTAATGCGCGTTAAGTAACACTGATGACCAGGTACATACCACTTGCTACTCTGATGTACGCCACTAGCGCTTCTTTGCCAATGTAGGTTTTCTAAAGAAATAAACGTAGAACGCATTTATATTATTATATTGTCCCTTTTATGTTACAGAATATAATAATTTCATATTCTAAAGCTAACACCCTCATCGGTAAACGCCTCACCTTTTCGTAAGTCATTGCTCGTTGATATATGTAATATTGTTGTCCATTGTCTAAAGCTACGTTGGTGTACTTGTGTTTATAGATAGTCCCATCACCAATGGTGAGCATTTTGTTGTACTTGAACAATTCAGCTGTAATGTAATAACTGAGCCTTTTCTGTACAGCGGTTGTATAGTTGTACAAGGCCTGGTTATAGTTTGATGGAAGTTTGTCTGGACCACGTGTTACAATAACTTGGTAGGCACTAAAAAAAAAGAAAGTCAATTATGCAGAATTCTCATATCTCTGTTGTTCTCTTTTATTTTTTTTTTCTTTTGATTTAGCTGGGTTTTCTTTGCTCTGCTTTGCCTTAGTTTGTTTGGATGGAGTAGATTGGGTTGGGTTGGGTTGGGTTGGGTTGGGTTGGGTTGGGTTGGGTTGGGTTGGGTTGGGTTGGGTTGGGTTGGGTTGAGTTGCGTTGAGTTGAGTTGAGTTGCGTTGAGTTGCGTTGAGTTGCATGAGTTGAGTTGAGTTGAGTTGAATTGAGTTGAGTTGAGTTAGTTAGTTTAATGACCTCCCAGGAAAAGGAAGAAGTAAAGAAGTTACTTGCCTTTGCAGACGAGGTTGAATGAATAAATAAATAATTAAAAACAAAACAAAAAACAAATGAATAAATAGAAAAGTTTGAGCGTTCATTACCTAATAGGTCCATTTTTTTCTTTTGCCTTCCACAACGTTATGTTGACCACTGTGCCTGTATCATTGTGATATTCAACGTCGACCACGTCAACTGCTAAGGGATCTGCAGCATAAACAGAAGGACATGGCTAACCAGCTTATTATAGGGACCTGTATTCATCGATTAAGTTTCACTCACCATCTATGGCAGTTTCAGTTACACTTTTTATCGTTGGACTATCACCACAGGCAGTTGTTGCTGATACCCAGAAGTTATATAGTGTGCCTGGTACAAGATCCTTGATAACTAGTGATGTTTGTTTTGTTTCAAGCATGTTTGAATGTCCAAATTTAGACCAATAACTCTTGGATCCTTTGTAATGTACCTTAAGAAAATTAACATTTTTAGCATCCTGTGAAGATCGTGGTTTTGCGATAACTCATCTGGGGTGGTCAAAATTTGATTCTTACCTTGTAATATTCAAGAGAGTCACCGACATTTTTTGGCTCCTTCCAGTCGAGTTTGACTATATTCGTTGATGTTTGAGAGACACGAAAATGTGTTGGTGATCCAGGTCCTTAAGAAAAGGTGCAAAAAATTATTTGAGGTATCATCGATCAACAACGCTCAGTTAAAATGAAGTTCGTACATCCGAATCATTTCTAGTGACATCATGGTCAAGGGTGAAAAGAGTTTTGAATCGACTTTTGACATTTCAAGTTTGGGGGAGGGGAGGGGGAGGGGGGAGAGGAGGGGAAAGGGAAAGATTTGCCAACGATTTTTTTCAAGATTACTTACTTACTCTACTTACTCTGTGTAATAATAGACACATTATGACTGTACGGTCCTGATCCTTTACTGGTGTACGCCCTGACAGACACGTTGTACTGTGCACACAGTTTTAGACCATAAAGATCATACTGCAAGACGTTGCTTGCAACATTAAATATACGTTGGTTGTTTTGTATGTCTTTCTTTCCTTCTCTGACAAGTTTACTTTTCACCTCATATTTTATTATAAAACCATTGGCTAGGTGTTGAAGTACTGGACGCCATTGGATTGTGTACCATGTGGCGTTCATTTTGGAAGAAGAAACGTTCTGAGGAGATCCATCAGGTGCTAGAAGAAATATGAGTACGAATATTACGCAAGTTACTTATAGGACATTTCACAAAAGTGTTATTGATATTGTTTAGGAGGAACACAGGTTACTCTCCCGGGGGGTGGGGGGGGGGGTATTCAGCCCCCTTTTGGATAGGGGTGTGAGACCGGAGCTCTAGAAACCTGACCCTATCTAAGACACTCTAAAGTGAAAAAAAATCATACCCTATTCAAGACAAATGAGAAGAAAATCGACCCGTCACGCGATGAGACGAAAAACGGCAACGAAAGAGATAACAGAGCCGTCAACTACGATATACTTTGTCAGCAATTCAGTAGTAATCTCGCACGGCGAGCGCGCTTTTTTGTTTATTTTAAGAACAGTACACTATCTAAGACACAAAAACATGATATGGTCTGCGATTTCTTGTCAAAATTATAGATCCTGTTTAAGACAGCAGGACCAAAATCCATACCCTATCCAGCGGCACATAGCCGTATAGCAAATATATGGGAGTACCCCACCCCCCGGTTACTCTGCACATTTTTTTTGGATCTTTCACTTTTCATTCATCGCGGGAGATATTATCTGATCTTAAACACAAGAGTTGCATAAATTAAGGTGGCTGGACCCTATTTCGCCAGTGCGCGGGTAGTCGAATTGAAGCGGCTATTAATTGCGTTACAGAATTAAGTTGACCAAACTTTTTACGCACACCTACTACAAATGGACCAAATTTTATAATGATGCTAGTTTGGTTGAAATCGGAGCTTTTTTAACATCGAAATTGTTATACACTTGATTTGAAATTTTGCCAATTTTCTCAAAATCCAGACCTCGACGAGCAAAACGATTTATGAGACTTTGTAAATCAAATGTTTGTCTATAATGTGAGAGCGTTTCAAGAAATTCTATTAAGCCGATTTTGAGTAAAAACGGAGCAATTATTTTACTTTGAAGAAATTTAAATCCGTGGGTGCTTTACTAAAGTAATTTTATAACAATAATTTCCCAAAGAAAACTAGCAATATTTTTGGTTCCAAATAATACCAAGGCATGGTTCTTTATTTTGTGAATATGTCATCGTATTTGCAGTTTTTGATTGCCGTTGAGACGACTGTACGTAAAGCACTAAATTGCCGCGTTTAACTCGGAATTTCGACATCCACGTTAATAATACTGTTTCTTGAAAACTAGTAGATGAATTTTTTTTTATTTCTCGATATTGAATATTCAATCCTTTACCAGTAAGGTGTGTAAATTACAAAGGCATTGAAGTTTTTTAAGACCATTAAATAATTTTTTAAACATTGCCATATGTGCATCTCTATTCTCCGAGTTGTTGCCGGTGTTTGATTATGCATGCCTGCATGCGTGTCGCTTTGGCGCCTCGTGCAAAAAATGCAAATATACATGGAAAGTCACGCCAGTGATATCCAGAGTAACGCTGTACGTAGCAGTTCCTTACTACAGTTTCTAGAACTATGGTATTTCCTTGTACAAAAAGAAAACGGAGAAGTGAAATATTGCTGGAAAACACATTAAAGGCTAAAAAGGCGAAGAAAAGTAGTTCACCAGTCCAGGTAACTTGGAAGACTTCCATGTATTTGCATTTTTTGCACGAGGTGCCAAAGCGACACGCATGCAGGCATGCATAATCAAACACCGGCAACAACTCGGAGAATAGAGATGCACATATGGCAATGTTTAAAAAATTATTTAATGGTCTTAAAAAACTTCAATGCCTTTGTAATTTACACACCTTACTGGTAAAGGATTGAATATTCAATATCGAGAAATAAAAAAAAATTCATCTACTAGTTTTCAAGAAACAGTATTATTAACGTGGATGTCGAAATTCCGAGATAAACGCAGCAATTTAGTGCTTTACGTACAGTCGTCTCAACGGCGATCAAAAATAGCAAATACGATGACATATTCAAAAAATAAAGAACCATGCCTTGGTATTATTTAGAACCAAAAATATTGCAACTTTTCTTTGGAAAATTATTGTTATAAAATTAATTTAGTAGAGCACCCGCGGTTTTAAATTTCTTCAAAGTAAAATAATTGCTCCGTTTTTACTCAAAATCGGCTTAATAGAATTTCTTGAAACGCTCTCACATTATAGACAAACATTTGATTTACAAAGTCTCATAAATCGTTTTGCTCGTCGAGGTCTGGATTTTGAGAAAATTGGCAAAATTTCAAATCAAGTGTATAACAATTTCGATGTTAAAAAAGCTCCGATTTCAACCAAACTAGCATCATTATAAAATTTGGTCCATTTGTAGTAGGTGTGCGTAAAAAGTTTGGTCAACTTAATTCTGTAACGCAATTAATAGCCGCTTCAATTCGACTACCCGCGCACTGGCGAAATAGGGTCCAGCCACCTTAAGTTGACTTAATACATATACTTTACCATCCTCGAAAGTCCATGTAGAAACACCTTTACTCTGTTGTCCATCATATTTATGATTTTTTACTGACAAGAAAATTTCATATGACGTGTACTTTTTCAGTGACGTTAGTGTCCGCGTGTTGACCACACCCACTTCAACTTTATTTACTGATCCTCCTTGTGCTGTATATGTTATTATGTAACCAGTCAATCGTCCATTGATCTTGTCTTGTTGGGGTCGCTGTAGTAAACAAGTGCATGAAGTGTTAGTATAATCTTCTTACAAGAAAACTTAAAATATTTTGTGATTCAAGTTTTCTTACCGTCCAGCTGACTTGAATACTCTGTGATGACAGCGTCTTAAGTTTTATCTTATCACTGGGGTAAACTTCAGGTTCTGTAAACTTACATCAGTTTCTTATTACGAAGATATTTTAGGATGTTTTTCAATTAATAAGAATATTAATTTCACAATGATCTTATATTTTATATCTTAGATCTTATATATTATATTATTTCTTATATGTGTTTCCTATAAAATTTCTAAAATTACAATTTTATCTTAATGCATAATTCTGAATTCGCAATGCATATATAGTTTATAAATAAATATATAAATAAATAAACAAATAAATATATATATATATATATATATAAATAAATAAATAAATAAATAGATAGATAAATAAATAAATAAATAATATATAGATTATAAAAAATATATACAAGAGATTTACAAACCCACCATCCTCCTTGGTTCTTCTCACTAGTTTTCTACTCAGTGGACCGTCTTTCACAGTGTAGGCCAGGACTTGGAAGCTGTACTCAGTGTATTTATCAAGACCACTCACAACTGTTGTTGTAGCATGGCCATCGTTGATATTAAAGTACTTCATAGGTCTCCAATCATAATCATTCAACTTGTAAGCCACCTTGTAACCTTTTAGTACTCCATTTCTACACTTGGTATCAGGTGGTGTCCAGGTAACGTGGACACTGGTCGATGAAGCTGCTGATGCATAAGTCAACGATGGAGCACATGACGGAGCTAAAACAGGTAAAACAGTTTGGAAGCAAGTTACCAGCTAACACTGAAATTTATTTTTTCTCATTTCTAACACCTGGAAATTGTAATTTCTTTCAAAGAAAGGAAGAAAGAAAGAAAGAAAGAAAGAAAGAAAGAAAGAAAGAAAGAAAGAAAGAAAGAAAGAAAGAAAGAGAGAGAGAGAGAGAAGAAAGAAAGAAAGAGAGAAAGAAAGAAAGAAAGAAAGAAAGAAAGAAAGAAAGAAAGAAAGAAAGAAAGAAAGAAAGAAAGAAAGAAAGAAAGAAAGAAAGAGAGAAAGAAAGAGAGAAAGAAAGAAAGAAATAATTTATAGGTAATATAAACAAGTCTTGACACGGGAAAAGCGTGTCAAGTCTGCTGGGCATATGACAACTAAAATATACAGAGAAATTGTGGGGTTTAATAATTTTCAGTTGAGACTGAAGAATGTCGATGTAATCTAAAGGGTGTTACTTGTTGTGGTGTAGAATTCTGATCTTTACTGCATGTTTCAATGTACATGCCGGTTTCAGTGGCGTAGCGAGGGAGAGCCAGTGGGGCAATTGCCCCCCTCTCCCACCTCCCCCGAAAAAATTTTTGTTTAGGACTTGAGCCCGCGAAGATAGTTATCTTATCGTTTATTTGACTGTGGGAACACCCATTTCTGATTGGCTGGGAACAGAACTTGTAACAATCATACACGCCCTTTTTATTATCTGTGTGAAATTAGCCAATCAAAATACGAGAGCAAATCATGGAAATCGACTCGATAAATGAGCTTTCACGCTATTTATAATTATGATATAATTTATATCTCAACAAGTACTTCTCAAGACTATTAATATCCTAAACTAAAGGCTTTTTATCAGTCAAGGTTTGTTGCATTGCTACATTGCTTAAAGCGTTCCACTTATTTGCAATTGAGTCACAAATGTCTGATCCCACTGATACTAGTAGTATTAATAAACAAATTTGATTTTCAGTTTACATTCGTCTTTGCAAATTAGAGCTCCAAGTCTCGTAAAGGGTTTTGAACGGGCCGAAACATCATTGTTTTGAAGCAATATAGGCTTGTTAGACACATGTCCGTCAAACACATTGTTGTCAGACAAGGGAGCTACCCACCCGAAATTCCGATCATACCTAACTCGCCAAAAACAAGTATACTGGGCCCATAGGCCCAGCATAAAAATATACAAGAGATTTACAAACCCACCATCTTCTTTGGTTCTTCTCACTAGTTTTCTACTCAGTGGACCGTCTTTCACAGTGTAGGCCAGGACTTGGAAGCTGTACTCAGTGTATTTATCAAGACCACTCACAGTTGTTGTTGTAGCATGGCCATCTTTGATATTAAGGTACTTCATAGGTCTCCAATCATAATCATTCAACTTGTAAGCCACCTTGTAACCTTTCAGTACTCCATTCCTACACTTGGTATCAGGTGGTGTCCAGGTAACGTGGACACTGGTCGATGAAACTGCTGATGCATAAGTCAACGATGGAGCACATGACGGAGCTAAAACAGGTAAAACAGTTTGGAAGCAAGTTATCAGCTAACACTGATCGAAACTTTTTTGCCATTTCTAACGCCTGGAAATTGTAATTTCTTTCAAAGAAAGAAAAGAAAGAAAGAAAGAAAGAAAGAAAGAATGAAAGAAAGAAAGAATGAAAGAAAGAAAGAAAGAAAGAAAGAAAGAAAGAAAGAAAGAAAGAAAGAAAGAAAGAAAGAAAGAAAGAAAGAAAGAAAGAAAGAGAGAGAGAGAGAAAGAAAGAAAGAAAGATGAAGGTCGATGAAGCTGCTGATGCATACCTCAACGATGGAGCACATGACGGAGCTAAAACAGGTTAACGGCTCTGTTAATTTGTCATTACTTATTCGATTTGCAGTAAAATGTTGCCATTGTCTTTCTTCAAAATTATTTATAACGTTAAGATACTTCCCTTCTTCATAATATTCTTTAAATGTTTCGTAAAAAGAGAGTTTTGGAGAGTTGTGTAACTGAAGGTTTTTCTGTAATTCAAAATACTTGGATTTCATTGTTCATGATTCGAGTTCACTGATAATCGCTAGACATTCGCCATGTTGGTTTCCTCACCAAAAGAAAAAGTTACCCTCCCCTACAAGGTAGACTAGATGAGCGGCCGACTACGGGCCCTCCCCTCCATAGTCACATTTGTCAGGCGAACTTTTTGCGATTTCTAGAGACAATGAAACTTGAAGGTTTTTCCGAAAATATCGAATTTTGTGATTTGATTTTTAATTTCTATAAAAAACAAAAATTGAAAATGAGAAAAATTGGTATTTTTTGATTTTCGAATCAAACTAAAATTGAATTCAATGATAATTTTCGATCGATTTTCTATTTTAGAGGAAAATCGAATGAACGAAACGCCCACGGACCCAGAGCCTACACACCAAGTGTCTGGAAAATTCCCCGATAATAGGTTAAATAATTTAATGTACACAGGTAACAGAATCAATACTGTGGCGAATAATTTCATTCCTAATTTTATCAGAAAATGGTGCCTTTTTATTTTTTAGTAGTTTTTTAGATGAATAAATAAATATAGACACTGGTCGATGAAGCTGCTGATACATACGTCAACGTTGGAGTGCATTCTGGGGCGAAATTGATTAGAAGATCATGCTAGTGGCTTTAGTGTGGTATTCACACTCTAAATAATTCTTTACGGCTATAATACATACCATCTTCTTTAGTGCTTGTATACAGTTCATTACTTGGTGGTCCATCCTTAACAGTGTAGGCCAAGACTCGGAATTTGTACCAAGTGAATTTTCGAAGGCCAATGATATCTATTGTTGAAGCACGACTATTTGTGACATCCAGGTTGCTTTCCCAATATTCACTCCAATACAACTTCCAATATACCTTGTATCCCCTCAAAATGCCGTTCAGTTTACAGCCTCTCACCTTAAAGGCTGAAAATCTCCATGTAACCTTTATACTTGTGGACGAGATGGCTTGGACAGATAGCAATGTTGGTTTGCATTCTGGTGCTTTGAAAAACAAACGCATAAATTAGCATAACTGCCGGTGTTAAATACTTAGTAAAAGCAATCTTTGTATATTTAACACTTGATGTATTGGTTAGTTTCTTCGATGTATAAAGTCAAAAATATGTGAAGTTGAAGCTGCCGATGCAGGCGTCAACGTTGCAGCACATGGCGGAGCTAAAATAAACGGAATGGACCGGTTTCAGCGTCCTTCACAACCATCGTCAAGCTACTCACTAGAGGTTCACCGCCAGCGGAGAAACCTAGAGCCGGTGAGAGACGTTCAACCAAAACGTCGATAAAAAACTAAAAATTATCCGTTATTGTTACGTTTGAACAGTTTCTTTCTGTTAACCTTTAGTTTCATCATCTACAGTACCCTGTGTATGATTTTTAGTCGCGGTAGAATTAGGAAACCGGCATGAGCTACACCTACTTGGTTGGTTCGTGTGTGGATGCTGTTTAATTTAATGGAAATTCATTTAATGGAAATTATTTTTATGGAAATCATCATACCATCCTCTAGCGTCTGTACGATCTTGGCTGTACTCGTTAAACCAGTCTTCCCATCTTTGATGACTGTTACTGTGATGTTGTAGTTTGTGTACCTTTGTAGATTGGTTAGTGTGTATGTTGTAACACTGCCAACGGATTGGGTCTGCTGTCTTCCACCTTGTGGCGTGTACGTTATCGTATAACTGATAGAACCACTTACTACTGGTTGCTGTGGTTGTAACTAAAAATAGTTGCAAAAGAAAAGATGAGAAGAATTTGCGCCACTGTAGTTGGTAAGAATACATTTCAGATAAAGCAAACCATAGAAGATTTGAAAACCCTAAAATGCCATGCGTGCAGAAAGGTTTTTTGCAATTGATTCTAGGTTTTGTTTCTGTATACGTAATAGCCATAGATGAAAATCGATTGTCAAAGATATTCATTATATATTGTACATTGTGTCCTGACAGCCTAACGAATATAGGCTCATTGACCAATATGTTGCTGATTATCATACCTTCCATGTTATCTGAATGCTTTGAGACGAGGGCGACGTAGCTTTAATTATCACTGGTCTGATATCTGAGGAAACAAAGGGTTGACAAATAAGTACCGTATAGTAAATCGACTTCCTTTGAGGTATGCATCGTAAAAACTTACTTTCTGCCACTGTCGTCGTTGGTGTCATTGGTGCTGACGTCGCTAATGTTGCAATTGAACTTATTTTTGAGCCTAAGATACAGGAAAAAATTAAAACATATAGCAGTAGACAAAAAAATATATAATAAACATGTGTATGCTGTCGAAATTCTTTCTTTGTGATCACTGTGAGTAACCAGTTCTAGTGCAACCACAACTGATTGAAAAACCCCGTATGTTACTCAACTCTGTAGTTAGGAGGTGCTCTCGTAGGCGACCGCGCTCGTAAGTGACAGCGGCCAGTTTTTTGAAGTATCAACTGCTCTTTTTCTCTGTGTTCAAGATCTGGTAAACGAATCGCTCAATTAAGTATACAACTATTTAGTGAAAAGATGTACTTTAAATTCGTAATTTGTCTCAATCGACGCACTTTGCCTAAAATGGTTATCTGTACATGTACATGTCTTGAATTTCTTGAAGCCCGCCACATTAGAGCTAATATATCCAGGCACGCATGATTAACTTCACTTTAAATCTTGATTAGCGGATTAAACCTGGATTAACATTTTTCCGTTTAAACATTTACTGAGAGTTGCGCTGATAGCACTGCTGGGTAAACGACTATCCTCTATTGTTTTAACACGTGATCACTTTCCAGCGCCCATTCTCGTACTCAACTAGTTCTACTTGCGCACGACCACTTTCAGTTTCGAATTCCCGAGGTGGTCGCTTACGAGGGATTTGGTTGTGAAAACGTTTAGCTTAAACGTTTAAAGCAACAATGTACATAAAAACGGGGCAACTATATCTATTGTTCTGCGACAATTTGAACTTCGCCACATAGAAATGTATTAGTATTCAGACTGATAATATATCAATCAATGAATAACATATTTTGAAATAAAATGCTCAAAAACCCTGTTTTGAAACAAAGTTTCTTTTGTACTATAACAAGAGACCATAATACTAAGAGAGCGAAACTCGGTATTGATGTCTGTGCGATGTTCGTGGCGATTAAGGCTATTTTTTGTAACTTCGCCATCGCGCGCGCAAGGCTCTTGATAAACAATAAAATTCAAATGCTGAAAGTAAACCGTCTCGTCCGCGCGCACGTCAAAAAAAAACAAATTCTATTGTTTGAGAGGCTTGCGCGCGCGATGGCGAAGTTACTAAAAATAGCCTTACTCGCCACGAACATCGCACAAACATCAATACTGAGTTTCGCTCTCTTAGTATTATGGTCTCTTGACTATAAGATTTCGTCCAATCATAGACGCTCAAAACAATAGCCAATAGACGCTTTCGATTTGCTATATTCCCCACATAGAAATTTTGCTATTTTGAATCTCAGGAAAGCTTTAATAAATAAAAATAAATAAAATACCATGCTATGAGCTAACTTTTGAAGTTATGGCCGATTTCAGTTCATGTTTTAACCAATGGGATGATCGGTCTAAACAATAGACAATTAACACCTTTCTGCATTCCGTTGCCGTTTGCTTGCCCCGTTCTTACTCAGACCATTACTTGAAAATATATCGTGAAATATTTGTAAAGGTCAAAGTGCTGAAAGCAAACCAATGCAGCGCATACCTGTTTTGGTTGTCATTGGTGTCGACCCAGTTGTCGGTGCTACAAAAAAGGAAAATATGAACTATTTCAATAGAATGTGTATAAAAACAGCTAGTTAGTTAGCTATATAGACAGTACACTATTTTTCGAGGATTCAGTATGTTAAAAAAGTCTTGATAATATTGACATGGCAAGGCTAGGGCGCCTATTTACAAAACCAATTCTATCTATATACGCACAACGATATCGCGTTTCTGTGTTTGGAGGCACAGTATCAAATACATCCACGGTATGCATCTATGTTTTAGTAATCCCTTCAAAGCATATTTAAAAGTATTCGATCAGAAGCAAAGCGTAAAGACTGAAGGATTCTCGAGCACTGGAATAGAACTGAGGGGTTGTTCGAAGAGTGATTAGTGTTAATCCTGGGTTAAAATCGATGGTTTTCTTAATATATAATCCTGGATTAGCGCTAATTGTCTTTGGAACAACCTTGAATAATTGTGATTTACTCAATTACCATAAAAAACTGCAAAACTTTCTTGAACTGATAGGTGTACCTGTAGCGTGTTAGATGTTCATTAAACAGGGTTTTGATGGGAAGACCATTTTCTTTTTTATCATCTAGGGATGTTACAAAATGTCATTCCATTTCGGGTAAAATGCTCCAGGAAGCTTTCAAAAAGTGCCGCACATAATGTGCATAATCCAATTAACTTTAGTGCAAATAATAAATATAAAATATCACACCTTTAGAAAGGGCGTAAACCTCAACTCGCATCATTTTCTTCCGGTTATATTTTGTAGGTATAAACCTGATGTATCTTGCCTTTACTGGTTTTGATAGGATATTCTTCTTCACTGTGTTGTGATCTGAATTTCCTGTGAATAACTATAGAAAACATGCATTCATAAGAGATGCTTGTAATCCAACTGGTGATGTCTCATCACAGGTCTATCTGACAGAACCAAACCATTATAATTTCCCTAAAAGGTCTTGTTTCGTTTCTATTATATCTCTTATCACACAATCATACGTTTTTACCTTGGTATCATTTCGCTCTGAAAAAATCTTCCAGCTTTTATCATCTGTTGAAAACTCTAATTTGTACTGTGTAACCCAGTAATAAACTTTGTAATAACAATTATAAGCATAACATCCTCCTTGTGTTTCCACTCCACATATGTCATGCGCAGTACCAAGGTCAATCTGTAGGTAGTCACGTGCGTCGTTATCTGTACTTGGTCCCCATCCATTATACTTGCCATTCAGTCTTGCATTTGATGGTTTATAACCATACCCGTAGCTATAAAATGACGATGCAGTCATACTGCTGTCTGGTATGATGGACCTGTTGCTGACACCAATAGCATGGTTGTTGCTGCAAACTGATTGAATCATAACGTCATATAATTTATACATGTCAGACCAACCTACGCTTATCATTATAACAACTAACATTCGAACACTTTGTTTTTCCTATGGATCACTTTGCTACCAACGTTTACGACTTTCCGCCGAATTCGTCCTAATGTCGAGTGACAATGACATATTAACTAACAGTACTTTTAAAAATCCGCCAATACGTGAAGAAAGAATCCTAATAAAAGATTACTAGTACGAGCAACTGAAGATAATCAAGTCTCAATCAGAGGTACATAAATGTCCAGAGTTGATTTGATTTACACATTTAATTAGATATCAATCTAGATAATGGCTATATTATTAGTATACTTGTATATTTATATTCTTGGTTTTATTAGAGCTATTGTATATATTTACATTCTTTTATGATGATGATGATTATTATTATTAATATATTTTGCACAGCTTCAGTGTAAATTCTGAAATTTGAGGATAATAAAGTTATTATCATTGTTATTGTTGTACAACACTTTTATAATGGAGAACTTTCAGTAATCAAAAAAAAGTTAGTGTATTATATTTAGAATACCCTGCGCTCTGCTCACCTCAATATCAGATTATTGATAAGGATATTTTCAGAAATCCGCTCGAATAACAAAGTTGTACCTTCAGCACGACTATTATCACACGGGGAATCGATAAAAAACTCACATTTAAATAACAATTCTGTTCACAAAAACAACAGCTAAAAGCTATGCAACAAACTAATGACACAAAAACATACCTGAGGTAGTAACTCCACTTGCAATCCTTATTACAAGAAGAAGACAAATTTTGAACACTAAAGAACTCGATTCCATCCTGGTATTATGTGAAAGTGGTGTCACGTTTGTAATCTTACAAACGAAACAGCACAATTCTTAGAGAGCTGACAAAGTCGACCACAAACTAACGCAAACTTTAAGTTCATTGGTACTGAGAATTATGTGCTAAAAACATGTCGCTTACAGATCAAATGACTCTTTCGATTTTCTGAAATCATTTCATAGAGGTCAAAATCAATTCTTGTAAAAGTTTAATTTACTTCCGACTTCCGTCTTTTTCTTACAATACCAAGAATCCATAATTGCCTTTATGATAATTGTCAGTTTATTTTTAGGCCGCTACTGTCACACCGAAAAAACAATAGGTGACGCAGTTTCAGTTCTGCGCAGTGATATATTTTGTAGGAAATCAGTGGTCGCATGGAGTGAGAGGAAGTTGCTGTTTCTCGTTTGAAGTTTTTGTTTTGGTGTAAAAGAATCAAAAAAGCTTCGTGATAAAAGATAGAAAAACAGTTTATTAGAATTAATTGATAATCAGTTTTGTTCAGTATTACTATTTTGTGTTATTTCACATTGCTTTCACCGACTTTCGATTTTGACCATATGTCCTGTAATGAATTCAATAATATTCACCCAGTCTTATAATTACCCTAAGCATCATAAATTTCATTGTATTCAGTCCTATAAATTCCAAAATGACATAGTCTTAAGGCCGACACACACTAGGCGTCAGGTCGCTGCGACACGACGCGGCGACACGTCGCTTCGTGTGCACTGTGCTGCGACGAGGCCACTTTTACTAATTTTGTCGCTGCAATCGTACGCACGAATTAAACCAGTTTGAATTCGTGCGACGTGTTGCAGCGAAAAAATTCTGTCGCGGTGACAAGATTTTCACAGAAATTCCACAGTACACACGAGGGGAATTGTCGCCGCGACGTGCCCCCGCGTCGTGTCGCAGCGACCTGACGCCTAGTAGGTGCCGGCCTTTAGGCAAACCGACGTAAGCGGCGGGACAGGGGAATGTATCGCTCAACTTTATCGACAAAATATTCAAATGCAAATGACATAAAAGTTAGATGTTATGTCAGAATTAATTTAGCAATGTCATAAAATAAAAATTATATATTTGTTATTCATTTCGGTATTTTTCAAAACTGTCAAAATTTGATTCAAATACTGATCACAAATTCTACTGTGACATCACACTTTATTTACAATATTAATGAAAAAGGTCATTTAATTCAGTTTGTTTTTTAATAACTTGGTGCAAGTGAGCTAGAATAACAAATTGAACAAGACTTACCTATAAATTTGATAATAATTCTACCGAACCAGTAAAGATACGTAAAGATTACGTGAGATGGAGCACGTGACCAGCAAACCACACTGTTTAAAAATAAAGCGAGTGGGTCTTAGGGGGAGTGGGGGGGGGGGGGAGTTGAAGGGTACAAGGGAGGGCACATTTTCCTACGTATCTCTACGCCGTCAGATTTTGTGAACTAACGAAAATATGCGTTTACGATGAGCGATTTAACCACAAAAATATTCGCTTACGTACAAACGTAATAGCATACGTGCGGACGGAAATGTCAAGCATCGTACAATAGAGTAGATTTGGTATGACTGTGAAAACGATAACGCACGGCCACGACACGGTTATGGCACAAATTTCAAATGTTTTATAGACATCACTACACTGACGGACACAGTCACGGCACGGTGCGGTCCGTTTCACACTTATATGAAATCTGCTTTAGAAGTCATATCTGCTCTTCTCTGTCTAATGTAATCATCTCCAGGGTTTTCTGGTGGATTGCTTGACATCATACTACCGCTCACTGAGTCAACAATGTTTCTTGAGCGCGTTTGGAGTACTGTGTTACTGTCCTCTACTGATTGCCATTATCGCTATCGCATGTTTAGTAAAACACCATAAATCTCAAAACCAGATAAGCACAACGCGTGTCTCCCAGACGAGTTTTTCCCAGTTTGATGAATTCTAAAGTATCTCATTGCCTCAATATTACCTTCAATTGTCCAAGTACCTGTATAGAAAGGAAACACCCCTTTTAATCCTCTATCATTCTCGTGTTTTCGGAGGACTCTCCAATTTCGGCCATCACGTGATCCTTCTAGGTTCCAGTTTCTTATGACTGACATTCCATTATCACGGCCATGACGTAATGTGTAGTGTGTAGCAAAAAGGACGTAGTCTTCACCAAAGTCCACGCGCCACCAAGAATTTTCATAATCACATGTACAACTTAAGGTAGTTCCGGAGCCTCAGATTTCATCAATGAATTTCCTTTAAAATCCTGCCATTTAAAGATGAGTGTTTGGCAATTCAAAAACCGAGAACTAAGAGGGGGTCACCGTATTGGTTTCTGAGCTATACGATGTCGTAAAAGGTGGTATTTTCAATGATTTTCCGCGATTTTTTGCAAAATGTACGTAATCCATATGGTCTGAAGAATGCGAACAAAATTTTTCCGAGAAACGCCTTGACCGTCTCAAAAGAGAGATGTGAGGTTTATCTAGCAGTTATAATCGTATATGTATTGTTTGATGAGTTGCAAACATGATTAAGAGGGCATTCTAGAATCAAATTCCTACCCAATTACGCGCTCCGAAATCGTGTACGGACTGTAACAATGTGGAAAATTTACGACAATCCAATCAATGAAGTAGTATTTTTATTTTTTAAATCAAAAAAATGATAAGTACTCTCTTGAATTAAAAGAAAAAAACAGGGGGTCACCGTATTATTTCAAGAGTTAGAAAAGCACAAAAGAGAAAACACACCGAAAACGAACACCAAATATCACCCATTTTAGCGATTTTCTCGCCGGCTTTTTCGATGGATAAGATTAACTAAATTTAAAAGTTTCAAGTTAAATACCTACATTACATGACATAGTGTACAAGATTTCTTGATTAAAGTTGTTCCGATATTTGGATGACAAAATATAATTTTTCTCTACTAAAGTTTGAGTTTCTACGTTTTCAATCGCTCTCTTACTAGTGCCCAGACTTCCCACGTTAAAACCAATATTCTTAATAAAAGTGCGCGCGCTCGGATGCGCGCGGGGGATGCGCAGTAGCAAGGGTCCGGAACTACCTTAAAGAACCTCTTCTCGTGTCTAGAATGTCCTCTGGTTGCCCCTGGTCACTGGATGACCGCATCACTTGAAAATGTTTTGGTCCCAAATTGTAGATGATCCCATTTCGGTCAAAGTCTTTTTTGTAATTAAACACTCCTGCGAAGAAAATCAAAAACTCTTCAGTATATGATAATCTTATTTAAAATGAGTGATTAGAAAAAGCAGGCACTTTAAACAGTTGTTAGCGCTGAGTACTGCCTTGATTGGTAACGTAGTCGTTAATTGACTCTCAAAACCTTGCTTAACGTAGCCCCCAACTCCCATAAGCGGACACCTCTCGTCATCAGACACCAATTCTGGTCCCAAGTCCGGAGGGTATCCCGCTTATGGGAGGTTTAGCTGTATGCATATACATAAGATCATAACGTAAAAACAATACCACTAGAATTTCTGTGTACGTGAGAATCATATTTAGACAGATAATTGTGTTTCTTCCACGTTAGTTTTACTGTTTATTCCAAGTTTTCAGACCTTCTGTCCATCATCAGGAAATGTATAACGCTCTAGAGTATTTATAAACATCAATTTTAATATTCTAAACTAACTAATGAGCAAGCGCTAGAATTCGGATCTAAAACTATTATAGATTTACATACAGCTATATAAAATGATATAAAAACTAAAAAAGATAAAAATTTGCCAAAAAAACAAACAAACGAACAAACAAACAAACAAATCAATAAATAAAAGCAATAAAATCAATCAATCAATCAATCAATCAATCAATCAATAAAATGAATTCTGAATGAACGAGACGCTCACGGTCCCTACAAGTATCTACCTTTCCTATTTGTATGTTATCTTTATATTCCACCCAATCTGAATTCATGTCTTTCTTGAACTTTAACTTGTACTCTGTCACCCATTCTAAATACAGACTACCGGTCCCTTGTGTTGCTACAGCAGTGATAACTCGTACAACACCAAGGTCAATCTGTAGGTAATCGTTAGGATTGTCATTATTTCTTGGTGACCAGCACCATTTACCATTCAGTCTTGCATTACTTGGTTCGTAACGCTTGTCCCATGGCCTGTTTTTGTCATATAAATACGACGAAGCTGTAAAACGTCTGTCAGGGATCTCTAGAGGATTTATTCCGATGAAAAATCTTTCTATACAACCTAAAATGTTGGAAAAACGGCAGCTTCATATTGATTCTAAAGCTCGACTTAAAGGAGAAATAAACCCTTAACAGCAATCTGAAAAAGCAAGTGTGGTTTATGTTGCTAAACGGTCTTCAAAGCAATTGATTATTTCGATCTCCTGACACTCTTGTTTTGCCGTCTTCTCTCTGTATACCTTTACTTTCTTTTGAGATAATAAGCGCACGCGTGCTGATTGGCTATAGCTGCCGTGTTTATATCAGAGAAAAGAGACTCACTCTCACTAAAATATAATATCGAGAAATATTTTATAAAAGCAACATAAAATGATCATTGATGTTTTTGTACTGTGGTCAGGTGGTAAATACTCTGGAAGATGTAGAGCACTCCAAAAAGTAGGGTACTCCTTCCAGTTTTGGGTAGGGACGTACCGCCGAGCCCCTCGAACCCTGACCCTGTTCCAGAGCAAAATTTCCAAAATTGATACCCTGTTCCAGAGTAAATGCCTATCTCATCTATCTCTATCTATTGTTTCCGGCGAAGTTGACGTGTCGTTAACCCGTACCCGTATAGCGAATATAAGGGTGTTCCCCCCCCCCCCCCCCCCCCACGGTGATACCGATATGCATTCTAACGGGCACCAGAGAACAAGTAAAATCACTGATGCTTACCAAATTAAATACGCATTTGCCAATCTTATTTGTCATACGCTCATTAAACTAGGACTTTAAACTTCGCGCAATTCGTGGTATGATAGTTTTATCCTGATGAAACGTATACCTTTCGACAAACCAGCAGATATCACTTCTTGTAGTAAAACCAAGATAGAGCATACCAAAGCCGCGGGATTCCATGTGAATAGTGCATACATGTTGCACTGTACATACACTACGTTCTCTCAATGATGAGAATCAAATGACATCTACAAGAACATAAAATCGAAAGATTGATGGTAACCACTTACGAAACAGATGTGGTAATTTAGGCTCTACGGTAGGCCTGAATAGTGATTAGTTTGTGGTGAGAGAGAGAATTAAAATTCCACTTTTGATACCCCTTCCAAGCTTTACGCCATCATAACTCAATACACACGCTGTTTCGTTTTCATACTTGGGCCTCCTGCGGTTAGAAAGGAATTAAGGCCGGGTCGTACTTTTATAGCAATTCCAAAATGAAAGACTTATGCATGCTTGCAGGAGATCGAGGCTACTGAGTATCAGCTTGATTCAACGAAAAGAACTTCGAGGACAATGCATTCAGAATTTGGTATGGTAGAATTCTTTAGATCCTGAAGACCATAGAAAAAAGATGCAAGACATAGCTATAAATTTACAGTGTACTTCTCGTCCTTTAAACCTCAATTCACGCATAAAGGTAAGAGAACAAAAAATCAACATGTGAGTTGAGCGATGTATGAAAAAGTGCAGAGGTAGTGAGTGTAAGTGCCAGCAGAAGAATAGTCACTACGTGGATCTGCGCATGCTGTAGAAAATTATTTATTTATTTATTATCTATTATATTTTAGAACAACATTGAGGACAGAGTTTTAACTTAGCAGTTTTCAACTTAAGCAGTACAGCGTCTACTGAGATGGGCAATAGTACTGTCAGCTTTCAAGTACGACTTGAAGTTTATCCCTTCTAAAGAGAACGCGGTGGCAGACGCACTATCCAGAATACCGTTACTAGTCACAGGCAAAATATCCAAAGAAGAAACAGTCTTCAATGTAAATGAGAAGATGATTGAAGGATTGCCCGTACCGATCCAGTGTTGTCTAGAGTGATGACATTTGCAAGGTCAAGCTGGCCGGAGCAAGTTGATGACCAACCACTAAAGCCATATTTTCAACGAAGGTTTGAATTGTCTATTGAGCAAGATTGTCTTATCTGAGGACAAAGAATAATCATTCCAAGCAAACTTCAAAAGTTTCTATTAGAAGAGCTACACACTGCGCATCCCGGAATTGTAAGAATGAAGGAAATAGCGCGTAGTTTATTATTAGTAGATTATTGTTATTATTGTATTTAAAAAATGGTCGCGGCTTTTTGGTTGTCGTCAACGCGCATTCGAAATGGACAGCGACTATTACTGTCCTTCGAAATTTGTTCAGTAAGTATGGAATTCCCGATCAAATAGTAAGTGACAATGGGCCGCAATTCAGAAGTGCGGAATTTGAACATTTCTTGATCATGAAAAGAAATGGAGCTAAAACATGCTCCATACCACCCAGCGAGCAATGGCAAAGCTGAAAGCATGGTACAATCTTTCAAGAAGAGCTTAAAAGCTGGAAAGCGACATGTACTTGACATTCAACAACAGATTTCAAGATTCTTGTTAGCCTGTCGGATGACCAAACACGCGACAACTGGTTGCACACCAGAAAAGTTGTTCATGGGAAAAGAACTCCGCACGAGATTATCTCTTGTACGTCCTAGTATTGAGAACAAGTTAATTGACAAAGTAAGCAGAAAATGTATCAGGATAATAATCTTAAGCTTAGAGAGTTTTACCCGCGGGAGAGCAAGTACTACTGAAAGACCCGCGGAAAGAAAAAACCTGGTTGCCAAGTACCGTAGCCGAGCGTACAGCTCGGAAGTCTTACGTGGTGATACTTCGAGGTGGGCGAGTGTGGAAGCACTGGAAGAGACATGTGGACCATTTGAGAAGATCAGATTTGCTTGAAGGTCATACAGAAGTATAAACAGCCCACAGCCAAGCCACACAGCAGAGGCATCTGGTACATTGGCAGTTCCACCCATTATGGCGGATTACGTCTTCAGCAGAATGCAGTGATTTCAGGAGTACAGCAACGATGGACACACCCAAAGAGGATAATTAACTCAACCACAGTCCAGCCGGCTCAGGAGTCATGAACAAGTCCAAAGTAGGGAGGAGAGTGATGTATTCAGTCATAAATATTGATATGTGATTAATGTAGATTGTTCTATGTACTTGATCATGTCATGAATAAACCCATGTTACGACGATTTCTGTTTGTCTATTCGTTACACCAATACACGACATTACGTTAACTGAAAAGTACTAGTAACGATGCAGCCTTAACACAACCTGATCGTGATCGGTGAATGATGTCATGTAGCCAGAAATTTCTTTCATGGTTTTCATACCAGTACTGTGGTCAATGCTCGTTATGCCTGCCTGCCTGCCTGCCTTGAGAAACGCTCTGTAATTTCCTTTGACCGATCGGTCAACACGAGCAAATTCTATACGTGACATTTTTTGCCCGTAAAAAACACACGCATGCAAAAATATTTGTACAGATGTGACGAAATTTGGACAACGTTTCTCATCCACACGAACCGCCAGCCAATAGTTATAATAAAATTTGCTCGTCAAGATGGGCCTTTTTAAAAACCAAATCAATAATAGTGAGACCATATTAAAACAACAGGGTTCATTTATTTTATAAAATACCTCCTATCAGTAAGATTTACTTTCAATAATCGACTATTAACTCATGTTTGTATTTAATTAACTTAATTGATTTAATTCAAGTAGATACTTTTGTCTACAGTTTAAATGAAGTGATTTTGATTACACTCTTCCTTTTCTATCCCCTCTCTTAGCTTCCACTTTAAAAATGCATTGCTTGATTTCTTTTTACCGAAAGCGTTGCAGTAGTTGATTCATTTGACTTCAACCCCGCAATTTGTTGTTATTATAGGTAGTTTGTTTGTTTGTTTGCTTGTTTGTTTGTTTTTCTTTTTTCTTTTTTGATTTATGACAAAGAAATTATTTTTAAATATGGCACTTAATAAACACTACGCATCTTTTTAATACTCCTGAAGTTCCCACTAGGAAGATCTTGTTGGATCAATCATGTCAAAACTTTATGTCATTTCTCCTCGCCACTTTAGGTATGTATACATTTCCTTTTTTTCTATGTGTGTATATTAGTATTTGTTGGCAAATAAACAAAAGTTCCAAAAGTTCCAAAAAGTAATGATTATATACAATCATGCTCGAAAATTAGCATAGTCACTGAATGTGTCAAGATACTCTATGACCATGGAATAGCAGAACTGGTACTGAACCTGGAATATAAATGAGGAATTAGAGGTTACTTTGCTTAAATAATTACAAACGATTTCGGTTTGAGTATAACTGAGGCTCACCATCCGTGCGCCTTTCCTTTGATTATCTCCCTTGGTTAATCTTAAGGCTTCTATCTACTTATCGGTTTAGCATTTGCTGCCGTATTATTTGAGAACACTCAGGTCACTCAGAAATGGGGAGTTCACAAGTTTAGAGTGCGTGCATGAATCTGGCTTTGGAATGTTCACTAAAGCTATATGCTCAAGTTCGTTATCCTCGCTTACACCTACCAAAGTCTGCACTGCTCCAGGTCTGTTAGTACGAATAGACTTGACGGTCTGAAAGACGTCCATTACTTGTTCTTGTTTGACTCGTTCAAGTGTTGAGACGATGGTACAGAACGTTCCACTACGACCAACGCCGTTGCTAATAACAATCACAAATATTGAGGTTATCAGGATTTAGTACTTTGAACACTCAGCTGGATAATTTTTCCAGTTTTGATGTATTTTACCCACGTACCTACAGTGAACAAGTATCGGTGAACTTCCGACCAGTTTTTGTTGAGATCTCTCGACTTCGTCAAGTAGTGTTAATACACTTTCAGGATTGGAAGGACTGCATTTATCACTCCAGTTTGTGTGCTGTAAGTGAAGCACGGAGAGACTTTTCTACAGAAAATAATAAAATCAAATCAATATCTGTACCACGGTGAGCTCATGATTCATGACTGCTTTTATCTATTAGTTTGGATCGTTTCTGTACTCTTGCCTAGGCTCGTAAGTAGCAAAGCAGATCACTGAGTTGTCTAAATTGTCTAAATTTCCATTTTCGGATAACTTTACTTATATTCTCGCTCTACCCAACCAAGCCTCGTGATCATCACTCATTTCGGGTCTAGCCGTTACCCTAAGTTCGTTACCCTGTGTTAGTCTGGCAATGGGTCTGTGGCATCATATGTTAGGTTTTACCTAACGCTATACTTACCACAGAATCCACAACATGGAATTCACGTGCAACTACTTCATCCAAAAATTCCTTGTTCACGGACTTGACTGTAATGTTTCCATATATTGTTTCTTGTTCAGGCCAATATTGAGGGAAAACCTACAAAATCAGTCGGAGTTCAATACACTGAGCATTCGGAAATTTTCAAGAGCTTTCGCCTTCTTTATCATGATGATGCATTCACAATTGTTTCCAGAGCTTCCAAAGGAATCAGTACGAATTCAGTGAACGGCTATCTTACTACAGTATGGTTATTATCATTTCTATATTCAACAGGAATTAGGGAATTGTATATCAATTTTTTAACCTCAATAATAGATCTAGTTAACAGTGAAAAATACACACTCCAATTTACCTGGTCTCCTTCTTGTAAGTTGTTGAGCATGACAATGGTTCCTATGTCGTAGTCCATCACCATTCTCCAAAAATCTACCACCGTGTTTTCCAAAGGAGCTTGTGTTACAATGAACGCGTTACGATCTCTGTAAGTCTAAACAAGAAGATATAAAGATATATAAAAATATAAGAAATATGAAAATATAGATGTATAGATCTTTTTTTATTCATTGGGAACTATATTTGACAGAATTAAGGAAAATCTAAGAAAATCCAAGATTTTGACTTACATCAACAAACGAAGCACTGATATAATCACCCTCATCTTCATTGTTTACACTAAGAACAACACGTCTCTCATCCACTGTGAAGTGAGAAAAAGAAGAATGTACATGTCTAGTTCATGTTTTTCATAATAAACGTTAATGATATGTCCACAAATATCAGTTCACAAAATATTAAGTTCACAAAAGACTTATCATAAAGAAAACAATACTCTGTCGACCAGGACTTTGATTCACTCTAAGGATATTTTCTGATCTTAGACCTAAAAATGTAGATATCAAATAAAAAAGCCGACAGTGAGTCAAAACCCCAGGTCTCCAGAAAAAAAGTACTTATTACTTCAACAATTTACTCCGTAAATTTAAGTATCTATATAGCTAAAGTTTATCTGTTTTTGTTGAATTTACCAGGAACGATATCAAGGTATCTGTTTTTATGGACATTTTCCTGCTGCAGTCCAACTGTACATTTCTCTGCTACTTCTTCTCCTTTTTCTGTAAGAACTCTCAAACGCTGAAAAAGATAAAATTAATAAAGATCAAAATACCCATCAAGTAATATTTCTTTGACTCTGTTGCATATATCAACTATTTCGTTACCTGAAACTCAAGTGCAAAGCCGGTTTTGTTTTTATGCTCATCCACAGCTGAGAGATTCTTCATGGTAGTTCTCAGGTTGTAAGCTTCGATTTCTGTATTACCACACGACAGTGCCTCGTACACAGCCATATGTACAAATATGTACTGATCCTACAGCATGTGAAATAATGATAAAATGTAGAAGCTAGTATATTACAGTCGTATGGACTGCAACTTCATAGTTATAATTTTTTCTTAGCTATTTTCAATGAACTTCTTACTTCTGTCTGCACCATGAAAGGTCTGTCTTCTCTGATAGTTTTCAAGTATTTGAAAATGTCCAAAGTCTGTTGATGTTTTGCCTGTTCAAGCATGGCATCAATCATTATGTAGGTACCCGTTTTTCCAACACCAGCACTGAAATGAGAAATACTTTGGTTTTTCCATGAACTACATCTTGATATTATCAAACGCAAAACCTGTCAACAACTCTTATTTCGAAGAAAAATGGGCAGTGTTTTACTTCTTATTGCATCACCAACCTGCAATGAATAATTGTTGGACCAGCATTGGCAGGCGTCTCCTTGCGTACTTTCCTTCTAAATGCAAGTATTGCAGTTGAATGCTGGGGAATTCCCTTGTCTGGCCAAGCAGTAAAATGGAATTGACGTACTCGGCGACTTGTTGTCGTATCCATCTGAAAAACATATATACATATTTACTTATAAGTAGGAATGCAGTGTACCTTAACGTAGACTCTACTAACACTGTTTTCATACTGTCTCGGCATCCCATAATACACAGGTAGACCAACTACAATAAATCTCTCCCCTCTGGGATGACGTCATGTAACATTCAACTGTAAACTAAACCAAAACATGTTCCATTATATCAACAAAGTTCACTTGGTAACGAAGTCATCTAAGTAACGAGGAGGCGTCGTTCACGCTTTAGTCTCTCATAAGAGGGTGTAGGTTCTTTCCGAGTTTCGCAGCAGGTGTAGCACCCAAATCTTTAACTGGTGTAGGCGGTTCCACCGGCTCTTGTTGTTCTTCCAATGTCAAGTCACAAGTTGGTAGCTGAGGTTTCTCTGCTCCTCTCCCCACCAAGTGGCCCACATATCGTCGAGAGACCACTCCATCTTCCGATTGGATTTGATACGACAGGGGACCTATACGACTCTGAACTTCACCTACCTTCCATATTTGCCGCCTTGTCCAAAGTTCTTAATGGAGAACAGTATCTCATTCGCTGAACTGACGCAGGTTTGTTTTCCCATCATTATTCTTCTTTTGAGCAGTTTCTGTTGTTGCTGCATTCGTGGGCGAACTTCTGGTCTAACCAGATCAAGTTTGGTGCGTAGTCGGCGGTTAAACAGGAGTTCTGCAGGTGTTTGACCAGTCGTTGTTTGGGGGGTAGTCCTATATGACAGAAGAAATCTTGACATTTTTGTTGATAATGTTCCAACCTCCCCTTCCATCTTTTTCATGCCCTCCTCGAACATTCTCACCGCACGCTCTGCCATACCATTTGAAGATGGATGTCTAGGTGATGTTTTCACTGGTGGAACTTTTTTACAACAAACACCACCGCTGCCGCCTCCTTGTCTATCTGGTCATAGTATTTTTTTCTGCTGTCAACAACGTCCGTGATGCATACATGATTGGTCTCTCTTGGCCATCCAGCTGATGGGACAGGACCGCGCCCAACCCATAAGAAGCGTCACAAGACACCACCAGTTCTTCTCCAGGATTATAATGTACCAGTACGTCTGATGAGTTTAGCATGTCCTTGGCCTTGCTCCATGCATGCATCATTTTCAGCTTTTCCCCAACTCCAGGGATGGTTCTTGGACAACAGAGCATGTAAAGGGGCTAGTGCTGTAGACAAATTTGGCAGGTAACTTGCATAGTAGTTTAACATCCCCAGGAAGGACTGTAGTTCTTTGACATTGGTAGGCATGGGAGCTTCTTTGATGGCTTTGATTTTTTCTTTTTCACTGTCTGGATTCCTTGGCTATTGATGAGGTGTCCCAGATAAACAACTTCAGGTGCTAAGAACATGCATTTCTTCCTCTTTAGGTGGACCTCTGCAACATCCAGTCGAGTAAGCACTGTGTTTAAGTCCTGTAAGTGTTCTTTTCTACTTTTTCCTGTGACAAGAATATCATCTATACGTACAATAACGTGGGGGTATGCCTTGCAGGAGGTTTTTGATGGCCCGCTGAAAAATGCCTGGCGCTGAAGACTGAATGCCGTATGAAAGACGGTTGTATTGGAACAGCCCTTTGTGTATGTTTATGGTTGTATAAACTTTGGAGGCTTCATTCAGTTCTAGCTGCTGATATGCCTGACTCAGATCTAGCTTGGTAAATAATGTTCCTCCCCCCAGTGAGGCATACAGATCTTCGATCTTGGGTATTGGGTAGTTGTATGTCTAATTTGGAAACTTGGTTCAGGGCCACCTTATCATATCTTCTTTAACCATGGGTACAATGGGGGTTGCCCACTCAGAAAATTCAACAGGTTCCAGTATCTGTTCTTTAACTAAGCGTTCTAGTTTTATTTCAATTTTCTCACGCAGGGTATAGGCTACTGGTCTGGGTTTGAAATACCTGGGTTTCTCTGTGGTATCGACATTCAATTCTGCCCAGATTGACCCTTCGAAAACACTGTAGAGTGGGTTTCTAACATTTCTTCCAAATCATGACTTTCTGTGATTTTGAAAACCTCACTCCAGTTCAGCCTTATCTCTCGCAGCGAATTGCGCCCAAACAAGCAAGGACCCTCTCCCTTGATGATCACCACAGGTAACACTTTCACTCTCTCTTGATACTTAACGGGCAATTCACACTGACCAAGCACTGCAATCTCCTCCCCTGTATATGTTTATAGCTTGGTTTTTGCTAGTTTTAAACTGAAGAATTTGTTGTCAGGGCATAGTTTCCTAAACAAACGGTAACCTGATAAGGGTTGTTTTTGTTTAGGCCGTTTTGTAGTATGTACATGGGGTACATATCCTCTTCAGACTTACCAGTTTCCTCCCCTATCTGGTTTACGGTTGAGGGGGATCCTCTATTTGCACTTTTCCCACTAGGCCCTTGGGATCCCGGTGTCCCAAACTTCTCTGACTCTTTCTCCTTGTTGGAATGGGGCATTTGGCCCGAATATGGCCTACTCTTTTGCATGCAAACCACTCAACATTTTGAAACATACAACCTTGTGGGCTATAATTTCCTCCACATCTAAAACACGATGTTCTGCCACCTGTATCTGTCTCTTTCCTGTAACCCGCTCTGCTGGTTGTTTCTTGTTGGTGTCTTGGTTGGCTGGTTGCTCTGTGCACTTGTTTTTCGTCTTGTGGGTGTAAATCCTCAGCATTTTTTCCCGCCAGTTCCATCGATAGAGCAAGATCATAGGCTTTCTTGTACGTTAGCTTCTCTTCAGACAGGAATCTTCTTTGAATCCGCTCATCTTTAATCCCGCATACAATTCTATCTCTGATCATTATTTCTAAAGTGTCTTTAAACTCGCAGTGTTCTGCCAAATTCCTCAGAGCCGCGACATATTCAGCGACTGTCTCGCCTTCTTCCTGAGACCTGTTATTAAACTTGAATCTCTGAACAATCTCCGACGGTTTTGGGGGTTTTGAACTAGATCTACCAACTCCTTATACGACTTATCTGACGGTTTGGTTGCAGCCAACAGGTCACTCATGAGTTTATAAGTTTTGGCGCCACAAACACTTAACAAAATGGCGCCCCTCCTCGCTTTCTCGTCATCCGTTTCGTCGCCAATGCCGTTCGCACACAAAATACTGCCCTAATCGTTCCGTATAATGCTCCCATGTCTCCACATTCTCGTCAAAAGCTTCCACTCGTCCAAAGCTAAGGTTAACTGCGATGCCATTTTCGTTAGTTTTTTTTCTCCTCGTCGCCAATGAAGTGTACCTTGACTTAGACTCTACTAACACGGTTTTCATACTGTCTCGGCATCCCATAATACTACTCTTCTACACTAAATCTACATATTTACTTATATATACATATATATTAGAATCCATTCAAAACCTGCAACAGTCAAATGTTTCAGAATCGATTCTCTCTGGACATGGCCAATTCTCCGTACAAACGAATCGTGTGTATCAGCATGTAAACTTTGTATTACCTACCTGGCAGGCCAAAGTAAAAGTTCTTATGACATAGTCTACAAACACTTGTGTTTGATGATTGGTCACCGTGATGTCTCCATATTGTTCGCTTCTTTCAGGCCAGTATTGATGACACTTTCTCTGAATAGAGGAAAGGGTTAAAATATTTTTAATGAGACATTTTTTCAAAAAATAAACGTTTATTACACTGATACCTTTCCAGGTTCAACCAGGTTTATAAGCATGACTATTGTTGCAGTATTTTGTTGCCAAACCATTTGCCAGAAGTCCTTCACAGTGTTAGGCAAAGGACCTAAAATTATAAGTTAGTAAAAATAAGGATAACACTACTACCATAAAAAGATGAAAATTACATAACGATTTTGCCAGATAAATGGACATGTGTAAATGGGTACATGTTTCAAGGAGGCATATCTCAAACACTAAAGAGTCCCGTCTAAATTAAAAAACCTAATTCTGTCGCCCCGAACATTCATATTAGCTATATATTCGAAGTTCTCTCCTTCCACCCTCCCTTGGGTTTCAAATTACCTTGTGTTGCAATGTATGTCCTTAGAGAACCATCATATCCCTGAGATATGACAAGAGTTGTGAATTAGAAAAGTAGATAAGCTAAGCAATTCTAATTAAAAGGATTCATTAATTTATAGCTAGGTATCATTCTTACACGTATAAATGATGCGTTGATGTAATCAGTGCCAGGTTCGTTGTTGTCGTAGTCATCTTCCAGGACAACACGAGAATGATCGTCTGTCATTTGATAAAACAGTTAAGTTACACTGAAAAACAGATGTCATGCTTTCTCTATTTGAATTTATGTGGCTTATCCTTCCGTTTTCTAAGCAGTAAAATAAGATAATTTGGAAAGAGTACTTACAGGTTACAATGTCTTTGTAACGATTTTTCTTTTTATTGATTGGTGTTTGTGCATAGGTACGTCCATACCGTAGTGCATTTGAAATACTCTGAAGTTAAAAAATAAGTTTGTTATCAATATGTAAAACCGCTCGAGTGGCATCACTAGTTAAGGTAGTTCCGGAGCCTATGATTTCATCACTGAATTTCCTTTAAAATCCCGTCATTTAATGATGATTGTTTTGCAAGTCAAACCCGAGAAAGAACGAGGGGATCAAAAGGTGGTGCTTTCAATGATTTGCGGCAATTTTTCTGGAAAGTTACGTAATCTATATGGTCTGAAGAATACAAACAAAAGTTTTCTGAGAAAAGGCCTGCACCGTCTCCAAAGATAGATCTGGGGTTTATCTAGCACTTTTAATCGTATGTATTTTTTGATAAATTACGGAATTTACGACAATCTATTTTTATTTTTTTAAATCGACAAAGTAATAATTACTAACTTGAATGAAAAGAAAAAAAGAGAGAAAAAACAGCAGGTCACCATGTTATTTCAAGAGTTAGAAAAGCACAGAAGAGAAAACACACCTGCGCAGTAGTAAGGCTGCGCATTCCCCGCGCGCACATTTATTTAAGAGCATTGGTATTACCATGGGGAGTCTGAAAACGTAACAACTCTAGCTTTAGTAGAGAAAAATAATATTTTGTCATCCAACTATCGACAAAAAATTAAAAGAAACCTTGTACACTATGTAATGTAAGTATTTAACCTCGAACGTTTTGAATTTAGTTTACTTATCAATCGAAAAATCCGGCGAAAAAGTCGCTACAATGGGTGATATTTGATGTTCGTTTTCGGTGTGTTTTCTCTTTTGTGCTTTTCTAACTTTTGAAATAATTCGGTGACCCCGGCCCTTGCTTTTTTTTGTTTTTGTTGTTTTTGTTTTTGTTTTTTGTTGTTGTTGTTGTTGTTTTTTTCCTTTTTATTCAAGAGAATACTTATCACTTTTTTGATTTAAAAAATTAAAATACAACTTCATTGATGGGATTGTCGTAAATTTCCGTACACGATTTCGAAGCGCAAATTGGATAGGAATTTGATTCTAGAATGCCCTTATATCATATTTGCAACTCATCAAACAATGCATACGATTAAAACCTCTATATAAACCTCAGATCTATCTTTTGAGACGGTCCAGGCCTTTTCTCAGAAAACTTTTGTTTGCATTCTTCAGACCATATGGATTACGTAAATTTCGAGAAAAATCACCGCAAACCATTGAAAATGCCACCTTTTACGACATCTTATAGCTCAGAAACCAATACGGTGATCCCCTCTTTCTTATTCGGGTTTTGACTTGCCAACAATCATCATTAAATGACAGGATTTTATAAGAAATTCATTGATGAAATCTAAGGCTCCGGAACTACCGAATGTTAAATTCTTAAAAGCACATTGAAATTATTTTACCTTGAATTCCATGTTCAGACTACATTTATCAATATTTCCATTAGGTGTCAAAAACTGTATATTATACACTGACAGTGGACATTCGTGGACAACGTTCACGAGGTCGATTTCGTCTGCTGCTGAAAGACCAATCAGGAAGATGCAAGTTGTGTGCGATTTTAAGGCTACTGTGATTTTGTGGCTACTGTGTATAATTGGTAGATACTATGTCGTGTTTGCGAACTTATCAATACAGAATAGAGTGATTTTCATAAACCCGTGAAACAAATTTTAGCTATTAATGTGTAATAATCAAATTCAAACAATAGAAAACAAAAGCTTTAGAGTTTAGTAGTGTTTAATAAGCTAAGTTTTATTTCACAGGTTTATGAAAATCACTCTATCTTAGTCGGCTTGTGATAAGTTAATGTGTATAAGTGTATAAGTGTATAAGTTTATGCGTATTTGCATTGACGGCATACATCTTGATGAGAAATAGATAAACGTGCGAGAAGATAGATAGAATTATTATGTGTGTGTGCTTCATCGAGTGAGAAATAAACCTCGGAAAAAATTCCGAGCCCTCTGTGGGCTTCAAACCCCGTTGCACGAGTTCGGAATTTTGATGAAGCACACACAATAATTATTACTTATTATATGGCAGGCCGGTCCGAAGAAAAAAGGAAAAATCTGATTGATTCTCAGAGCGGTCGGAATCCTCCAGTCCGGACCGGCGTTCCGGACCGGCTTTGCTTTCCGGACCGACACTGACACTTTTTAACGTTTCTTGGCTGTTTTCTCTCGATTTGTTTCGTGTAAAAAGCTAACAGTTGACATGGGTGAAAGATACAGCAAAAAATCAAATGACCCTCATGTTAGAATAAACTACCTTGGACATTTTTGAAAAGATAAAACGACGCCGATCCAGTACAAACACTCAATAAACTGGCTGTGTGTAGGCAAAAAATAATATGCTTGCTATAATTTTCCTAGAAAGTATCTCAGGTTTGCACGATCGAACAGCTGATGAGAAATTTGGTGAAATGGAGATGCATATCGAAATAGTTGTATAAGCAATTAAGCTTACAACAGATAACAAGACATAAGCTTACATTACAATCAAACTCACCGAGACATCGTACGAAATACGCCTTGAGAAAATCAATTATCCTTTCAAATATTCTCTTCAAAAAGACTTGTTTTCTTAGTACCAAAGTGATAATAGACATTTTGAGAGAGTCTAGCTTTAACTTATTTCTTCCTTTTAAAATTCAGTGAAGACCATTACCTTTTAGGCGACGATCGAGCAACCAAACTCAACAAATGTGCAAAAGATGCTGTTTTCAGTTCCAAAAAATTACTTCTAGCCCAATTACAACAGCTTGAAGTCGGCAAATTGAAGCAAAAGCTATTTTTCTGTCCTTTTTTCTGTCCTTCATTTTAAAATCAGCTCAGTTCGAAGCGAAAAGTCACTGAGTTTGCTATTTATATCAAAGAAGCACAGAATTCCCGCTATTCGGTGTGAAGACGCGCGCGTCCATGTGACAGAAAGCGCGGGAATTTTTTGCTAATTGTTTTGATTTTTGGTTAGGACAAAAAACGTTTTCCTAAAGTTTTTTTACTTTAGATTTTTTGTTATTGTTCTTTGGAATGGCTCCTAATTTCTTACAAAGTGATGATATCTTTATATGCATTGACAATTTCTGTTCCTTGCTAGTGAAACCGGAAGTCAACTGTACGAAGCCAGTCAAAACCGGCGATTTTTTCTTTATCGAGTTTACCAACGAACATTTTTTTTGAAATCAGCTGGTCAGCCATATAATAAATAAGTTATTGACCGAGCTTGTTTGGTCCGGATAGAAGGATATTTGGTCTCGTTCTTTTTTTTGCGTTTGTACGTATCGGCTCGGTCCGTATCTGGACGCAAAAAAGAACTTGACCAAATATCCTTCTATCCGGACTGACCTCACGCTCGGTCAATAACATATATATCTTTTCGAGTGACAATTCCATTCATAGCAAAGATAGATGTATATGTTTGCCATTCTTGTTGTTTAATAATTCGGTCAGCAAACTGTGCCCATAATCTCAGCAACTGGACTAAATTATGCAATAACATGTATTTATTCAAACTGTACTTTTAAAGTTCTTTTCTTGCTCACCGTCATTTGTAACTGGATTAATCGTCCTCTAGCGACAAATGAAAGATTAATTCAGTCAGAACCGAATTATTTAAAGGCACTTTTTTTAATAGATTACCATATTTATGGAACAAATTGCCTGATAAAGTTAGGACTTTTAATCTTAGCTTATCATTATTTAAAAGACAATGCATTGAATTTTATAAAACTTTGATCCTGACCGCCCGCATGTCACTTGGACGCAGTGATCTGATAATGATGATTTAATTTTGACTAAGCTACATTACGTTAAACTGATAATTAGTTTTTGATAAGTTATAATTTGCTACTAATTATAACAAGTTTTCACTTGATATGAGTAATATAGAATATGATAGGATAGATAACGAAATTTTAAAGTTCTTTTGTTGTTGTTCCTTGTTTAAGTGTTTGTGCGTTTTTTTGAGTGGACTAGCTCGAATGGATCCTATGTTCCCTTCTAGTCCTTCCCCACTGCATTTTTTTCTTAGTACTGAGTAGATTTTTGCTGTATTTAATTTCTTAAATTTCTGATTAGTTTTCTTATATGTATGTGGGACATTTTGTTCCTTATGTTTAAATGCACTGAAAATGGATTAAATTAAAAAAATTTAAAAATCAATTTGTTGGAATTCTCTTCTACATCTGGGTGTAGAATACATACCTGAAACTAAATTCTTCTGCTGTCGGTTACGGTGACTGAAATGAAAAAGGACAAGTTTTTCTATTCTGAACATTAATTAAAAATCAAGTTTGGTGGCAAATCACTTCTTACCATTTTATCAGAATAACCAGCCCAACTACTAAAACAACAAGTAGACAAAGCACTACCACAACTGCAACTATCATATCTCTGATTTGATTTGTTGTTGTCCTCGGTTCTCTGTGAACTGATGGTATTTCTAGACATGCAAACAAACAGTACATTGCAATCGTTTATAAGTATATTTTGGCTGAGCAATCCCTTGAATTGCCATAATAATGCTTGTTACTTCACTTCTATTACTTCACTTCTAGCAAAAGTATAAATTTCATTAACTCGTTTTTCTATCCGATTTCTTCCCACCTGACCACCACCAATTCAAATTCATAGTCATTTAGGGGACCCGTACTGTGGCTATCAGCTAGATAGCAAATAACATGTTTCAGCCGGCACATTAACCGTAAAGGGGTTTGACATTATTCGTCTTGACACCATGATTGTAAACGTGTAATTTGCCCACAGGTTTGGCAAGGATTGTATTTCATTTGCTATAGTGTCCTTTTGTTTTCTCTGTTTGTGCGTTTGTCCGATCTGTCGGGATCTGCCAGTCCTGCCCAGCTGTATGCTCGTTTTCTGCTATCCATGAATGCCCATTTTACTGAGGATCTATCTAGCGAATGAGCCAATTAATTAGTTAACTATCTAACCATTTAAGCAACCCTCCTGGAGAGGACTCTCATATATGATTGTAGGAAATTAAATTTTCATTTGAAGGTAACACTTCAATTGGCGTGCATGGAACAAGCTTTTTAAGCGGAGCGGAGCACCATACCTAAGAAAAAATGGTAACCCATCGAGTTGATTTTTCATGGACACACAGGGAGCCCAACGGCTGTACGTCCGTCCGTACATACGTCCGTTAAAACATTTTAGACAAGTTTTATACAGTATATACTACACAGTATAGTTATTACTAGTACCCCTATACATCAGTGGGGGCATCCATGGGCAGTATTGGAATGGACACTTATACATTAGATGATGGTTGGGACTTGATCAAGTACTAAGACCATGCAGTTATCTATATGTACTGAGAGTGATCATATATTAATGCAAACTAGGCCATAACTCTAAAAATCTACAATTATAGTAGACATGGTGATGATTGTGGATGCTATATGTTTTGACTACCAGTAACCACATGTCCTCATAAAGGGCTTTTATTTGATGCCGTATTCCTAACGAGACCGTAGCGTGCTGATAGAGTACAAACAGTTCAAACACTAAATGCTTGGATGACTCGTTCATGTGGGACTTGCGACGATTTTTGTTCCTTGACGACAGCGACAAAGTTCATTCAGAATTGAGAAAGGTTTTCATATCCAAGTATCGAACAGCTCAACGGAGATGCGATGAACAGATGAAAATTAATAAAATTATTCCAAGACTTCCAAGCTGCATGAGGGAGCTTAGAGTAGTTCAATACAAAATGTGGCAACGAAGAAGAAATTATCTATTAGCATTTTCGCCTAACATCCGACACATACAATCTTCGCGGAGTGTAGACCCGTGTAGACAAGTGTAGAGCACGAGGTAAGTCGAGGGTCATATCAAAAACAATTACATTACGTTCAAAGAACGGAAGTTAGCATCGTATCGTATTATCGGGAATAGCGGAAGTAAAGTTTGACAGACCGGAAGTTTACAGGAAAGTGAGTGAGTGAGTGAGTGAGTGAGTGAGTGAGTGAGTGAGTGACACAAGGTTACTACTTTATGTATGACACCATTCTAGTTAGACAATAGATAGATTGAATAGTGCCATTTGATGTTGTCGTACACGAAGTAGTAAGCTGATCATTTGCATATTCGACCCCTCACAATAACGCGTGGGTTTGCAATCCACGAGTTAAAAACTGGTATAGTGGCCGCAGTAGCATTGAAAGAGTGTATGGCAAAAACGTTTAACGCACGTTAACAGTGATGACAAGGTACATACCACTTGCTACTCTGATGTATGCCACTAGCGCTTCTTTGCCAATGTAGGTTTTCTAAAGAAATAAACGTAGAACGCATTTATATTATTATATTGTCACTTATATTATATATTTGTTTTATAAAATACATGAAGAGAAAAGAGTGAAAAATCTCGTTTTTGTTGGATATCACTCAGGAAATTCTCCCTACGTATACGTTGTCAAAGAGCAAAACTGTCCAGTCAGCGTTGTCATTTTACAGTCGATCCTTGTGCTCAAAAAATCCAGGAGAAACTTTCCCCAAAAAAGAAAGATTAAAATCACTACTTTCTAAAGACAAAATAACTCCCCATTATTTCTAAGAGTTCTGAGACAACGAGGATGTTCTAACAATAATTCTTGGACCTGTGATAAAAAAAGAGCAACAAAGTCATGAGTGAAACTTTGCCGAGCCCGCGACAAGGTCATTTTGTGTGGGGAAAATTGTTGTTTATGGAGCTTTATAATGCCTGGATATCTGGATAAGACTGAATTCTGCTTGCATAAGATGGTTAGTACCCAAATTGTACAGTCTAGTAGTGCTCACCTAGTGATTAAAAATTAATTTTTTTGTCAAGCTCGATCAGTTTTTGTTGTTTCGTTGATACAAAAAAACAATCTTTCGCGATGAATGAACTTGACTCAAGCTGACAGAAATCTTTTCAGTACCGTTATCTAAATGCTTTTTCCTTGTTTACTATTAATATCTTGCACTGATTGTAAATGTGATTTAGGGCTAATAAATAAAGTAACTGAAATTTTGAAAACGTTATTCTTGTCTTGTATTTCTATGCTTTTCGGGCTAGAACTTTTCATTTGAGCGTAGCTAAGTGCGTTTACCTATTTGCAGTGTTCATTGAATTTTTCAGTCTGTAGATTTTGGTTTTATAAATTGCATTGACAAACACTTCATCCTCTCTTTTTATCAGCAGTGTTTTGGTGTTTTCTATTTTGTTTCAAATTAAATATAATAAATATGTTCAAATTAAACACGGAAAAGCATATATTTGCGATTGCTTGTAATGAGCTCGAGCGGCACTTAGTTTTCAGAGTTTTGCTTGAAAAAAGTATAAAAAAATAAAAGAAATCAAGTTTGCTCTCCCTTCATCAATTTTTTTCTCGAACAAATGTTTGGTGAAAGTTGCTCATTATTGTATTCTTACATTTTAAAACCATATTTTGTTTGCAAACTTTGCTCTAGCCTTTGCTCTAGCGTCATGTAATTAAACACGCTCTTCAACCAATCAGAGCGCGCGTAGTATCTTAGTTATTAGTTTATAAAATAAATTAATTTCATATTCTAAAGCTAACATCCTCATCGGTAAACGCCTCACCTTTTTGTAAGTCATTGCTCGTTGATATATGTAATATTGTTGTCCATTGTCCAAAGCTACGTTGGTGTACTTGTGTTTATAGAGTGTCCCATCACCAATGGTGAGTACTTTGTTGTACTTGAACAATTCAGCTGTAATGTAATAACTGAGCCTTATCTGTACAGCGGTTGTATAGTTGTACAAGGCCTGGCTATAGTTTGATGGAAGTTTGTCTGGACCACGTGTTACAATAACTTGGTAGGCACTTAAAAGAAAGAGAAAGTCAATTATGCAGCATTCTCAAGTCTCTGTTTTTCTCTTTTATTATTATTTTTTCTTTTGTTTTAGTTTTGTTTTGCTCTGCTTTGCCTTAGTTTGTTTGGATGGATGGATGGATGGATGGATGGATGGATGGATGGATGGATGGATGGATGGATGGATGGATGGATGGATGGATGGATGGATGGGTTGGGTTGGGTTGGGTTGGGTTGGGTTGGGTTGGGTTGGGTTGGGTTGGGTTGGGTTGGGTTGGGTTGGGTTGGGTTGGGTTGGGTTGGGTTGGGTTGGGTTGGGTTGGGTTGGGTTGGGGTGGGTTAGGTTGGGTTGGGTTGGGCCGGTAGTTTAATGACTTCTCAGGAAAAGGAAGGAGTGGAAAAGTTACCTGCCTTTGCAGGCGAGGTTGAATGAATAAATAAACAAAAACAAAAACAAAAACAAAAAAAAAAACAAATGAATAAATACAAAGTTTGAGCGTTCATCACCTAATAGGTCCATTTTGTTCTTTTGCCTTCCACAACGTTATGTTGACCACTGTGCCTGTATCATTGTGGTATTCAACGTCGACCACGTCAACTGCTACTGGATCTGCAGCATAAACAGAAGGACATGGCTAACCAGCTTAATTATAGGGACCTGTATTCATCGATAAGGTTTTACTCACCATCTATAGCAGTTTCAGTTACACTTTTTATCGTTGGACTATCACCACAGGCAGTTGTTGCTGATAGCCAGAAGCTATATAGTGTGCCTGGTACAAGATCCTTGATAACCAGTGATGTTTGTTTTGTTGTAAGCATGTTTGAATGTCCAAATTCAGACCAATAACTCTTGGATCCTTTGTAATGAATCTTAAGAAAATTAACATTTTAGCATCCAGCTGTGAAGATCGTGGTTTTGCGATAACTCATCTGGGGTGGTCAAAATTTGATTCTTACCTTGTAATATTCAAGAGGGTCACTGACATTTTTTGGCTCCTTCCAGTCGAGTTTGGCTATATTCGTTGATGTTTGGGAGACACGAAAATGTGTTGGTGATCCAGGTCCTTAAGAAAAGGCGCAAAAATTATTTGAGGCATCATCAACAACGCTCAGTTAAACTGAAGTTCGCACATCCGAATCATTTCTAGTGACATCATGGTCAAGGGTGAAAAGAATTTTGTATCGACTTTTGACATTTCAAGTTTGGGGGAGGGGAGGGGGAGGGGGGAGAGGAGGGAAAGGGAATGATTTGCCAACGTTTAATCCAAGATTACTTACTCTGTGTAATAATAGACACATTATGACTGTACGGCCCTGATCCTTTACTGGTGTACGCCCTGACAGACACGTTGTACTGTGCACACAGTTTTAGACCATAAAGATCATACTGTAAGACGTTGCTTGCAACATTAAATATACGTTGGTTGTTTTGTATGTCTTTCTTTCCTTCTCTAACAAGTTTACTTTTCACCTCATATCTTGTTATAACACCATTGGCTAGGTGTTGAAGTACCGGACGCCACTGGATTGTGTACCATGTGGCGTTCATTTTGGAAGAAGAAATTTTCTGGGGAGATCCATCAGGTTCTAGAAGAAATATGAGTAAGTATATTACGCAAGTTACTTATGAGACATTTCACAAAAGTGTATCGATATTGTTTAGGTTACTCTGTAGATTTTTGGATCTTTCACTTTTCATACATTGGGACCGGAGATATTATTATTATCTGATCTTAAACACAAGAATTAAATAACTTAAACGTAATACATATACTTGACCAGAATAACTTCACATTAATTGTTGAAAGATCAAGGAGAGGGCTTATCACACTCTTTGATAATGTCTGTAGGATTATTATGTGATTGTGGTATTTTTCAGGCTCAAATTAAAAAAATGCACGAATATATGAATAAATAAAGAACACACAATCTATACATGATATTATACTTATTATGTTAATATCGCGATATCTCATATTTCATATTTTCCCAGCTGGTCGTGTGCCCTGGGACCTAGGTGAACACGTGGGCACTACTTAAAATGCGCTTCTTAATCTGTTGCGCAAATAATTGCAATTTTCACATTTGAAAGGATTTTTGAGTACCTAAATATAAAAATTGAATTATACTGGCATATATCCCGAAATATAAATGGGGAGTACAAACCTAAACTACGATGCAATGGAAACATTGTCCATTTGAAACTTTGACTAGAGAGACATAAATGTTGAGCCTTTGTAGCCTTGCTTTAAGCCGGTGACTAGCGATAATAAATCCTTTATCACACTCATGGCATTGTTTAAACTCTACTTACTGCCTTCCAGAGTTTGTATTCGTTTTTCTTCACTTGGTTGCCCAGTATACTTATTGTTTCTGATTGACACCGTTACTGTATACCACGTATACATTTTTAATGACGTCAGTTCCCGCGTGTTGACCACACCCACGTCAACTGTCTTACTAGATCGAGTAGATGTGTCGGTGTATGTTATTCTGTAACCAATCAGTTGTCCATTGACAAGGCGTTTGTTAGGACGCTTATATAAGCAGAAAATATTAATATTAGACAAATTAACTCTACTATGGCTTACACGACGATTACCACCAATGATGCACATTTTACTGTTTTTGTCCTTACCGTCAAGCTGATTCGAACACTCTGTGATGACAACGCCCGTAGGATTATCATGTGACTAGGGTATTTTTCAGGCTCTAAAAATGTGCGCGAATGAATAAATAGTGTTTTCTAATGCATGCCCAGTATATTTATTTGCCTACTTACTGCCTTCCATTGTTTGAATCCATTTCTCATCACTCGGTTGCCCAATATCCCTATTGTTTCTGATTGACACCGTTACTGTATACCACGTATACATTTTCAATGACGTCAGTTCCAACGTGTTGATCACACCCACGTCATCTGTCTTTTTTAATTGTGTGGATGTGTCTTTGTATGTTATTCTGTAACCAATCAGTTGTCCACTAACAAGGACTTTGTCGGGACGCTTATAGAAGTAGAAAACATTAATATTAGATAAATTAAATCATTTACTCACTCGACCACTAAAGTGATTCTATTTAACCCGTGAAAAAATAGTTCGCATAATAGTTAGTAGTAGACTCTAAACCAATCGCCTACACACATCACGCGCACTCTGTTTCTGTCATAGAAAAGTATCTTCTATTGCTTTTATGATATAGCAAGAGGTATTTTAAGAACGATCAAATTGTGTTATTTTCTGATCAAAACTAGAATTCTCAAAACTATGGCAAATATACACCAATCATATTTGCCGTACTATTTGACTCAAAGCGGCGTTTCTGACAAAACAGTTTGAAAACTTTAATCAGTCGAAAGAATCCGACAAAAATGATGTTGAAAAAGAGTTTTCTGTTTTCGTAATGGAGCAATGACTTGAAAATAGACGAAAAGGTAAAATATAGCTTACAGTTCTTCAAGATTTGGAAATGTTTACATGCTTTCGCGAACAGATAAGATCGATGAATCAAGCAGCGTTCAACGTGATGAGATGAAAGCCGTGTTTTTGGGTTGAAAAAGCTGAAGTTTGAAAGAGACTTACAGAATTAGGATTTTGCTGGTAAACGAAAAGCTGTTGATATGAATTATCTGTTAGCTGTTCACCGATAGCTTGTGTTAAAACATCTCTACACTGGCATAATTGGTTATACAAAGAATAAACAAGTCTCGTGGCGAGAAAATCTTTGCCTGTCTTTGTAAGTAAGAAACAAAAATTTGTTCAATGAAAAATAACTCATTGATTAAAACTAATCTCAGAAAAAAAGAAATTTTCTATGTTGTGAATTCTAGTTCCTTTTTTTCTCAGTAACATGCCAACGAACTAGTAAATGTAATTTGGACTGACGTCGTTTGCAAATTCATGCTCATTCGAGTCATTTTGTTTGAATATTTACACATTTTCAAAATGATTTTGTTACTATTGTCCGACAACGAGTTCAGTTTGTAAATTTAAACGATAACTGGAATGATGGAAAGTCTTTTCCATTTTATTTTTAAGTTTGGGTTTCCTTACTAAGGTAAAATTTGTGGATAGACTTTTTGGTATAATCATTCGTCTGAAAACCATGTCTTTATCCGGTGAAATAGAGCATAGATTTTGGTGGTCTCTCAGCCAATCAGAGCGTGTGTTGTAATTGAGCTATATTATAATGTTCATTATCTACTAGAACTCAGTAGTTAGTCAACTGTCTTTTATGGGTTAAATAAAATCACTCTTCCAGTAATGGAAAACAAACAGAGAGAAACAAACCGGAAAAGACAAACATGAAAAATGATGCGCATTTTATTGATTTTGTTCTTACCGTCAAGCTGAGTAGAACACTCTTTGATGACAATGCCTTTAGGCTTACCATGTAATTGGGGTATTTTCCAGGCCCTAAAAATGTGCGTTAATGAATAAATAAATAGTGTTTTCTAATGCATTGCAAGATTAAAAATGAGTATTATTTGCCTACTTACTGCCTTCCAGAGTTTGTATTCGTTTTTCTTCACTCGGTAGCCCAGTATGCTTCTTGTTTCTGATTGACACCGTTACTGTATACCACGTATACATTTTTAATGACGTCAGTTCCCACGTGTTGACCTTACCCACGTCAAGTGTCTTACTAGATCGAGTAGATGTGTCGGTGTATGTTATTCTGTAACCAATCAGTTGTCCATTGACAAGGGCTTGGTCAGGACGCTTATTTAAGTAGAAAATACTTAGTATTAAAAAGATTAACTACTACGTACACGAACACAACCAATGATGCACATTTTACTGTTTTTGTCCTTACCGTCAAGCTGACTCGAACACTCTGTGATGACAACGCCTGTAGGATAATCATCTGACTAGGGTATTTTCCAGGCTCTAAAATATCATTCAATCATCAATCAATCAATCAATCAATCAATCAATCAATCAATCAATCAATCGATCAATCAATCAATAACATTTTCTATTGCATGCTACATGGCAGCATTTAAAATCAGTATCATTTGTCTACTTACTGCCTTCCATTGTTTGAATCCATGTCTTATCACTCGGGTGCCCAGTATACTTATTGTTTCTGATTGACACCGTTACTGTATACCACGTATACGCTTTCAATGACGTCAATTCCCGCGTGTTGACCACACCCACGTCAACTGTCTTACTTGATGACGTAGAGAACTGTGTGTATGTTATTCTGTAGCCAGTCAGTTGTCCATTCACAAGGCCTTGGTCAGGACGCTTATTTAAGTAGAAAATTTAAAAATTTGATAGATAAACCAACGATACACATTTTATAGAATTTGTCCTTACCGTCAAGCTGACTCGCACACTCTGTGATGACAATGCCTTGAGATTTATCCAGTGACTGGGGTATTTTCCAGGCTCTAAAAATATGCACTGCTTTTTAAAAATGAAAATTCGAACAATAACAAATTCCATCTAGCTTATCACTCTCTCCGTAAAAGCTCTTGAAGAGCCGAGTTAAGTTGATTTTTTTATATTCAGTATATTGTTTGATTAGTTTAATCTATTTTCATGGAAATCATTTTCATGGAATCATCATACCATCCTCTAGCGTCTGTACGATCTTGGCTGTACTCGTCAAACCAGTGTTCCCATCTTTGACAAGTGTTACTGTGATGGTGTAGTTTGTGTACCTTTGTAGATTGGTTAGTGTATATGTTGCAACATTACCAGCGGTTTGGGTCTGCTGTCTTCCACCTTGTGGTGTATAAGTTATGGTATAACTGATAGAACCACTTACTACTGGTTGCTTTGGTTGTAACTAAAAATAGTTGCAAAAGAAAAGATGAGAAGAATTTGCGCCACTGTAGTTGGTAAAAATACATTCCAGATAAAGCAAACCATAGATTTGAAAACCCTAAAATGTCATGCGTGCAGAAAATTTTGATTCTACTGTAATAGCCATATAGATGAAAAATTGATTGTCAAAGATATTAATTATATTGTACATTGTGTCCTGACAGCCTAACGAATAGGCTCATTGACATATATGTTGCTGACTATCATACCTTCCATGTTATCTGAATCCTTTGAGACGAGGGCGACGTAGCTTTAATTATCACTGGTCTGATATCTGAGGAAACAAAGGGTTAACAAATAAGTACCGTATAGTAAATCGACTTCCTTTGAGGTATGAAGTGCAAGAACTTACTTTCTGCCACTGTCGGCGTTGGTGTCATTGGTGCTGACGTTGCTGATGGTGCAAATGAACTTATTTTTGAGCCTAAGATACAGAAAAAAAACATATAGCAGTAGACAAAGAAAAATATAATAAACGTGTGTATGCTGTCAAAACTATTCCTTTGTGATAACTGTGAGTGACCAACTGATTGAAAAACCGCGTTTGTTACTCAACTCTGTAGTTAGGAGGTGCTCTCGTAGGCGACCGCGTTCGTAAGTGACAGCGGCCACTTTATTGAAGTATCAACTGCTCTTTTCCTCTGTGTTCAAGCTCTGGTAAACGAATCGCTCAAGTATACAACTGTTTGGTGAAAATGTACTTTGTAATTTGTCTCAATCATGTACTTTGTCTAAAATGGTTATCTTAGTGTTCATGTCATAGTCTGGTCGGATGGCATGAATTTCTTGAAGCCCTCCACATTAGATCTAATATGTCCATGATGCACTTCACTTTAAACCTGGATTAGCGGATAAAACCTGGGCTAACATTTTTCCGTTTAAACGTTTACTGAGCCTTGCGCTGATAGCACTGCTGTATGATCGCTTTTCAGCGCCCATTCCCATACTCAACTAGTTCTACTTGCGATTACTTTCAGTTTCGAATTCCAAGGTGGTCGCTTACGAGGGTTTTGGTTGTGAAAACGTTTAGCTTAAAAATTTATCCGTAAAATATTTGTAAAGGTTAAAATGTTGAAAGCATTAAACCAATGCAGCGCATACCTGTTTTGGTTGCCAATAGTGTCGACCCTGTTGTCGGTGCTGAACAAAAAGAGAAGATATGGTAGTTCAGTAGAATGTGTATAAAAACAGCTAGTTAGTTAGCTATATAGATAGTACACTATTTTTCGAGGATTATGTTGAAAAGGTCTTGATAGTGATGTAAGACATGGCAAGGCTAGGGCGCCTATTTAAAAAAACAACTCTGTCTAATTATATACGCACATGCAGCAATATGGCGTTTCTGTGTTTGGAGGCACACTATCAAGGCAAACACATGCATGGTATAATGCATCTATGTTTTAACAATCTCTTCAAAGCATACATTTTATTCGAGGAGAAACAAAGAATGATTCTCAAGTACTGATATAGAATCGAACTGAGGGGTTGTTCGAACAGTGCGGAGTTAGTGTTAATCCTGGGTTAAAATCGATATAATCCTGGATAAGCGCTAATTGTCTTTCAAACAACCTGGAAAATTGTGATTTACTCAATTACCGTAAGAACCTGCAAAACTTTCTTGAACTGATAGGTGTACCTGTAGCGTGTTAGATGTTCATTAAACAGGGTTTTGATGGAAAGAGCACTGATTTTCTTTTATACCATCTATAGGGATGTTATAAATGTAAATTCCATTTCGGGTAAAGTGCTCCAGGTATCTTTCGAAATTAAAAGTGCCACAAACAATGTGCATGATCCAACTTTAGGGACCGGTCATTATATTTATCGCCTGGGGGGGTGCGGAGGATTTATTAACAGCGCCATAAAATTTAACAGATTCCCCCCTTCAGTATCATAATATTGCAGTGATCCCCCCTCTTATGTAGGGAAAACTTAAGTGATCCCCCCATAAAGATATACAGTATTTGAAAACGGTACTTACAGTCTCACATTGACATGGTCCTGGCAGTTAGACTTTTACTGTGCATCGTTCGCAGTTTTTCCCATCGTAGAAACTAATTACTTGTTGTTACATTTTATTCTTTTACAATGTTTGTACTAATTTGTTCGCTCAAATGTGCATGAGTTTTTTTTAATATTTAAAAAATTTTTTTAAATTTTTATTATTAATTTTTTAAATATATCAATATATCAATTATTTTTAATATATCAATGCCAGCTTTACGGCAAAACTCACCAAACATTTCCATCTAGACCCTTTGTTGTGGCTCATTGAAAAGGACATATTTAGCGAAAGTGTCACGAAAAACCTACAAGAGGTATTATCTATTTTAAAGGCAAGCGGTCCTCGTGAGTGTTCTGATTCAAACGATTCAAATGACGGCAACAGTGAATTAGAAGTTGATGAAACTGACGAGGCTGAGCCAAACGACGATGTCGACTCCTTCAACGAGTGAAAACGAGTGGAATCGTTACATGAACAAACCAAAACGAACAATATTGAACAGCGTTGCTCTTGATTTTTGGTTTACGTTTATACTTGTTTGCATTATAGTTTAGATTTTAAAATTTTTAGATCGTTGATGTTTGCAATCTATATAAAAACCTTCTAACATTTTCAGCGCTACTTGAATACCTGTATTGTAAAAAGAAAACTGATGGCAAATCTCCAATTTTAAAACTGAATTTAAAAAACTGAAAGAAAAATGAAGTAGATAAATAAAAGAAAGAAAGAAAAAACAACAACATGTAGCAAAGTGAAAACAAGATATAGAACCAATTAATCAAAGTATGGATTAAATAGTAGAGAAAATAAATAAAGAGAGAAGAAAGGAAAAGAGTTTTTTAATTGATGCTATAAATATAAATCAATTATTGAATTAATAACATTATGATTCCCCCAAATTGTATGTGATCCCCCCTTTCATAACTTTCATTTTCCGTTTGATCCCCCCTTTTGCTTTCATGAAAATTAAATGATCCCCCAAAAATCCTCCGCTCTCCCCCAGGCGATAAATAATGACCGGTCCCTTAGTGCGAACATCGAATGATAAGTATAAAAGGCTGAAGTTAGCAGCCTGTTCAGCAGCCTGTTCAAAAATTAAAACAGCCGGTTGTATTGCTATGTAAACAGCTTTATATTACTTCTGGTATGTTAAAGAACGTGATTCCAACATATCCTATAAAAATCAGTAATTTATTAAGCAATTCGGGATACACGAATCATCAGTACATTTTTGGTCTGTCTGTCACACACTTGGTCTAATTTGACTTCAACTTACGTGGAACACTTTAGCATAATCCCTATAAAAACAATATGTGCAAATCTCATGCTTACAACATTATGATGATAATAATTAATTATTAACTTTTTAATTGGGATATTATAAAACGCAAAAAAAATATATTATTAAAAACTTGATTCATGATAATCAGTCAAAACTCAGAATAATCTTTTCGAAGAAGACTAGAAAATATGTCAATATTATTATATAGAGTTAATTATTAACAATCAAGCAAATATTCGAATTTATCTGATCGATATGAACAAACTTCAAATCTACATGTGTTGAAGGTTTATAATACAATTTTCAGATGAAAAATAGAAAAGATAACACATTTAAAAAACATCTCTCAATTAAGAAATATGCAATATTCTCTCGTCTCGAAGCACACTCGAATATCCACAACACTGGACTATCCTTATAAAGTGACAATCGAGCTTCGTAGATGGGATAACCACACCTTTTATAGTGACAATCGAGCTTTGTAAATGGCATAACCCTTCCTTTTATAGTGACAATCGAGCTTTGTAGATGGGATAACCGTTCCTTTTATAGTGACAATCGGGCTTTGTAGATGGGATAACTACTCCTTTTATAGTGACAATCGAGCTTTGTAGATGGGATAAACACTCCTTTTATAGTGAAAATCGAGCTTTGTAGATGGGATAACCGTTCCTTTTATAGTGACAATCGAGCTTTGTAGATGGGATAAACACTCCTTTTATAGTGACAATCGGGCTTTGTAGATGGGATAACCATTCCTTTTATAGTGACAATCGGGCTTTGTAGATGGGATTACCACTCCTTTTATAGTGACAATCGGGCTTTGTAGATGGGATAAACACTCCTTTTATAGTGACAATCGGGCTTTGTAGATGGGATAACCATTCCTTTTATAGTGACAATCGGGCTTTGTAGATGGGATAACCACTTCTTTTATAGTGACAATCGGGCTTTGTAGATGGGATAAACATGCTCCTTTTATAGGGACAATCGGGCTTTGTAGATGGGATAACCGTTCCTTTTATAGTGACAATCGGGCTTTGTAGATGGGATAACCATTCCTTTTATAGTGAAAATCGGGCTTTGTAGATGGGATAAACACTCCTTTTATATTGACAATCGGGCTTTGTAGATGGGATAAACACTCCTTTTATAGTGACAATCGTATATCGAGCTTTGTAGATGGGATTACCACTCCTTTTATAGTGACAATCGGGCTTTGTAGATGGGATAAACACTCCTTTTATGGTGACAATCGGGCTTTGTAGATGGGATAACCACTCCTTTTATGGTGACAATCGGGCTTTGTAGATGGGATAAACACTCCTTTTATGGTGACAACCGGGATTTGTAGATGGGATAACCATTCCTTTTCTGGTGACAATCGGGCTTTGTAGATGGGATAACCATTCCTTTTATGGTGACAATCGGGCTTTGTAGATGGGATAACCATTCCTTTTATAGTGACAATCGAGCTTTGTAGATGGGATAACCACTCCTTTTATATTGACAATCGGGCTTTGTAGATGGGATAAACACTCCTTTTATATAGTGACAATCGGGCTTTGTAGATGGGATTACCACTCCTTTTATATTGACAATCGAGCTTTGTAGATGGGATAACCACTCCTTTTATAGTGACAAACGGGCTTTGTAGATGGGAGAGCAGCCTCTTTAAATGTGACAAACGGGCAATGTAGATGGGAGAGTAGCCTCTTAAAATGTGACAAACGGGCTTTGTAGATGGGAGAGCAGCCTCTTTAAATGTAACAAACGGGCTTTGTAGATGGCATAATTGAACTTTAAACTTTGACAAATGGGCTTTGTAGATGGGAGAGCAGCCTCTAGAACTGTGAAAAACCGGCTTTGCAGATGGCAGAGCAGTATCTTTAACTGTGACAAACTGGCTTTGTCACAGTTAAAGAGTCTGCTCTCCCATCTACAAAGCCCGTTTGTCACAGTTAAAGAGGCGGCTCTCACATCTACAAAGCCCGTTTGTTACAGTTAAAGAGGCTGTTCTCCCATCACCAAAACGCGTTTGTTACAGTTAAATTGGCTGCTCTCCCATCTACAAAGCCCGTTTCTCAAAGTTAAAGAGGCTGCTCTCTCCTCTACAAAGCCCGATTGTCACTATAAAAGGCGAAGTTATCCCATCTACAAAGCCCGATTGTCACTATAAAAGGAATGGTTATCCCATCTACAAAGCCCCTTTGTCACATTTAAAGAGGCTGCTCTCCCATCTACAAAGCCCGATTTTTACTATAAAAGGAGTAGTTAGCCCATCTACAAAGCCCGATTGTCACTATAAAAGGAGTGTTTATCCCATCTACAAAGCCCGATTGTCACTATAAAAGGAGTAGTTATCCCATCTACAAAGCCCGATTGTCACTATAAAAGGAGTGGTTATCCCATCTACAAAGCCCGATTGTCACTATAAAAGGAATGGTTATCCCATCTACAAAGCCCGATTGTCACTATAAAAGGAGTAGTTAGCTAGCCCATCTACAAAGCCCGATTGTCACTATAAAAGGAGTGTTTATCCCATCTACAAAGCCCGATTGTCACTATAAAAGGAGTAGTTATCCCATCTACAAAGCCCGATTGTCACTATAAAAGGAGTGGTTATCCCATCTACAAAGCCCGATTGTCCCTATAAAAGGAGTGTTTATCCCATCTACAAAGCCCGATTGTCACTATAAAAGGAGTGTTTATCCCATCTACAAAGCCCGATTGTCACTATAAAAGGAACGGTTATCCCATCTACAAAGCTCGATTGTCACTATAAAAGGAGTAGTTATCCCAACTACAAAGCTCGATTGTCACTATAAAAGGAATGGTTATCCCATCTACAAAGCTCGATTTTCACTTTAAAAGGAAGGGTTATGCCATTTACAAAGCTCGATTGTCACTATAAAAGGTGTGGTTATCCCATCTACAAAGCTCGATTGTCACTTTATAAGGATAGTCCAGTGTTGTGGATATACGAGTGTGCTTCGAGACGAGAGAATATTGTATATTTCTTAATTGAGAGATGTTTTTTAAATGTGTTATCTTTTCTATTTTTCATCTGAAAATTGTATTATAAACCTTCAACACATGTAGATTTAAAGTTTGTTCATATCGATCAGATAAATTCGAATATTTGCTTGACTGTTAATAATTCTGAGTTTTGACTGATTATCATGAATCAAGTTTTTAATATATTTTTTTTGCGTTTTATAATATCCCAATTAAAAAGTTAATAATTAATTATTATCATCATAATGTTGTAAGCATGAGATTTGCACATATTGTTTTCATAGGGATTATGCTAAAGTGTTCCACGTAAGTTGAAGTCAAATTAGACCAAGTGTGTGACAGACAGACCAAAAATGTACTGATGATTCGTGTATCCCGAATTGCTTAATAAATTACTGATTTTTATAGGATATGTTGGAATCACGTTCTTTAACATACCAGAAGTAATATAAAGCTGTTTACATAGCAATACAACCGGCTGTTTTAATTTTTGAACAGGCTGCTGAACAGGCTGCTAACTTCAGCTTATTGATATTAAAATATCACACCTATAGAAAGGGCGTAAACCTCAACTCGCATCATTTTCTTCCGGTTATATTTTGTAGGTATAAACCTGATGTATCTTGCCTTTACTGGTTTTGATAGGATATTCTTCTTCACTCTGTTGTAATCTGAATTTCCTGGGAATAACTATAGAAAACATGTATAAATGCTTAATATCTTTACTTGGTAGATGTCTCATCACAGTTCTATCTGACAGCACCAAACCATTATAATTTCTCTAAAAAGTCTTGTTTCGTTGCTATTTTACCTCTTATCACACAATCATACGTTTTTACCTTGGTATTATTTCTCTCTGAATAAATCTTCCAGATTCTGTCGTCTGTTGAAAACCCTAACTTGTACTCTGTAACCCAGTAATAATAATGTTTGTAATAACAATTATAAGTATAACATCCTCCTTGTGTTGCCACTGCACATATGTCATGCGCAGTACCAAGGTCAATCTGTAGGAAGTCACTTGCGTTGTAATCTGTTCTTGGTCTCCATCCATTATACATGCCATTCAGTCTTGCATTTGATGGTTTATAATAATCGCTATAAAATGACAATGCAGTCATACTTCTGTCTGGTATGATGAACCTGTTGCTGACTCCAATAGCATGGTTGTTGCTGCAAACTGATTGAATCATAACGTCATATAATTTATACATGTCAGACCAGCCTACGCTTATCATTATAACAACTAACATTCGAACACTTTGTTTTTTCTATGGATCACTTTATTTAATTTGCTAATAACTTTTACGACTTTTCTCCGAATTTGTCCAAATACCGAATGACATTGACATATTAACTAACAGTACTTTTAAAAATCCGCCAATACGTGAAGAAAGAATCCTAATAAAAGATTACTAGTACGAGCAACTGAAGATAGTCAAGTCTTAGCAGAGGTACATAAATTTAATTAGATATCAATCTAGATAATGGCTATGCTATTAGTATACTTGATGTTTATTTATTGTCTTGGTTTTATTAGAGGTATGGTATATATATTTACATTCTTAAATTTTTATGATGATGATTATTATTAATATATTTTGCACAGCTTCAGTGTAAATTCTGAAATTTGAGGATAATAAAGTTATTATCATTGTTATTGTTGTACAACATGTTGTCTCAAAATATTTACTGTCTGTTAGTAACTTTTATAATGGAGAACTTTCAGTAATCAAAAAAAAGTTAGTGTATTATATTTAGAATACCTTGCGCTCTGCTCACCTCAATATCAGATTATTGATAAGGATATTTTCAGAAATCCGCTCGAATAACAAAGTTGTACCTTCAGCACGACTATTATCACACGGGGAATTGATAAAAAACTCACATTTAAATAACAATTCTGTTCACAAAAACAACAGCTAAAAGCTATGCAACAAACTAATGACACAAAAACATACCTGAGGTAGTAACTCCACTTGCAATCCTTATTACAAGAAGAAGACAAATTTTGAACACTAAAGAACTCGATTCCATCCTGGTATTATATGAAAGTGGTGTCACGTTTGTAATCTTACAAACGAAACAGCACAATTCTTAGAGAGCTGACAAAGTCGACCACAAACTAACGCAAACTTTAAGTTCATTGGTACTGAGAATTATGTGCTAAAAACATGTCGCTTACAGATCAAATGACTCTTTCGATTTTCTGAAATCATTTCATAGAGGTCAAAGTCAATTCTTGTAAAAGTTTAATTTACTTCCGACTTCCGTCTTTTTCTTACAATACCAAGAATCCATAATTGCCTTTATGATAATTGTCAGTTTATTTTTAGGCCGCTACTGTCACACCGAAAAAACAATAGGTGACGCAGTTTCAGTTCTGCTTTTGGAAATGGCCGCGCATCGAGTGAGAGGAAGTTGCTGTTTCTCGTTTGAAGTCTTTGTTTTGGTGTAAAAGAATCAAAGAAAACCTCGTGATAAAAGATAGAAAAACGGTTTATTAGAATTAATTGATAATCAGTTTTGTTCAGTATTACTATTTTGTGTTATTTCACATTGCATTTGCTTTCACCGGCTTTCGATTTTGACCATGTCCTGTAATGAATTCAATAATATTCACCCAGTTTTATAATTACCCTAAGCATCATAAATTTCATTGTATTCAGTCCTATAAATTCCAAAATGACATAGTCTTAAGGCCGACACACACTAGGCGTCAGGCCGCTGCGTTATGACGCGGCGACACGTCGCTTCGTGTGCACTGTGCTGCGACGAAGCCACTTTTACTAATTTTGTCGCTGCAATCGTACGCACGGATTTAAAACAGTTTGAATTCGACGCGACGTGTTTCAGCGAAAAAAAATTCTGCGCGGCTACAAGATTTTCACAGAAATTCCACAGTACACACGAGGGGAATTGTCGCCGCGACGTGTCCCCGCGTCGTGTCGCAGCGACCTAACGCCTAGTGTGTGCCGGCCTTTAGGCAAACCGACGTAAACGGCGGGACAGGGGAATGTATCGCTCATCTTTATCGACAAAATGTTTCCTGGATGAATGCTATTCAAATGCAAATGACATAAAAGTCAGATGTTATGTCAGATGTTAGCAATGTCATAAAATAAAAATTATATATTTGTTATTCATTTCGATATTTTTCAAAACTGTCAAAATTTGATTCAAATACTGATCACAAATTCTACTGTGACATCACACTTTATTTACAATATTACTGAAAAAGGTCATTTAATTCAGTTTGTTTTTTAATAACTTGGTGCAAGTGAGAATAACAAATTGAACGAGACTTACCTATAAATTTGATTATAATTCTACCGAACCAGTAAAGATACGTAAGGATTACGTGAGATGGAGCACGTGTCTGACCAGCAAACCACACTGTTTAAAAATAAAGCGAGTGGGTCTTAGGGGAAGTGGGGGAGTGGGGGGGGGGGGGGGGGGGGGGGGAAACGGTAACGCACGGCCACGACACGGTTATGGCACAAATTTCAAATGTTTTATAGACATCACTGCACTGACGGACACAGTCACGGCACGGTGCGGTCCGTTTCACACTTATATGAAATCTGCTTTAGAAGTCATATCTGCTCTTCTCTGTCTAATGTAATCATCTCCAGGGTTTTCTGGTGGATTGCTTGACATTATACTACCGCTCACTGAGTCAACAATGTTTGTTGAGTGTGTTTGGACGTACTGTGTTACCGTCCTCTACTGATTGTCATTATCGCATGTTTAGTAAAACACCATAAATCTCAAAACCAGATAAGCACAACGCGTGTCTCCCAGACGAGTTCTTCCCAGTTTGATGAATTCTAAAGTATCTCATTGCCTCAATATTACCTTCAATTGTCCAAGTACCTGTATAGAAAGGAAACACCCCTTTTAATCCTCTATCATTCTCGTGTTTTCGGAGGACTCTCCAATTTCGGCCATCACGTGATCCTTCTAGGTTCCAGTTTCTTATGACTGACATTCCATTATCACGGCCATGACGTAATGTGTAGTGTGTAGCAAAAAGGACGTAGTCTTCACCAAAGTCCACGCGCCACCAAGAATTTTCATGATCACATGTACAACTTAAAGAACCTCTTCTCGTGTCTAGAATGTCCTCTGGTTGCCCCTGGTCACTGGATGACCGCATCACTTGAAAATGTTTTGATCCCAAATTGTAGATGATCCCATTTCGGTCAAAGTCTTTTTTGTAATTAAACACTCCTGCGAAGAAAATCAAAAACTCTTCAGTACATGATAAGTAATGTATAAAGAACGAGAGAGAGTGTTTTATCGGATATAAAGATCCGAGCCGTAGGCGAGGATCTTTATACCGATAAAACACGATCTCGAGTTCTTTATACGGCTTAAAAAACTCCAACACATATTAGAGTGGTTCTCTAAAAGAAATTCAAAAATATCTTCATTTATCTTGGAGAAAATCGAGGTTAAAGTTTATGTAAATTAGGCCGAATCTTTATCAGATTTAAAGACACTCGTCACGGTGGCGATTTTCATTGTGTTTGCCTTATGAATTATTAATGAGTTTTTTAATCTTATTTAAAATGAGTGATTAGAAAAAGCATTGCCCAATATCTGTGTACATTGGAAAAAGCGGGATTGGTTCAATTTCTTTACACAATAAATTTAGCAAAACATCAACTAAACTTACTTCCTGGTAAAGTCTTCCAGTGTTCTAACTCTTCCATGAGGCTTTCTTGGACGTCTTTCTGTTCTCTGATAGTACTCTTTAATTTAGATATTTCATCAACATTCCGTTTCTGGCCCTCTTTAGTTTCCTTTAGCTCATTTTCTACGTCTTTAAGATTACAAGTCTTTGATTTCATCTCTTGTTCATGTTTCTGCTTGAGCTGTTTCTTTTCAGAACTGGTCTTCTTCTTAAACTTCTCAAAGTCTTTTTGTAGTGATCTGTGTGTGTCTCTTTCTTTGTCCAACTCGCTTCTTAGGCGTGAAATAGTCATCTTGTCCTTGTCAATCTGTGATGTAAGTTCCTCTTTGGCATTTTTGAGTTCCTTCATGTCATTGTAATGTTGTTCGGTCATTTCGTTTTTCATGTTCTTCAACTCGTCAGCATGGTCTATTTTACTTGTGTTGTACAATTCTTCAAGCTTGGATAAGTTTGTCTCGAGGTTTTTCTTTTCTCTTTCAAACTTATCAGTCAATTCTTTTTCCAACTTTTTGGACTCTCCCTTCAAGCTGCTGGTTTCTATTTCCATTTCTTGCTTTACTTTCGCGCATTCAGATTCCAGAAGAGTGCATTTATTACAGTTGAAGCTTTCTAAAAACATAAAAACAAAATTACATAAAGCTTGACCGTCTTTCAATGGTCTTCAATGTCTCCATAAACCGATTTCTAAAAATTTCGTGCATGAAAAAGCTACAGGTCTGCGCGACCTTCCCGTACGAAAAGGAGTATGGGTAAAAATTACAATCAAATGCGATTTGGGATTTGGGACTGCATTGTAGGGTAACATTGTTCAAAAATAAGAAAACTAAGTAGATAAACAAATAAATGTCAAATAATGACAACATTTTTGAAACAGAGGGATTTCACTGCATGCATGTTAATTTGTGGTCAAAATAATAAAACGCTTTTCTGTCAAGAGAAATGAAATCTTTTGTAGTTCAAAACTTTTCTGTTGTACTCACAAACATGTATGGCTGCCATGAAATTCCTCTGTATGTAATACAAAACAGCAGGTTCGATTTGTTTTGAATTGATAAGCTATTTTAGAAAACAAAAACTTCAACGTATGCGTACGGTATTTGAATGGTGATGTAATTCGGAAAGATATAAGTTATGTGTCGGTAAAGTTGTTTGAATGGGAAATTCAGGGCTGGGTGCAGGATTATCCTTCAGGAGGGAGTTCAGCGTTATACAAATCGGAAACCGTCCAGAGGATATTTTAGACAAGTTTATCAAGAAGGAAAGAGCCCAAAGTCACCTCAGGAGGGAGAGCGCAATCCCTACACCCGTCCCCCAAAACAGGCGCCTCTGAAATGGATGATTAGAGCATCTGACTGGTACCTGTCAGAGTCAAGGGTTAAACCCAGTCTGCCGCTCGCTTTTTTGTTTTTGTTTTGTTTTGTTGTTGTTGTTTTTTCAAGTCACTTCACAGTCAAAGAACCTTTACACATGATTAAAAACACTCGGATGTTTGTACCTGAGTCTTCCATCGGTGATGTGGACCTGTCTATGTGAATCTTCTTTTCGTTGTACACTTTCAACTTGTCTTCAAGAGCTTCACACTTTGCTACAGCATGGTCCCTTTCAGTTGTCACTAAATCGAGTTTTCTTTCAAGCTCCACAAGTTGTGCATTTTGCTGTATGCATTCCAGCGTTTCTTTACATTGGCCGTACAGCACATCCACGTTATCATCTACAGACCCTTGGGTTTCATCATCTTCGATTATCTGTGGTTCCTCACCATTCATGGAGCACATTTTCTCACTGTAGGTTCTTCTCCGCACTATTTCTGGTCTGCTTCGACCTTTGGTCTCATCAAAACTCAATTTTCTAGAATCAGGAGAACACGATTTCCTAGAAGGCAATTGCGTTGTGTTTTTTATACTGCCATAACCATTATTAACTCGAGAGAGTTTTTGGAACTTAAAATTAAGATTTGCAATTTCTATAGCTTTTTCATCCGACTCTTTTTCCAACCGGTCGCACTTTCTTTGAAGGTCAGACCTGAGGCGCTTTTCTGTTTCTAATTCTTTTGACAGCATTTCTTTGACGTTGTTCAACTCATTGATATTAAAAAACAGCTTTTCTTTTTCATTTTTTGATTGATACAACAGTGCCTTGTGTAGGCTTTTAAGTTCTTCTAGTTCTTTACGAATTCCTTCCTGTTTATTTCTCTCCGACTCCAGGCTGACACTTGCTATGCGTAATTCATCACGCAGCTTGGCACTGTGCGATCGGGCACGACCAAGCTCTGTTTTCATTTCCATGAACTTTTTCTCCATTTCTAAAATTGCAAAAAGACACCAAAAATATTTAAAACACAGCCCTAAATAGCCCGAGATTTACACAAATACAAAATCCCACAGAAAGGAATTTATGGAAATATATGACCTCCTCCGCATGGGCTCTCTCTGTTCTTGGGCTTAATCATCAGGTCTAGGAGAAGTGGGAGAGGGAGAATGGGGAGAGAAGGGGAGAGGCAGGCAACACCTCCTCTTTCTTTTTCCCCTCGTTTGTTCTCAGTCACCTCATGGTTAATATAACCGTTGCATGCCAAAGGAAGCCCAAAGAGTAACGGCTAAGAAATATAAACCAAGATGCAGTTTCAGGTCGGTACCGCGCATTCTCATGAGCAAAATTGTAATGACTTACCAATAATGTTTTGTTCTTCGAGCAATAAACATGATAAAATGAGCGTTAAATCCTAATACAACTCAATGCAACACACTCCTTACAACATTTTAAATCTAAACACTCAACACTCAACTCAGCAGTTCGTTTTTGATGGTAGAAAGACAACCGGAGAAAACCGTCAAAATATAACGGGGAGGAATCTGCAAGTGCTTCGACCGAAAATCGAACTAAGAACCAGAGATGTGAGGCAAGAGCTCTGACCCTTTCGACTGCCCTTGCTTGCCAACATGTAGTACCGTACATGAGAATGTTTAAAGAATGAATAAGCCTTAGCAAATCATACCTTCCTCCTCGCGTAATGGCGCAGCTAGAAATGGCTGCACGAGTTCTAAAGCTTCCAGAAAACATGGAAATGCTTGAGGTCCCCTCCTTGGCAAAATGTCAAGTATTTTATCCGCTTGGTCCTCCCTGGTTGTCTGGTTCTTGATTTCCTGTTCGTCGTTGATATCCATTACTGATACCAAATATGGTAAAAGTTTTTTCGGTTCCAGGTCTCTACGCAAACTTAAGTTGTGACGTCGAAGAAGTGAGCGATGACGGTCGTCCATGATTGGCTGAAAAGACAATGATCCAATTTGTGTCTAAATAGGTAAAAAATCAGGTTTTAGTAAAATATACATAGATATTAGCGATCATTTGATATTTCAAATTTTCTTGTTCATGAAGAGCAGCAGCATACACAGACAGTGATACACGGATTCATTGACGTATTTTCTCAGAGAAACTCTGAAATTAGCGGTCTAATTAACTCTTTGGTTTTCAATGGAATTCAAGCAGAAGCGGAGGCAGCATACGCAGACTCAGAGTGTTGCATTTCTCACCTCTGTGAAAAAAGAGACAACGAACAGTGCATATTGAGTCTGCGTATGATCCTTCCGCTTCTGCTTCCGTAAAAATCAGGACTTATTCACCGGCAAAACGTTATTGCAGACTTTAAATTTCTAAATGACAATTGAAGAAATTACATTTTTAGGAAAATTGAGATCAGTTCCTCATTCTCGCTGTATCGTCTTCCTGTATGACTTGACCTTAAGCTTGCTACTTCTTCCTCAAATTTTCACTGATAAAATTCTGTAGAATGTATATGTTTTAAATGAACTCTATAAAAATATATCTCGAAAAACAAAATAAAAACAATAACAACAAACACGAGCTACTAAAAACGGACGATTTAAAAAAAAGCAGCAGTTTGGAATTAAGAAAATAAATAAAACAGTCGAGTTAACCTGTGACTTCCTGTTTCATAAATGTGACTGGAATAATGTTTTGTTAAATATTTTGTAAAATAGATTGTAAACGATTTTGTAACGGTGGATCGCTCTAATTAGCAAGAGCTTTCAATTTATGATAAGAAATTAAGCCAGAGAGTTCTTTTGTGTTATTCAAAGGGCTTTGTTCTTAGCAAAATTAATGCTAATACCACCATAAAGGACTCGTAAAGAGACCATGAAAGGCACAGTCCATAATATTTTGATACTGTGTACAATACAATGGAAGATATCATAAATAAACAAACTCCTTAAAGTTACATTACTTTTCGAATTCGATCAGCTTAGTTCTCGGTGATTGAATGTTTAAGTGCAGGAATTTGCATGTAGCGGCAACAAAGTTCATGCTCCGTGAATTCTGTAAACATATCATTTCAAAGTCGAATACAGGAACTGATATGTGACATGTGGCCAATTGCGCCAAATGTTTTAAATGGATGATAAGAATATAATCAAATCACAAGGTTTTTGTCGTACTTAAAGCAAATCATCTTCTAGTTATTGATCAGTAAATGGACTAGCTCCAGACACAATGGAGCAATACAAAACTTCGCAACCAAAGGTCACCCGACAGTAATAACTGAGCAAAATTGAATTACTGTGCTTTAAAACATACCTCAAATCCTAGCTAGCACAGGCTTGAATACTCTCAGTCCTGGTTTTTTAGTTGATGTGTAACTTCCAATGTAGAAAATCGGCCTTTTTCACAGAGCGGCAGCCAGTCGTCGCTTTAGATCGAAGCCTCTGAGTTCTTCAGTGGAACCGTCTAAAGTTTCCTCATGGCACAGCTGCCAGTATGTAGTGATTTCAAGTTTGAAATTAGTTTGGAGTTACTTTAACTGAGGATTTCACGACTTTCCCGTTATTGTTCGCTGATGAAGGACTGAAGGAAACTAAAAAATGGAGCAGTTCAAGCACTAGTTTTGATATAAACTGCAGACGAGTTTGTCAACTTCTTTAATGCAAGCTTTCAACCACGTATTGTAAGGTCAGCGATTTTTCTTTGTAAAGTGAGGATTTAATTACCCATGCGACCTCATCATGGAATACTTTTTGCAACCACTGAGCTGAGACGTAGCCAAAACATAGTAACCATGACAACTTGAGGACTCTTTTGAATATGGGAGAAAGACAAGGAAAGGCAGGGCTTTTTGCGATATAAAAGTACCATTTTGACATTCCTATCTCTGTATGTAGACATCTGTTTCTACGGGATCAACTAATTTCAATCACTGCGAGCAGCAATTTGCCTAGTTATTCCGATCCCATTACAGCATTTGCTCTCCCGCCTTTCAGACTACCCATATACGTTAATATCTTTGTATGTAATTGGAAAGACAATGCATGAAACTTATCAGAATGACCTACAAAAACTATAAAGCAAAAAAATTAAGTTCACTTCCCGACTAGCAGTAACGAGTCCATTCAAAGAGTCTTCTGTTGTGTCAAAACAGGTCCTTACGTTGCCATGGCAACTCTGATCAGGACCACACCTAGTTCACGTACAGCAAGTTTTCACCTTTATCTAGGGCAGTCAGCTTCAGTAATTTATCTACTGAATGGCGTATATGACGTACTAAGTGCTCAAACTTGGAAGGAACGCTCACTAAAAATACACACAGGCGAGCCTATGTTAAATCCTGCTTCTCCATACACTTTTGCTCAGATATTGTATAGTTAAAAAACGTTAGGTTTAATAAAAACTGTACTTATTATGTCAGAATTTTTCGTTAAATCAATTTATGGGCAATTTTTGCAATGATAATAAATTAAAAGGAACAAAACCTGGGGTTCCTGTGTTTTAAAAATCACGTGACTTCCTTGGCGGTCATTTGATTTTGTGTGGGGCTATTTTAACATTTCGATTTACACGGCAAAACTTTCAGTTGATGCCCACAATTTTACTATCAGACACAAGTCAAGCTGTAAGCATGCAAGTTTCCTGCGACACTTGTAGGCAACTAACTTTTCAACGGTTGAATAATGTAAATCGGCCGGTGTGTTTTCTCAATAATTTTTGATAAAATATCCCATACACCAGGGGAAAGAAACTGATAAGTCAAATTAGATCAAATTTCCCCTGGACAGCAATTCGCTTCGCGATAAAAGGTCCAGAAATTGATGTGACATTTCCTTCAGTGTTTCCTATAATTTCAAATTAAAGCTCTCAAGCGATAGTACCCTGAGTATCAGAGGCTATTAATTAATGTTCCCTCTATGACAAGCGCCTTCAGTGCAAGAGACGTCATGGTATAATAGAAGAAAATATAGCCTTTGATACTCAGGGTGCATGCTCAAGGGGATATTATTTGTATTTTTTGATAAAACTGTCAGGAGGGTCATAAGACTCATAAGAGACTCCCAATTCAGTAACAAATCAAATTATGATGAGAAACAAGATTGTATAATTTGATAGAGTATATAAAATGGAAATTCGACATACGGCCACCCCATTATTAATTACATGTATACAGCCAGTTATTTTAGCCTGTAGGTGGCCATATTAATTTACGGGGTTGGACTGTATTTGCATTTGATCTAACAACAAATTCCAATTTTAAAAAACTACATTTTCAGTTATTTGAATAGTAAGAGCCGGCAAGGAAGAGTAAGTTAAACAGATAACCCTGTTTTTTGCGATTTGGAGTTAAGGCGAGTCAGTTAAGCCAAAAATCCTCTTCCTGTCTCTTCGGGTTAAGGCGAGTTTAGACCCGAGAATACTTTATAGACGTTTTACCTTAGAATATATGCAACTACAATAACCTAAGTAATGTTTAATAAGTCTTAACTGGAATTAAACAAGCACAAACTATCTTTTTTATTCTTCCCACACGATTGCTATAAAAATCAGTCATATTTATTTCCACAGACAGGCGAGGTCGATCCGGAAGTTCTAGCCTAAGTGCATGATTGCAGAATTCTATTTTTCAGTTCAAAGTCATATTTATATCCCAAAATGTACTAAACAGAAAAACATAAAGAAATATTTGACTTTTCTTATGAGTTTTACTTTTCATAGGAACCGAACACTAAAGAGGTCAATGCACCGAAAGTTTTGTTTCCGACTGAATTAAATCATTGGCATATAATGATGCCGACTGCAAACCAATTCTTTAGGTCGATATTGGTCGGTTTTCGCATTGACCATTAACTAAATTTATATGCCTACATTCACTTGACGTGAAACTGACCTGACTGAAAAGAAAAAAAAATTGAAGCTTGAACGTTTTCGCCTGTACGTAAAACTAATGTGAACGTTCGAGCGACTGTTAATGTATCATCTTTTTGTCGCCTTCTCTTGTTGTCTTTCATCTTTCTTCATAATTAATCTTCGCGATCAGTTTCAATCATATTCTAGTCATTTTTTCTTTGAACTAGACACAATAAATTTCCATGTAGCCGATTTTCTGCTTGTCTTCGTCGCTGTTCAAGTAGTCACCAACAAACGACAAACCAATGAAGATTGAACGATACACTGACAGCAAAAAAATCGAGTCGACTCCAGCTATGCCTCTTGGCTGACTCAAATTCTCACTTGTATACATTTTTCCAGCAACTAAATGTCCAAGAAAGGACGCCACGTACCATGAGATCCCATTGAATAATACACACAGAATACTGGACAGAAAGAATGGAACTTGATCGGCAGGAAGAACGCTTCTTTGTTGCTTTCTCTCTACATGACTTGACGTGAGCAAACAACAGCCGTTGACCACCAAAACAATAGCAGTGATTTGTAAATATGCTTTCCAGATGTTATCTTCGTTTCTTCCTTCTGTGAGAGTCAGTAGCTTATCATAGACGATAAGGAAATAAGCAGAGACATCTGAAGCGAAAAGTATCGTCAACACAGCGTACTTGATTTTTGCGAACACTGGATGTAAACACACTACCGTTACGAGAAACGTATTCGTTAAGGCAGGTGTGTAGAATGCGCAAGATAATGACTTGAAGTTATCTGCTGAAACAGCCTCCATTTGAGAACCAGTAGACCACTTACAACTCTGAAATCTGACGAAATTGTGAAAAAGAGAGAATTTAGTACACTGTTGTTGATGTACTAACTGGAGTGAGGTAGTTATTAAGTGCGAGAGCATCAACGTGGCACTTGTTTGATATGCTAATTGTCACTATAGTAACTTACTGGGGGTAGTTTAAAATCATTTGTTTGCGATACACGCTTTCAATATCAAAAAGGCATATTAAAGTATATTCAAACTTGAGAAAGATATAAATTAATCAATATTTCGTCTTATTATTATCATTTTTATATTGAAGGACGGAGGGAAAAACTAGAAAGGGTTAACCTCTTTTGTCTCCTTTCGTTTTCTTAAATCGTGAACAAAGAGTAATTATTATTATTAATAGACTACAAACCAAATACTAAAATAACAATAGAAAACAATAAAATTAGCATAAAATAGCACTATATTTAGTATTATTTAGATTTTGCCAATATGAGCTTTTATCAGGAATTTTTAAAAAGAAAAGAAAATACAACAGTTTGAAAGAGTAGGTTAAAATTAGCAAAACAGTAAAGTTTAAAGGAAATGAATTCAAAACTCGTGATAATATGATTTTTTGAAAAGTGTGAATTTTGTAATAAATCTTTCTGGTAAGCATCTCTTGTACCAACGAATGTTTTCAAAATTTCGATTTTTGAAAATTCATATCTTCGTGATATGATATGATATGTATGGTTTTGCACTTACTTCATTTCCAGCAATGGTAATTATTCTTCTGTCTTGTGACTTCTGGGATTGCATGATGAAAGCTCATTACCGTTTCCTAGTCCAGACCCAGGCCTCTTTTTATCCCGCTCCGCTTTGGTAAAACAGACTGCGCGCAACAGACTGCGCGCAAGCACAGTTTGAGGAACAATCCAAGATGGCGGACAAGAAGAAGGGAAAACGAGGCTGTTGGAAAAAGGGCTTTTTAAGCACACAAAAACCTATTTATTACGCTTTAGAATTCTTGTGGTAGCTTCTTGTACACTACTCTCTTGGTAAGAACAGTTTTTTGAAGGCACTTTGTCAGTCAAATTTAGTTGAAAAATATTACGCTATTTGGATGGACATCGCTCCCCATCTCCACATCATTCGATGACACATGGGAAATGTGCATTTATAAGGATCTGTTTGGATATATATAAGCTTCATACTCCGCCAAAAGAACAACGGGTCAATGGAGTCAAGTATATCAAATAATATCTGAAAATTCCCCATAATGTTTTTCACAATCAACATTTCAATTCGATTGAAAGAATAATGACAATTAACATTGAGGGACTCGCCCGGGGAGGGGGGAACTCCATTGTAAAAGGATCGGGTATGCTCGTCGAAAATTTTTTTTAGATATCCCTAAAAGATAACCGAAGTCTTTTAAGAAGGGCGTGGCTGGCCGATTTTTAACCCCTAAGAGATACCAGTGATAACAAGCTAATGAACATTATTATGATGAACATAAAATTGAACGGTTGACACGCTTTTGTTGAGCAAATTTCTTCCATTTGAGAACAAGAAAATAAACGATGGGCTCTTTTGATACCCTGAGAGAGACCAGGAAATGCTGAAACTCTAAACTTCAATTTTAACACCCTAAAAGATACCAAATTGCTGACGTTTACTCCTAAGAGATACGACGAGCATTACAATGGAGTCCTCCCCTGGGGGACTCGTTTGCATTCTTTTTAGAGTGATTTTCCTTTGACCATGCATGGTAGAAGCATGACTAGTAATAACAAAATAATTCAATGGGTTTAAAGCCGCATGTGAATTTCTATTACCTTGAAAGAAAAATGACTATTTAGTTAGTGTTAGTTGATAAAGAACTGTTGGTTTAAAGTCTATTACTATAAGTTTACATATGCACTCTTTGTTCTTGATCGTAGAGAGAGATCCAAAATACGAGCGCACAAGTAAATTTACTAAAAATAGTGAAATTATTCAAACAACGAAGCTGTAGATTTTTCAAAATGTGACAACTTCCGTCCCACGTTGTTAAGGTGGATTACGTGACAAATCAAACAGTCCTAACAATATTACGTGCGAGTCACGCATTAATCTATGTAGACAAGGCGCATTTTCGAGAAATCAGATACCTGGAGGCATTTTGGGGTAGAGACTGGTAACATATTTATTCTAAACCGATTTTTCATGCTGAATGCAAATATGACTGTTACCAACACGTATTCTGCAATCTTATACGTGTAAGACGTGTTTTGTGAATTGCTACAGTCATTTCATACTAACGGCTTTTTCATGTAATTTCAAGAGTTCCCAAACTTAAAAACAATTACCATAACTGAAAAGAGCACATCAAAATTAGTAAAACTGTGAAGTTTGAAGGATATCAGTTGAAAACTCAAGGAGATACGAATTTTCAAAAATCGAAATTTGTTGGTATCTCTTGCATAACTGTAAGTGTTTTCATACAAAATTTCGTTTTTTGAAAATTCGTATATCCTTGATTTTTCAACTGATATCCTTCAAACTTCACAGTTTTACTGATTTTGATATGCTCTTTCCAGGTATGGTAATTGATTTTAAGTTTGGGAACTTTTGGAATTACATGAAAAAGCCGTTAGTATGAAATGACTGTAGCAATTCACAAAATACGTCATTTACACGTATAAGATTGCAGAATACGTCTTGGTAACAGCCATATTCGGATTCAGCATGAAAAATTAGTTTAGAATAGTTATGTTACCAGCCTCTACCCCAAAATGCCTTCTGCATTTTTTGCGATCGACTTTTTCAATTTTACGCCTTGTCTAATGTACAGATAATATCCTTTCCAGTAACTTCATTTAGGTTAACTCTGGTGTGAAGACAGTCTCTTGATAAATACAATTGAAATTAGATTTCAGGGCAGTTCGTAGGTTGTCACGCAACGCTACCAAGCGTGACAGAACTGTGACGTGTGACTGTCACAAATGTTACTTAATTGCAAACCTGAGTTTTTATAGCATTTCCTATATCGAAATTTGTTTGTATCTCTTGCATAACTGTAAGTGTTTTCATACAAAATTTCGTTTTTTGAAAGTTCGTATCTCCTTAATTTTTCATCTTCTATCCTTCAAACATCACAGTTTTACTGATTTTCATGTGCTCTTTCCAACTATGGTCATTGTTTTTAAGTTTGGGAACTTTTAGAATTACATGAAAAAAGGTAGTATGAAATGACTGTAGGCCACAAAATACGTCATTTACACGTATAAGATTGCAGAATACGTCTTGGTAACAGTCATATTCGCATTCAGCATGAAAAATCAGTTTGGAATAGTTATGTTACCAGCCTCTACCCCAAAATGCCTCCAGGTATCTGATTTTTTGAAAATGCGCCTAGTCTATTCTTCATACCCCGCAGAATGCTGCGAAAAATAAGACGAAATTTCATAACTAATTGAAAGAGACCTGTCTCTATGTGAGTCAAGATATCTTCTCGAAATCCTCAAAACTGTTATTGTCTGAAAATAAACAAGATTTTTGGTAGATACCGCTGACTACCCAATATGCAAATTAGGTATATGTATGTAAGCGCCTTCTTGATCCATATCTCGTGGCTATGACTCACCTTGCCAAAATAATTTGGTGCCACAATCCGGATTTGCACAATAAAAACGCTAGATTAAGAGCCCAGATACCTACAATTCGGGGCGAGGTCCATTTGTTGCTTTCCATGGGTTTTAAACGGTCTGGGGTCATCTATTGTTTTTTCAATGTCAGGGGAAGGAGAGTAGAAAAGCTGATGGTGCCTGTCCATCTGAAAATGAGACAAATTAAATTTGTTAAAAACTTGACATTTAAGTGACGATGCGCGTAAGAACTAGGGAGCCTAACAGCATAAAAAACCGTTAGGTCCTAATTGCGGTATTATTTAAAGCACTTATCTCATTAGTTAAAACATGAAAATCTCCCATAGCTTTTCGATTTTGGACATTTTTATTTCGATTTTAATTTATTTATCATCTGCTTCCCACTTAACAAAAACTTTCACTAGTCTTATTATGACAAAACTGGGGAACATGGGGAACATGGCAAATTCGAAGCGTGGTTTGGGTATTGTTTTGAAAGCCTATGATTGGATAAATTCTTTTAACACAAAAGAAACTAGTACTTTTGATTTTGAAAACATGTTATCCATAGAATGATACATTTTCTATCTTGAAACCAAGAAATTCTGCCGTGGGAAAAGCGATATGCCGCAGAACAATAGAAATTAAGCTCCCTAGTTCTTACCAGATTAACGTAATTTTGTGACGACTGTACCTTGCACATTGGAATTCCTGCAATGTTGCGTGGATTAATGTCAAGCGCTGACACATGCAACGCATCTTAATTATTCATTGTGTGTGTATGCAATGTTGCAGTATACATGGAATTTCATAGTCCCGTGAATATATTGTTCTGAGCTGAATTAATTGTGTGTGAGGTGGACTGACATGCATAGTAATTATTGTCCTTTCAACCAATCAGTTAGTAGTATTGTGAACTGTACAAATTCATTAGACCTCTGATTGGACGAAAGCGTGTGATAGGAATGTGCAGTGCACGTGAAAATGTACAGGCTACACAGTGTTGAGCGCCCAGTACGTGTGTTCTTCATGCATTTGCAAGAAGACTTCAACATGGTAAGTTGTACTGCATTTTACTCTGAAAATTTTGTCGTTTTACGACTTCAGTAACAATGCTTTAAAGCTAAGGATTGAAACTTTTATTTTGAGTTAGAAAAATATTAACTCAGACGAAAATGCTGCGAATATTCGTTTAGTTTTCGCGACCTATTTCTGGCTCGAGTCTCCGTCTTGTCGTCCATGTGCATGCATGTATCGAATACTTGATAAAATCGTTAGAAGAACATGAACAAACTCTTTTTCCTATGCATGGGTTTGAATACATCAGTTTCTGAGCTACAAACATTTTTATTATTGGCGGAAATTTTTGGTCGAACAACCAAGTTGCAGTTGAATCTTCCCACTATAGAACAAGTACTAAAAGTAATGTCGACTCCAGAAAAGGGTTGCTTTGCTCTCGCGCTTTATTTGCACAAAATTGTGTTGTTACACACGAAGTTCACATTAATTTGTGCAATTTCTTGTAAATTTAATCACTTTATCTCTTTCCATATTTCTAGGCATGACAGATGAAGACAACTTGTTAAAAGGTTAATGATAACAACGGACCTCGAGAAAACCAATATTTTCGGGTAATTGTAGTCTTTGATAATCAGTAAATTGGCTATAGTTGTTCAATTTCTCGAGGTACTGGTTGTTTTTTAGCTTAGCTGGGGGAAATAGCGTTCCTAACTCGAATAGGAGCGAAGTATATATATATACGTATAGCAGTACAATGGACACTTTATGCTTGTGATGAATTAAATTGTTTTCTAGTCCTGTGTTTTAATGTTTGTTGTTGATGTGCAAGTGTTTGTTTGTGCCTGCGAAATCAGACGCCCCTCATGGCGTGCTAGTTTGTTCTCCTTTTCTCCACTAGGGAGAGGGGGTGGGGAAATGGGCGTGCCATGTGGGGCGCCTGTTGGCTGCAGATTGTGTTGGTGTTTTGTACCATGTTTATCAATGTTGCCGCTGGTTCAAAGAAATAATTCCAAACAGCGATTTTGCTTCGTAGTCACAAGTAAAAGTATTCATTTTATATTAGAATTAAATAATACAAAAAATACCAAAATTTCAAAATCATTAGTTAGGACTAGGAGGGTAAACTGTACATATAAAGTATAGACCCAAGGATCTTTATTAGCAGAAGCTACCATTCTAATTAAACTAGGTGGGATTTATTAGCTTTTTTGACCGGTCAATCGGCCGGGGTCAATTGGCCTGCTTAGGTTAGCTTTCAATCAAAATTTAGGCCTACGAGAGGACAACGCTGGATCACCGATGGAGACAATGGACCTGGAAAGAATCGACCATGCTCTCAAACTGAGAGACCACCATTTGTAGTCTGAGTCTGTGTCGTGATCTTTAGATGTAGAGTTCGACCATTATTTTTACGCAGTGTCGGTCAGTCTACATACAACGCATACACCTAAACCACAGCGCGTAGGGCTTAGATTTCTTGCGTCTTAGGTTTAGGGTTAGCGCTGATCGACCTGCACTACGGAATTATTCGAAAATAACGTTGATGCGCGTAGTAAGGAATATGCCCTTATTTGTACATCTGTTTGACTCTGAACTGTTTTCATTTGATATAATTTACGAAGATCAAGAATTGGATTGTCTGTTTGAGAGAATTTGCTATATTTAGTCTTATTAGAGTCTATGAATTGCTTGCTAAACTATAGTTACCACTCCCCGAGCGGTTTACATCCTGGCTAGGCGTTATCAACGATAATGGTCGTACTCTAGATTAGCTCAATCCAAATTTAGAACATTGTTGTTTTGGCCCGGCTAGATTAGAACTTTACTAAACATTGTCGATTTAATAAATGCCATGAAAATCAAGGATAGAAAAGATCAATAAGATTATTGCTTTGTATTGATGTTTTCTGTCCAGCGTGTAAATATACCATGGTATTTATTCTGTTTCAGCCAAGTCTACCAAGAACAACCGAACTTGGTTGCGACGACGAGTCTTCAAGTAGATTTTTAACTAATGGTGGCTTCTTAGAATAGGATTTAATTTATATTTATTCTTGGCTGATTAGCAGTATGTACCTATACTATTCGTTTACAAGAAACCATAAGTTTCTTGTCAAGAGAGAATATAAATTTGAAAATGCCTACATATTTGCAAATCGGTATGCAGGTGTGAAATAGATGAATAAAAAATACGGAAAGGATCAATGAAAAGCCGAATTGAGGTTTGAAAATTGCTAACGATTCGATTCATTTGTCTGAAACGACGTTCGTGTTTGTAACTTCATTTTTGCGGTGATGACAAGTTGATTCAAGTCGGTCTTTGCGACTAAACTGGCAATTTATTTCAACGTACTGGTTCGTTTTCAAGAGCAACACTTTTTATGGCAATTACATGAGTATTTTCTATGTTTTTGCGATGTTTGGGCCATATATTTTTCATTTTTCGCACATCGTGACGTCGGGAGCATTCTTTTTTGGGGGGTAACATTATTGCTTTTGTCTTGACCATTTCGGGGCAACATTTTTGGCCACTTCCATGCAGTACTTTTTTTTTTGTCTTAGCCATTTGGGGGAACACTGATTCATTTTTGTTTTTAGTTACCACTTCGTTTTTCACAACATTAGTTTTTTATGTTTAGGCGATTTCGGGGCAACACTGTTTTTTGTTTTAGCCATTTCGGGGCAACATTAATTGGCGTTTTTTTTTTGTTTTTGCTTTTTTGTTTTGTTTTTGTTTTTTTTGCATTTCGGGGCAACCTTGTTTTTTTGTTTTGGCCATTTCGGGGCAACATTGTTTTTGTTTTGGCCACTTCGGGGCAACATTGTTGTTTGTTTCTGTTTGAGCCACTTCGGGGCAACATTGTTCTTTTTGTTTTGGCCATTTCGGGGCAACATCGTTTTTTGTTTTGGCCACTTCGGGGCAACATTGTTTTTTGTTTTGATCGCTTCGGGGCAACATTATTTTTTTGTCTTGACCACTTCGGGGCAATATTGTTTTTTTTTTTTTTTTTTTTTTTTTTTTTTTTTTTTTTAATTTATTTATTTTTGTCTTGACCATTTCGGGGCAACATTCTGTTTTTAATTTTAATTGTCTTGGCCACTTCGGGGCAACATTCATTTTTGTCTTGACCGCTTCAGACCGGGCAACATTTATTATAATTGTTTTAGTCATTTCGGGGCAACATTCTTTTTTGTCTTGTTCACTTCAGGACGACATCTTTTTTGTTTGTTTTGGCACTTCGGTACAACATTGTTTTTTTGTTTTGGCCATTTCGGGGCAACATTCTATTTTTGTTTTGGCCACTTCGGGGCAGCATTGTTTTTTGTTTTGGCCACTTCGGGGCAACATTCTTTTTTGTCTTGGCCACTTCGGGGCAACATTCTTTTTTTGTGTGTGTCTTGACCACTTCGGGGCAACATTCTGTTTTTAATGGTCTTGGCCGCTTCGGGGCAACATTCCGTTTTGTCTTGACCGCTTCGGGCCGGGCAACATTTATTTTGTTTTAGTCACTTCGGGGCAACATTCTTTTTTTTGTCTTGTTCACTTCGGGACAACATCTTTTTTGTTTGTTTTGGCACTTCGGTACAACATTGTTTTTCGTTTTGGCCATTTCGGGGCAACATTCTTTTTTTGTTTTGGCCACTTCGGGGCAACATTGGTTTTTTTTTGTTGTTGTTGTTGTTTTTGTTTTTGTCTTGTTCACTTCGGGGACAACGTCTTTCTGTTTTGTTTTTGCACTTCGGTACAACATTGTTTTTTGTCTTGGTCACTTCGGGGCAACATTGGTTTCTGTTTTGGCCATTTTGGGGCAACGTTCTTTTTTTGTTTTGGCCACTTCGGGGCAACATTGGTTTTTTTTTTTTTTTGTTGTTGTTGTTTTTGTTTTTGTCTTGTTCACTTCGGGGACATGCAACATCTTTCTGTTTTGTTTTTGCACTTCGCGATCGGTACAACATTGTTTTTTGTCTTGGTCATTTCGGGGAACATTGGGTTTTTTTGTTGTTTGTTGTTGCTGTTTTGGTTTTGGTTTTCGTCGTCGTCGTCGTCTTGTCGGGGCAACATTCTTTTTGTGTCTTGGCCACTTCGGGGCAACATTCATTTTTTGTCTTGACCGCTTCGGGGCAACATTCAGTTTTTAATTGTCTTGGCCGCTTCGGGGCAATATTCATTTTTGTTTTAGTCACTTCGGGGCAACATTCATTTTGTTTTAGTCACTTCGGGGCAACATTCTTTTTGTCTTGTTCACTTCGGGACAACATCTTTTTTGTTTGTTTTGGCACTTCGGTACAACATTGTTTTTTGTCTTGCATTTGGTCACTTCGGGGCAACATTCTTTTTTTGTCCTGACGCACTTCGGCCGGTCAACATAATTTTTGTGTGTGGACCACTTCGGCCGGGCAACACTGTGTTTTGTCTTAGCCACTTCGGGGTAACATCGTGTTTTTTGCCTTTACTACTACGGGGTAATATTCATTTTTGTCTTGGTCACTAGCTTCGGGACATTGTTTTTTGTCTTGATCATGACCACTTCGGGGCAACATTCGCTTTTGTCTTGGCAACTTCGGGCAACAATCTTTGTCTTGACCACTTCGGGGCAACATTCATTTCTGTCTTGGCCACTTCGGGGCAACATTCGTTTTGTCTACATTCGTTTTTGTTTTTTAACATAATTATAAACACCCAAAATCTGTGCTAACAGCCAGTGTTAGGATATATATATTAAAGTGTTATTAAGTGTAGTAATTTAGTAGTAGTATAGTTTCGTCTCTTGCTCTTCTTAAATATTAAACTAAAACGTTTTGTATCTAACACGAAAACCTAACGGTTAATTTAGATACAAGGCATTTCTAAAAAGAACTATACGTATTACAAAATCTAAATATTTAAAATTACCAAAAATCTATAGAATCAACATTTAACTACATGTGTAAAATTGAAATGTGAATAAAGAATTATTATATTGAATCATTGGTATACCTTTTTAACTCCGCCAAAGCCGGTCCCAAGCCCGGTTGAAAAAGGAGGAGGGTTTGGTATGGGGCGATTATCCCCACGCTGTAAAAAAGGTATGGCTGACAAGACTGTCTGGTCAAGCTGTTGGGGTAAGTGATTAAAATGATTGTACTTTAATGACAAGTTGACTTTAGATTTCGTACTTTTTGTTTCAATTGGATGTATTATTAAGTATTGATGATGATTCATCTACTTGCATGTGTTTGATAAAGATAATTGACTAAACTTTTGTACACTGAGTAATATTTAGAGATCGAACCAGTCCTTTGAGACTCGAAGGTACGCTCTAAATATTACTTGATGTACAAAAGTTTAGTTCATTTCAGTTTTGTTATAACATAGATTTTAAATTCGTATTCAGTTTGCATGTTTGTAATATAAACGTATGTCTGATGGTCCAGGGATCTTATTCCTTTGTAATCTTTAATTTTCATTTAACTTATGCAATATAATTTTGAGTTTTTACACGAATTTAGAAGAAAATATCAGAGGTAGGTTTTGCTTCAATAACCAACAACTCAATAGTGTACTAGCGCACGCTCGGCCTTTAACGGTCGGGAAGACTGGGTGCAACTCCCAGATGAGTTTGTGATAAAACTTGAGGCAAAACGACATTCAATAGATGCTTTTAATGTCCAATACAATATAATTCATCGTGTAGGGAAATACAGCCAAGAAAAAAAGAGATTATCTTAAAGGGGGACGACGATCAAAATCAGTTAAAATTGGAATTGGATTATTCCTAATTGAAGTAACTCGATGATGACAATAAATGCATATGAAAAATTACTTTCCCAAAAATTCTGCATTTTAAGCTCATTAGGGAAGGTTCATTTAATATGACGAGGGGGGGCATGAAGATTTCAAGGGGGGCCCTTTGATTTTTAAAAGATGTTAAGGGGGGCTTCTGAATTTTTGGGATGGTCAAAAGGGGGGCCTCGTTTTTATTCATATATATAAGAGGGGAGCCTAAAATAATCGACAAGGTCAAAATGGGGGGCTATGAAAATTTTCCGGGTTAGATTTCCAAATCTTCATGCCTCCCCCCTCCCCCTCCCCCTCCCCCTCCCCCTCCCCCTCCCCCTCCCCCTCCCCCTCCCCCTCCCCCTCCCCCTCCCCCTCCCCCTCCCCCTCCCCCTCCCCCTCCCCCTCCCCCTCGTATTGCCATTATAGATCACAGACCATGACATTCAGTTTTTTCAAGCGAACAAAACTAAATATGATCTTTTTTTTTCTTCTTCTTCGCATAAGATACTTGATTTGCAAATCATTGCCGGAGGACTGACCATCAAGCATGTACTAATGAAATCGATCGGTTTCTAACGCAACGCGCGGATTGATTTGAAAGAACGTTAACGAAGTCAGGTAATCCCACGTTCTTTTTAACAATGCCCCGTTTCTATCACGATCAATGTTTATAATTAGCATTCCAGCTTGTTTAACTCCCATAGACTCATAGTGATTGAAAAAATCTCCTTATGAGTTGCTTCTATCACCATACATGTTATGTTATGATTCTGATATATACAAAGAACAAAGATTCTCAGGAATTGACAGAAAGTATGATGGGTTTTACCAACGCGTCCAGCCAGACTATCTCGATTGGGAATTGGCATGCAATATGCTACCAAACCGATCTAGACAGAGGCAGTTTTCTATACTATTGTCAACACATTGTTGACTTCCCGGTAGCTTAGTGACTAAATCCCAATCGAGACTTTAGTCTAGCCTGACGCGTAATTATGGAAATGGTCGTAAACGATACAGATTAAAAAAAAAAACAATTTCTATATTAATTTTTGTCATATAGTTTAGTTTTCTTGCAGTATGCGGTATATAACCTCGCAATCGATGCCTTTGCACTTCCCAGTTTGATTCCATATTCCTGGGTATCCATTCCTTCTAAAGATCAAACAATTTTTACTAGCTTCAAACGTTATCATAGAAACACAGACTGGTCATCTGTAGTGGATTAATATATTAGCTCCTCCCCAGCCGATCCCCACCCGCGCTGGCTCGGCAATTGAACCCTATAACCATACCGTATGACCAAAATCGTATTACTGTAACTAACTTAAACTATCCGGGTTTTGATCGCATGAGAAATGGGGCGGATATTTCGTTCACTTTTAGTTCTTGCTGTATTTACTACATTTTTGGCCAATTTAATGTTCATCTTGAGAACATCTTTCCAATCGTGCACAGACACTGACGATTTCCCTTGGGAGTACCAAAAGAGGATGAAGCAAGACCAACCGCACCATGCATACAAGAACGAGATAGCAAATTTGAGAGAAAAAGGTAGTTTTCAATCTTCATGTTGATGTAATTCGGGCACCAAAACTGATGTCAAACTTTTTTTCTTCTAATATTTATAATGTTGTGGTATAAGAAGATTTTGAAACATTTTTATTTGGATATTTTGGCTGTAGAACTACAGCCATCGACTGCTAAATTACATGTTGACTAGTAGTAACACAGATAGATATATAGATATGCTTTATTAAGAATGATCATTGCCGCCTACGGGTAATCTTAACAATGAAATACATACATATGGACCTCCGTGAGCCAATAAGCCAAAATAGTTATACTTTATTCAACAGAGTTCGAGGAATTCCACGTATTTGCAATCTAGACTTTATTTATATTTATTTATTTATAAACTTCGCCCTAGGGCGGGAGCAGCTCACAGAACAAAGGTTCCAAAAACGAGACTCCCTTTAGTGTTGTATCCATTATGGGCTTCAAGGTGATGTGCTTCATGAGGAGTAACGAAAATCGTAACATTCAACATAACAATTTTTGAGTTTTGCTTGTCTTGTCAACAAAAGTACTTAGTACTTTGCAGGTCCAACCAACTTGTAATTTTCTCTATTTATCAAAAATTATTGCATTCAGTATCGTATACGTCCCTCGTAAACATTGTATCAATGAAGACAAAAACGTTATTGAGCGAACCCTAAAGGTATAAGAATAAACAAAGCTTATTTGTCTTTTTACTTTTAAACGAGTTTGAAAGAAGACTCATTTAACACAGGCAAGATTAAAGGTAAATAGAACTGCCTTTTGTCAGTACTTGGGTCTTTTCGCTATTCTTTACGTGGTCACTGTTACCTAAATACATAGTCTTCACGTTGATTGATCATTTCAGATAAACATGATGTTAATATGTTTTCTTCAGTATACAAATGAGAACTTAGAAAACCTAAATGATCTGAATAATAACCATACCTAGAGGTGATTAATACATACTTAGATCAATACAAGCAAAAATTGAGATATGATGAAAGTGTTACACTGAAAATTTGTTTTCATTTTTCTCCCTTAACTATCAATTTGATCTGTAGATGGTGTTAGAATTTATTTTCCCCACTAATGTACAATACTGTATTGGTAATTTTCCAAAAATTTTCCAAACCTTTACAAAAATTTTTACAAATATCGTTGTATGGAAATATTCTTTTTTGCAGGACGGCTAGGAGTTTGAGAAGGAACCAAACTTTGTCTGTTACGTCTTATATACTAGTACATTAGATATTCTAGCCTGTTACGTGTCTAGCGGGACGAAGCTAGCCCTCGTGTCGACTTTGGCGCTACTTTCGTTAATGCCGGAGAGTATCTAATTTTAATCACAGCATAAATGCCAATCATTCGTTATCTCATAATTGTTGGTTTTACCCACAGATAGTTTTCAATCGCTTATTGTGAGAAGCGGACGATTGTAGACAGGTTGCTGTTTGCTTTGCTTACTGTACGGCGAATGAACGTGGCTCGGCTTAAGCTTGTACAACGGAAACCATGCAATGGGAATATTAGAAATGAGTTGAAACTTGTTTTAAAAAGTATATCATATCTATAAGGCGCCTACTTGCAATAATAACCAAGCAAGACACTTTCCTCGTGTTCCAAGGAGATGAGTAAAAATCATTATCGTAATTTTGCATGTAAATGGTATAATGACGTCATTTTAAACCAAAATTTATGGACAATAATTAACTTGAAATTCAGAATTTTAGTGAGAGATCTGCACATTTCGTGGATGAATTCATTCCACTTGGAGTAATTAGTTTCCACGTTTGGCCGATTTTTGTCCTAGTATCGATCACTTTTATTTAATTGATATCGGGATTTAGTATTACTCAGCTTTACCCATTACTCTAATTGAAATAGTATACTTATTTGTACATTACTGACAGCCATTTTACTTACTACAGGTGAAGAGTTTGAAAGAACTCGGATTTCAGAAATTGCAGCAACAGAACTAGCGCCGAAAACTAATCGCCCAGTTCTCAAAATCGAAGTCTATTCAAGTGGCAAAAATGTATTTGTAGCAGCGAATGGTAAAATGGTAAGCTACTCTAAACCCAACGCATGGACACGATATGTATTGGCGCCTGCGCACAACGCCGGGTCGTTCTAAGTATCCAACTAGCTTATATATTGTATACACCTTTTTCAAAAATCGTTGTCGGGCAAAAGATCAAAAGCCAACTAGGTCCACCTGCAAGGGAGTTTGGGCAAAACTAAAAAGCCACACGAATATCGGTAAGTACTTGGTGTATATAACACTAATTGTGTGCAACACCAAGTGTATCAGATAGACTGTATATCAATGGAAGTATCATCTATTGATACACTTGATGTTGCATACAACAAGTACTTACCCGAATTTACCTCTAGTTTGTATCTACCTTATACACCAAAGAACTTCACTGTCATGTTGATGTTAAAAATCACATCAAGACCAAAGTCGAAAAGTGACTGAAGTCTTATCCATCCTTTTTGAAAAACGCAGTCAAGTTCGATATTAATTGTAGTTTATAAACATGAGTAAATAATGTTATTTTTATGCCAAACGTGAATGTTTTTAAGCTATTCGGATTGACAGATTTACACTAGACCATGCAGTCAGGGGGACTGAAATCATTATTTGAGAAATCGCGAGTTGCTAAGTGCTTGAGATCGGGTTTTCAAGGCATTTTAACTCTCTTTGCGCGCAGTTAATGATGCCTTTGGAATTTAAACTAAAAGCCATTCCAATATTGGTTATTACGAAAAAAAATCAGTACGCTCAAGCCAATACGAATCACTGATTCATCTACAAGAAACTAGGGAAATTCCATCTTTTGCGCGTTGAATTAATTTGCAGATTTTAAATGCATCTCATGTAAATTATCTTGGAATCGATGTGGTTGTCCTCAATCAAGAAACTGGGGCAAGGATGGCTTCAAGAGCCTTTGATACCTACAATTTAAAACAAGAATCGGATGCTTTAGTTAAGTTTGTCCAAGATGTATCTGTTGGTCGGATTATTTGTTTTGCTGTCAAGGTGAGTAATATGACCTACCTAACAACAATTTAAATTCAGTGCTAACGAAGCTTTGTCAGTAAACTGTTTACTTCCGTGGGAAAAATCGTGCATGCTGAAACTTTAATTTGTTATTCAGTTCCGAACGTTTCATTTAATGAGGTTACCTTATATTTGATATTTTAAGCGCCTATGCGATTTATACGTAAGAGTTACGTACTGGAACGCGGTAGAGCCCGAGGGTCCTACAGGCTTATTGCCGACGTTCGACGTGTTTTTGGGGCGGAGGAGGAAAGTCTGATGTTTACACGTAGATTGCCTAAAAAGTATGGGACGAGGGCAGTATCTAAAGTTTTATCTGGATAACCCTGCTTGAATTCATAATGACCTGGGATATAAGCCATATATATAGAGGGCCTATGAATAACAAACGAAAAACCGACTCAACCATATAAACCAAGAAAACTAATTTTAGCGAGTAGAAAATTTAGCGACTTAAAATGAGGAACTCCCTATAAAATTCGCTAAATTTTGTTGTCGCCAAAAACAGTTTTTCTTCTTGTTCTTCTATTTCCTTTTCTTTTGGTTCTTCTTCTTTTAATGCCCAGTAATGATTTTTATCGTTGTAGTTATCGTTGTGATCTCTATCTTAGTTCCAGTTTCTCATGATCACAGTTTACAATGCTCTTTAATAACTGCCTTCTTAATCAATCACCTACTTATATAATTATTGAGCTGCTGTACTTATATTCAAGCAAGGAGCAATTTCAATAAATTACATCAAAATGGCATATAAATTCAATCAATTGCTTTGATATTCAGGACGAGGGTTCTCATCGGCTTATGAAAAATGCTCGAATGTATCTAAAGATACTGGGCAGCGTTTTTGTCAATCGTTTATCTTGGAGAGACACGTGGGCCTTCGTGATACAGAAATCCAAACACGGGTCGCGTGTACTCGGGGAAGCATTCCAAAAATGTGGCGTTGACCGTGGATTTAAGTGTGGCTATGGTGACGACCATGGATCATGGGGCGCACCTGTAGACTTGGTTACAACATTTGTAACAGAAAAACATCAGTCTTGTCAGTGGAAGGACACAGCAAGTAACAGAAGAAGAAGAAAGTTTTGTAGTCAGTATGACGGGTATTCAAGTGTATGTAATTGTAAGTAACCAATGAATTCCGCAAAACTCAAATGCTTGTATAGCGTAAAGGCCTAGATAAATGGGGCAAACTTTCCTATGAAGAAAGGCTTACAAGGCCCCATTGACATGATTTTTCCCTCAACATGTTATATTCGTAGTAAAACCTGTTAGTCAGGGTGCTTGCCTGTGAAATTCAGTTTTTGCGCTCCCTGAACATGAGGTAATCTTAAAGAAATGCAACGCTACCCTAAAAGACTATAAAGGCATGACATTTTGAGCGTCATGCCCAGATCGCTCAAATTTCATGTCAGTCAATATTTGGTTATTTACCAGGATGCTTAGCGAGCTCGCGAGACATAAAATCAGGGCCGCAGGGCATGCGTCATGCCCAGAGCGCATGTTTGCGATTTCATGCCCGGCATGAATCGGGGTCGCTAGGCAACATTGAAAACTCACACGACAAGATAAAAACCAAAAATGTCAGAAAAAGACAAGTACACGTTGGCTCTTCATGGAAAATGGTATATTTGGATCTTCTAGCAAGTTTTCCTGTCAACTACAAGAATTGTTGGATCTCAAAACAGTTCGGCTTTCGAGTGACTCACTATTTGAAGTGGCCTGATTCAGTCTGTCAGCCCAAAGAAACGGCTTCAAAAACAAAACTTTCCATTGCCGTCGCTCGATCGCTGACCATGGGTGAAGGCAAAAATCTCTCATAGAGGACAAAAGCAGCTTGATTGAGTTTTGCTGTGTAAAGACAGACGTCAAAAACTGGTATCTTCTAGTGTCTTCTAGCCGTTTTCTTTGCCAAAAATGAGAAATGGCGTGCTCACGTATCCAAGCTACGTGAGTGACCTGATCTTTCGTCAGCCAAAGAAACCGTGTTGGCTTAAGGCGCTGTTACACGGTGCAATTTTTCTTGCAACTTGCAATGCAATGCTGACAAAAGCAGAGCATTGCAAGTTGCTGTCAAGATGTCAGGCGCTCGCAACTCTCTTTGCAACTCGCAACGCAACTCTTTCTTGAACTTCGAAAAACCAGATATATCCGTGGCCACTACGTTCTGATTGGTCATTTGCGACAGGGATGGTATTGCAGGTTGCTGGATAGATGTTACACGCTGCAACGTGTTTCGCAACGTTGCAAAAAGTAGAAAGTCGTTGCATTGCAACGTTGCATTGCAAGTTGCAGGGAAGGGTGTTACACGCGCAATCTCTTCTTCAACTTGCAACGCAACGGCGTTGCATTGCAAGTTGCAAGAAAAATTGCATCGTGTAACAGCGCCTTTACTTTTCGTGAATCTGGCTAGTCTATGACTCCTTTTGCCGTTTATTATCACAGTAAGTACAACAATTTAATGTTTTTGGATGTTCTGACTGTTCTCACTATATAATCTGTAAGTAATTTAAGTTTATTTATCTGCCGTCTTCACTGTTTGCTACAGATACAAAAGATAACACACAAAAAGGTCGAAAGCTTGGGTTCTTGTTCATAATGTAAGTACAAACAGGTTATGAAAAATTCTAGTTTTATAATCTTTCACTTTTCGATTTTGTCTTCCCTTAAAAACTGATTTCTATTTTGAATCTTAGTTCATTAGAAAGCTAAAATTAGTGTGCCCGATCGTGCCCGATTGTAGCAAATGCATTTAGGAGCTAGAGCTACTTTTTAAGTACAGAGCAATCACTGCCTTTTATAAACGTAAATGCCTGCCATTAGTAATAATTAGCCAGTTTGAAATGGAATTGTGCACATAAAAAGCACATCAAAAGCAAACAGCGACAAGAACCCTCGAATAAGACTCATTTTAATTAAATCCAAATGATAGCAGCATTTGTTCTTGAATGACTTTTCTATTTCTTTAATTGTTTTACCAATAAAGTAAAAAATATTTCAAAACAATTCTATTTCTTTCCATCCCACTTTTAAGAGAGATGTTTGGTAGTTTTAATGTAGTTTCATTTGACATTTTAAAGGGAGATGTAAATGAAGAGAGGATTTGATTTTTTAAATTTAATTTCATAATTATATTATATTTTAATTTCATATGTAGTAATTGAAGATAGGATCTGACCTGATAGCTTTTTAAAATTCATCAGTTAATTATTTACACCTTTAATTTTAAAGAGAGATGTAAAGAAGAGAGGATCTGCATGATAGATTTAAAGTACTGTACCTCATCTAAATATTATTTTGTTCAAATTTCAGGTATGGCCAAAACTTTGCATTTGAAAAACTTGGAAGATAACTGTTGGACAAGAAGGCTTATTAAGACTTTTAAAGTACCAATGTTTCCAAAAAGATCTAATCAAAGTTTCAGTTAATTTTTCATTATTTAAACTAATTAGTTGACACTGTCTGAAATGTTTCGAGGAAGAGGAAAGTTTTTTCTTTTAACAGAAAATCACCTTATGAAAAATGTTAGACAAGTTAGGGGTAGTCAAAAGCCCAGGGCGTCCTTTTCCCCTCTTTCCTTTCCCCTCCGCTCCCCTCCCCCCTCCCTGACGCCCTGGGTCTCCGAGGACGTGCATTGACAGGAAAAGTCGCGAACAAAAAGTTATAGTCCTAGTAGGTTAGATTTATAGGTCTTTTTAAATACATATATTTTTAATTATTGCATTGCAGGTAGCCATTCAGTCCCCAGTTGCAACGAAAATTAGATTCATGAGACTACTATACAGATAGCTGAGATAGATTGCTCTCACAGAGACTGGTAGCTAAACGTGCTGCATTTTTATGTGCCCTTGTCCATGTCGAATATATATCCCCTGAATGTTTGAAACTCAAGAAATTGATAAGTTTTGTACTTCAGACATTTTATAATTCATTTTCACTATTTTTGACTGAGATAAAGAATTTGTATGCAGAATGATATAATATATATATTTTTCATATCTAGAGATCAGGTCGCGAGACCTGATCGTGCTATTAGTTTCCTTTTTTCTTTTTTCTATCGATAATTGTAAATTCATCGTACGTTTTTAATTAAGATGAGTAAATAAAGTTATTATTATTATTATTATTTATTATCATTAGATAAAGATAAATAATGGCTGAAAAGTAAGACATTCATTGAATCCGCAATCTACCATTTACCCATGATGCATTGCATATGACATAAAATCGATCCTCTATTAGAGGTCCATTACAATCTTTGTTCTCTTTGCTAATTGTCTACTGTTCACTATCCTGTGAAATTATAGTGTTTCGAAACCATTATTTGTTTCATTAAATTGTTTTAATGTATTGCCTTGTCTTCCCGTGCTTTAGGTTTGTTCATGCTGGGCATTTAAAAACAGGCTTCTGACATGCCCGGCATGTTTTCATGCCCAAAGTGCATGGACGATCGTTCAATTCTAAGACGTTACATGCCCGGCATGTGCAGCATTTTTTCATGCCAAATTTGTTGGGACGACAGTTGTTCTGAGACATGCCCGGCATGTACATACCAATTTCAACTTTTGTAGACACTCATGATGAACAAGGCATGACAATTATATCCTCATGCTGTACAAACATTTGTTTTGGATGATCTTGCCTAGCAGACTCGTTAAAGCGTTTTGTTGGACAACTGGCATGATAAACAGTGTTCCATGCTGAACCATGCTGCGCCTTTACTATTGTCATGCCTCAATACCTTGATAAACACTTTCAATTATTGGTTTGAGAAAAGAAATAATTCCCAATAGGCATGTCGGTATGCCATGGACGCCTCGTAAAGCAGTTACGCGACCTTATAGCGACTTTTCAACTGTGCAAGGCATGAAATTATACAAAAACCATGCCAATACTCTCAAAATTCGAAAAAATTCACCAAATGTTTACTTCCTAAGCCGTTCGCGGAAGAAAATGGTGTTCTAATATGCAACCTTTCCTGTAACAACTTTGGAAGAGTTGTCAATCTTTTAACATGATTGAGTTTGAAACGCAAAGCCGCAGCAATCACCATTTCTTCGCTGTTCGATACAAATGATAAACCCCTTTCGATATGTTGGTTGAGTGATTAAACACAAAACAATTCAAAACGAGGCTCTGGTCCAACAATTCCTAGGTTTCATCCATTGCTTTGGGAATCAAAAGACAATGCAGCGATAGCCATGTTGGATGAACGAACACTAATTCAAAAATCTTTTGCCGTTAAAGTTTACCCAAGATGGCTTCCGTGACGTCACATGCAATCCAACAATAGAGAAATCGTAATTAGCATCTTTTTTCCATAAGGCCTCGAATTCATTCCAATGTTTGCTATCACTCTTCTAATACATCAAAAGTGGGCTATTTGTTACGCGCAACATTGCAGAAGTAGTATAGTATGATCGCTGCGATCGCTAGCTAATGTGGTTTCCATATATAATCGCTGAACAAATTTTTCAACGATCATATGGAAACCAAGCCTAATTCATGCAAGTATTTACTGAGGACCGAGATATTTTCTGCAGGTGAAAATCCACTTGATATTGACATCAACCCACCAGCCTTTCCAGACGGTACTAGGTTACACCTACCCATAGCAATCATGGTTGGTAACAGACCTCCATATTTCTTCCGTATGTTAACCACCTTACAAAACGTGATTGGTCTAGATGTCTCCATGGTTAAGGTATACATTGATGGCTTCTACAACGAATCGGCATCTGTTGCAGAGTTATTTGGTTTGAAGGTCGTACAACACGAGCCAGTAAGCAGGCTGAGTGGACGAATCGCTCAGGTAAAACATTCATTTGGACAAATCAGCATGACTCCGTAGCCGTAAAATGGTGGAACATTATTGAGGGTCTTCATAATGCCCGCTGCTAATTAGCGTTGCAACTCTTTAGAATAACACTTGATATTATAGGCAAAATTCAACATGTGAGTTGAGCGTCGTATGCAAAATATTTAGTGTAGAGGTAGTAAGTGTGAGATTGAAGACGCTAATAAGCCTACTGAGGACGCTTTCCTTTGGAGCCCTTATTGAGCAGAACCCATACTAGCATACTCGTTAGCAGTGTCCCTAAAGTGAAGTTATTACCTATCTCTCAGAACTCACACTTGAATTTCCTTTAAAACAGCATTACAAGAAAAGTCTGACGACATCGTTTGACGACAATCCAGAAGCGCAATACCTTGTGATTTTAGAAGAAGACTTGGATATATCTGTAGATATCTTGAGCTTCTTTAAACAGCTTCTTCCTGTACTTGAAAAGGACGACAGTTTGTTTTGCATATCAGCATGGAACGACCAAGTAAATAACAATAAATATTATTATTATCAATAATTTGTTGATTATCTATATATATTTTATTTTAGAGAAAGACGCATTGTAAGCGCATTGAAATACGAAATGCGCCGAAGAATATTATTACTATTATTATCAATCATTATCATTTATTACCCTAACAATTGTTTCATTAACAGGGCTATGAGCACACTGCAAACGATCCATCCATGTTGTATAGAATAGAGACAATGCCAGGATTGGGATGGTAACTTAGTGATTTATTATTTAATTATATACTTAGTGCAATTAACTAATAATTAATCTTGAACAATACGTTTTGGTCGTATGGGTGGCATAGTGATTAAATCACTCGCTTCTCACCGCTGTGGTCCAAGTGGTCGAGTCCCAGTTCACTGGATCATATGTAGTGTGTTGTTCTCTCCCATGTCCAGGGACCGTGGAGCACCGGCCTTGAAAAGTTGGGGGGGGGGGGGGAAGGGGGGCTAGCAAACAGAACATTTGACTAGGCAGCAAGGTCCCGATATCACGAGGGATTTTTATTCCTTGTCCTACAGTTATTCCTCCCTCAGCAAAAATCAACATACGAGTTAAGTATTCGATACAAAACTAGTATAATATCAAATGTAGCCATGGTAGCGAGTGTGGAGGTGTCTGGGAGATATAAGCAATATCCAAAATGTCCAAATTTGCTACCTAAAAGCCGAGATTGAATAAAAGCAGTTATTTCTAAAAATACAGTGTTAGGTAAAGAATCAGAATAAGCACTCCACTGATGACATTAAGGTGGTTATTCAAACCAAATCAGATATCTCTCTGAAATTTCACTGCAGGGTTTTAAGTCGCAAAATCTACAAAGGTGAGCTTGAGAAGAGATGGCCAGGGCCCGAGTATATATTTGACTGGGACATGTGGACGAGACAAGATCAGCAGCTTAAAGGCCGAGAGTGTATCATCCCTGATATATCAAGGACATTTCATTTTGGCACCAAAGGACTTAACGTTGGTTCATACATGCAAGCCATTTATTTCCAGTCACATGCTTTCAATAAATTACCGCACGTGAAACTGAATCCAGACGAAATGTACAAAGATAATTATGAAAAAGAGGTGCGACGACTCATCAAGTAAGTATATGAATTTGATTGAATATTATAAATTTTCTTAAACTTTCTCGTGACCTGTTAATTCCATCTGGCGACCAGTTGGTCGAGCGTCGGTCGATTTTGAGGGGGAGGCCGGGGTCTTCAAATAATTGAGAAGAGAATGATTGAAGAGAAGATGCTGTCTTAGCAAGAGACCATAATACTAAGAGAGCGAAACTCAGTATTGATGTCTGTGCGATGTTCGCGGCGACTAAGGCTATTTTTAGTAACTTCGCCATTGCGCGCGCAAGGCTCTCAAACAATAGAATTCGATTTTTGACGTGCCTTAGCCGCCACGAACAGACATCAATACTAAGTTTCGCTCTCTTAGTATTATGGGCTCTTGGTCTTAGTAATTAATTACATATAAAACATTCTACAAAATGGTATAATGATCTTAACGTCCTCTTGGACGAGTATGTAAAGCTATAGGCCCGTTTCTTTTAAGTAAAATAAACACGCCCTATTCCGGTGAGTGTGTGTGTGTGTGGTCGCCGACGCCGCTTTTTCATGATTATCGGTCAGGGGACGGTGGTTCAAAGTGGCCGAGCTAGCACTAATCCTGGGTTAAAATGGATGATTTTCTTGAGGTTTAATCTTGCATTAGCGCTAATAGTCTTTCGAGCAACTGGACCCAGTAGTATGCTTTTGTCTGTAAAAAAGTAAATGTGCTTGATATAGACCACTTTCAAAAATGGCAGCCTACTACATCAGAAATTAAAGAAACCACAAAGGCCTTGTTACCAGAAAATAAGCTTGGCGACACATCTATTGCTATCAAAGATTCTTACTTTGAAATGCACTATGCATTTTACAGGATATACTTAGACTCATTTGATGCTCTAATGATCACGGCGGGCATAAACAGGCCTAAAAGTGATCACTATCAATATTGAGTTCTTTATTAATTATGATTGTCCTGCTGATAAGAACTCCAAAACTGAAAACCGTTTTCAATTTGCATTTCTAGAACTCAAGTTATCATTTTTTTTATACTCAAATATTTTTCCCGGGAAATTTTGGCGGGAAAAATTCAAATAAAACCTTTAGGAAAAAATATCGCTTGTTTTAATTTTTTCGTTTCAAAAGATTTCTCTTTATTTGCTGTGCTATTCAAAGGAGAAGAGAGGACCTTATAACTTGTTCTTTTTAGAATTTTCGATTTTCCTCTAGCAAGACAGAAAATTGAGTTTGAAAAAGTAACTAAATCACCCATACGTCATTTTGACGTCATCATTATTTAAAACCACTATATAACGCAGTCTCTATAAGGTATATCTATGAATATCGAAAGTACTTCATATCAGATTTTGTTGCCTGACGGTATTTTATTGAAAATTGTATTATTGCTAGTTAATAAGGGTAAGTTTAAATTCATTATGACGTCAAAATTGATGACGTCACTAGAATCATAAAATCGCGTTTATCTCGAGGTCCTTTGATCAAAACACAAAAATTTCTTCGAAAATGCCGTTTACTACTCAAAACACAATATAATATGCAATTTGTGTGCCCTTTGGTGAAAAATTGCGTCTTTTGATTACTCTTTAAAAATTTACCATGACGTCATAGTGACGTCACGGAACTTCAAAAATATCGCAAAAAATTTTGCTTTGTGATTACTTCAATATCTGAAAGTTTCACGGTATTTACCTTAAAACCTATTGAGATACTTCAAAATAACCTAAAAATGGCACATTTTAAAGTGCTGTTTTAGGGCTCGTTTGTGCCCGCCGTGGATTTTGGAGGCCTTTCTGGCCTCGTTCTCGTGAACAATTAGCCCGCCACTTATGAAAGTCGTCTATAGCTAATTGTCTTTCACCGGAGGCGAAAAATCATATCAACCGAAAACGTAAACAAACCATTATGGCCTGCATCAGGCCCACCACTTCAAACCGGACCTAAGTCCAGGATTTTCGTGTTTAACTAAGGTCAACACAAATTTGTACCTGCGTCCAAACTTGTTGGGACTTTTATCGACGCCTTTTTGTAACCTTACCTTTCTACGTATTTTTAGATCGGCAGAACTACTGGACCATACCAAAACACCATGTTCCCATCTAAAGACGTTTGTACCAGACACAAAGAACAAGATCTATGTGTTCTACATTGTCATGAAACACAAGCGAGACTTTCAAACATGGATTAACGTAGCACGGTGTTTTACGATATGGGATCTTGATGCTCGTGGTTTTCACAAAAGCATGTTTCGACTATGGTATAAACAGAACCATTTGATAGTTGTAGGTTGCCCTTCGTCGGTGTACTGCTCCTTAAAACCAGATAAAGTAGTGCCTATTGATATGCCAAATAAGTGGAAAAGACCAAAAGACGATTTTTAGTACTTCGTACAACTGTTGTACTGGCAGGTTCAAAATATCCCTCCCCTAGAAACAACACTATGTTATCATTTACAAACGTTTAAGACCAAAAGACGATCGGGACTAGACTGTGCAGAACTAGATCGTAATTACGTATAGGCTGATTTTTAGTATTTAGTACAAATTTTGAACTTACATGAATTGTTCAAAATATCTGTCCTCGAGGAACAACACCCAGTTGGCACACACCACAGTATCACGATTTTAAACTTTAATGATTGTTTAATTTCTATTTTATATTTTTTTAGTACTTAGAATTAAAATATTATACTTCATTATGCTATATTCATAAACATCGTGCTGTTCTTTAAACTCAGCATAGCTTTACTTAACTGTCACTGCACCGCTCTACGTCAAAGACTTGAATATATACACTGCACTAGCTCTTGTGTTTTCTAAGCAATATGACTCAGTGCACCAACAAGACTGAGCAAGGTAGCAAATAATCTACCAAATAGTTTGGCACAGCGTCATGATTCACTTGTAGAGCAGCTGGGCCCGGGACTAGTTGTTCAAAGGGCGATTAAAGTTAATCCTAGGTTAAAGTCAATGGTTTTCTTTGGATTTAATCCTGGATTAACGCTAACTGCCTTTCGAACAACCGGGCCCAGTTTTCGCACGTGTGAAACGGACAGCGCCATACTGCGACCATGCCAATATTCTAATTTCCTGCTGTAGCCGTGCCGTGCCGCGACCTTACTGTTGTCATGCCACATTCATGCAAAAATTGCTTTAGTTAGCTATATGTAAGGTATTAAGTGCAGAGCATCAACTCTTATTCAAACTAAGACTATATGTCTATATTAACCTGGATAAATTTGAAAACGTATATAGTGTGAACGAAATGGCTAACCGTAGCACACAAAAATATGCCGGTAGAAAACTATAAAAAAGATGCTTCAATCTTGGACAAAACTATCCTTGTAAACTACTATATAATGTATGGATGTATAAAATCAGGACTTGGCCCAGTAAAGGTGAGGGCACAAAACGCCACAGAACACGTCTTGAACAACATGACAAGTCGAGGAAGGCAAGGGGAGGAGGTGAGAAAAATTCCAAAGCTGCTCACGTGCTGTATAGCCCTGGGGGGGGGGGGGAAGGGGTGGGAGGGAGGGAGGGGGTCAGGCAATTGCTATCTCCCAAAACCGGTCTCACGTTGCTTGTAGCAATACTAAATACTTCTATGCCACTCACATGGATCCTAAATGAAATAGCAATGATAAAACTAAAATGAGAAATAAATCTCCTGTTCGCGAGCAAATATTTTCCTTTAGAACATGGTCAACCCCTTTCCCCCTCCTCAATGTTATTTCAGAGGATGACCTATGCACCAGGCCAGTTTTTGAGTGGAAAACAACATTGAGGTGAAGGGGGAATGGGGGAGTAAGAAAGAGATTGCTTTCTATTTCAACCTGAAGTTTGTGACTGAACAACATGTTAATAAATTGTCTCAAGGGTTTGTCCAAGATTGTATAGATAGTATATATATATGAAGTCTTTGTTGTTTAATTGCTGAAATAGATCTTTCCCCGAATTTCAATGCGCGCAAACAATAGATCAAGTCGAGGTTATACTTGATGAAATACATGTGAATGTATAAAATGTACAAGTCCAACATCGATATCGAATTCAATTCGGTACGCTATTTATCGAAAAAGGTATATTTAGCAATAATTAGCAATATGTCAGATTGCCATGTACTCTATTAGTTGCCTTTTAAAAAGGATGAATTCAAAAGAAAAATTAGAAATAAAGTGTACTGTATCAGTCTAATAACTCTGTAACGGGGTAAGTTAAATCACTCTAAAACCGCACGCGTGTTCTTATAAAAACCTTTAATTGACATCCCAAATGACGTGTGCTCTTCATTGCTTGAGAAAACAGCCGTCCTTTCCTTTGAAATAAACCAATGGTTAACGTTTTGGTTGTTTTGTTGTTCTCCAAATTATTTTGCCTGGTTGCTGAAATGAACCAATGGTTTGTAATTATCCAAAGGAGATGTAGAGAAAATAAATTAAATAACTTTCAAACATTCAAATAAAAAAATTCTTTCTTTATCCCTAAACTGCATTCTTCTTAACTTTTCTAACAGCAGCAGGTACCACGTGACTAGGCATATACTTGCAGTAAGGAGAATCAGGACAGCCAATCACCAACAGATGATTTCCACGAGACCACAAACGAAACATTCTATGGTGTGAACCACGGTCGTCGTTATCCCAAATCTTGAAGCAGTGGGCTGTGTTGATCCAGTATTTGTTATTGTTGTTCATCTCGATGTAGTATACGTAGGTTTTCCCGCGCGTTTCGGGTATGAAGGTCTTGGGATGTGAACAGGGTGTCATCGTGTGATTGAGTACACTGGCAGATCTAACAAAACAAGATTATTAGTCGAGATGCCGGACCCGTCTCTGCCCGCTCTGCTCGCACGAGGGGAATTAGGTTCCCGCATCAGTCCCCCGCAACATGCCTCCTAGTGTGCTTTTATTATAACTAAAGCAAAATTGATAAATCCTATCAGAGCACACAGACAACTAGTACTTTACCTTATAAGTCTTTCTATTTCCTTTTCGTAGTTTTCCTTGTACATGAGATCTGCGTTAATCTTCACATACGGTTTCTTATTAATGACGTGTCCTTCAAAGTAGATATCCTGGAAGTACGGGTTCATGTTAATTCCCTTGGCACCAAAATGAAAGGTTCTCGATACATCAGGGATGATGCATTCTCGACCGTTAAGCTTAGCGCCCCGCACCCACATGTCCCAGTCCCACAGTTTATCGGGTGAAGGCCAGTCTGGTTCAAGCTCCTCTTTGTAAATCTTTCGAGGAAGCACCCTGAAGAAGAAATTACTTAGTCTGTAACATAATACAGTGGAATGATTCAAATATCTTGAAATATTGATTGTAAATTTTCTTACCATCCAAGACCTGGCATGGATTGTACTCTGTAGGTTAATGAAACGTCATTTGTAGAATGTTTATATCCCTATAACGCAAAACTGAAGTTCTCGTTTACTGAATAACTCAATTAGAAAGCACAACTGAAAACTGACGAAGTACGCTGAGTGACAAAAAACGTAAAACCTGGGGTTCATATCCCAGTGCGAGAAAAAATTGCAGCGTGTATACCTGGCATTTGCTCACATGTCAATTGCTATAAAATGTATGCAAGAATTGATCAGAACATTCGAGAAGTGTTGGAACTGCATTAAGAAAGTAAGACAATTGCCTGTCTTTTTTTCAACCAGTGGAAAATTTGAAAGCACAACATATATAGGATAGTTTTATTTATGCACATAAATACCTGGTCGTTCCACGCTGATATGCAAAACAAACTGTCGTCCTTTTCAAGTACAGGAAGAAGCTGTTGAAAGAAGCTCAAGATATCTACAGATATATCCAAGTCTTCTTCTAAAATCACAAGGTATTGCGCTTCTGGGTTGTCGTCAAACGATGTCGTCAAACTCTTCTTGTAATGCTGGAAAGGTTGCAAGTCTTCTGGTTTAAAACGATTTTGTGATGATGATGATGATGATGATGATGATGATGATGATGATGATGATGATGAGAATGATGACGATGATGATGATGATGAAAGAGGAAGAAGAAGAAGTAGAAGAAGAAGAAGAAGAAGAAAAAGAATTACGAAGAAGAAGATCAGTGGTGCTAAACAAGCCACAAAGGGGTAAGGGGCGGGGAAACGAGGAAGACGTTGAGGAAAGAGGGAGAAGCAATGGGTGAATGGATAAACCGTGAACAGGAGCCTCTCCTCCTGCTCCTTCTAGCTCCTCCTCTTGTCCCCTTCTTCACCATCTCTGCTTGTCTCAGTTGTCCATAGAGCCTTTTATAGTACCCAGTTGTTCGAAAGGTGATAAGTGCTAACCCATGCAGGATTAAATCTTAATAAATCATTCAGTTTAACCCAGGATGAACGTCAATTCACTTTCGGATAACAATTCTTTACCTGCGATATCCTGGCGTTCTTTATGCTGACAGGTTCGTGTTGTTTCACCTTTAGATTGAATAGCTTCCCAAGCATAGCTGGTTCGTCAAAGAAACCATCAAGGTATATCGTTACTAAGGAAGCATTTAAGCCAATGACCTCCTTCAGAGTTAAAAGCATTCGGAATAAGTAACGAGGTCGATTGGCAGCCATAACCAGCACGGGAAGTCCAAGCCTGCTTCCATCGGGAAATGGCGGGTTACCAAACTCTAATGGTATGGGATTGGAGCCTGTAGAAAAAATAATGAAAATAAATGAAAATAAAAACAAAGAATTGATACTCAGGTAGTTTTTCGTGTTTCCTACGTTGCTATACTTTGCTTTCTCGATTTCTGATCTGTCTCAATTTCCTATTTGCATAGTAGTTTTTTTCGCACCTCATTTCTTTTGGGTATTTTCCTTTCTTTCTTTTTTTCTTGTATTTCCTCTCTTTCCTCTCTTGTCATAAAACCGAACTAAAATGTTTGTGACAGCAACTGTACTTACATCTACAAACAATGGGATAACCATCATATTTGCTACAGAACTCTCTTCGCCTTCGGTTTTGCTCATTGTCCTCCCAATCACATTCATCCGATGAATCTTTCTTCGCAAGAAAAGACGTTGAAATAGTCACAGAGCTTGCCCAGTCGTAAGGATTTCCACATTTTTGGTAGCCCTCAGCTAACACTCGACCACCATATTTTCGTTTTTGGACCACAAAGGCCCACATGTCCCGCCATTGCAGACGATTGATGTACATGCTGCCATAACGCTTGATGAGATTACGTGTTGTGGTCTTCAGTGCACGGGAAGCTTCGTCCTTCAAAGACGAGAAAATGATACGTCACTAAAACAAAATTTATAAGAGTTTCCAGAATTGCAGCCGTTTATCAATTTCACCAGCAAAACACTCTTTGCATGTCTTCTCATGTGGTTCGTAAAACCAGGAAACATTAATGATGGACCGGTCCAAGCCAGCTCACGAACAGTTGCAAATGGTGTATGGGGAACTGGCGATTGCAGGACTAAACACTCAAGAGTACAAACTACAATATCTATTTGTTTGTTTTACATATGTAAGCTGTTCGCTGTCAGAAAATGAATTACTAAACTCACCATAACAGCAAAACAAATTATTCTTCCAACTGACACATCTTCAATAAACTGCGCCAACTGATCACTTTCTTTAGGAGAGATAAAAGTTTCGAACACCGCTGATGCCATCTTAACGCCGCTGACTTGGTTTAGAACAACTACTTGAATACCAGTAAATTTGATTGGCTTGACGTCATTGACCTTTAGAAATATAGATATCTTAATTCAAAATCTTTATACAGTTACTGTACTCATCGATAACCCGAGGGGTCAAGTGGAAGATATCCAACATCGCGCTGTACATGTTCGCGTTATGCACCCAAACCTGTCATACAACGGGACTTCCTGAACTCAATTGGCCTACGCTTTCTTTTTCGGAACGTAGAGAATCTCCTTGTAAATCCTTTTGCATAGCCAACTCATGGATCAAGTGCCAATAGCAAACTACACAGTTTGAAGCTGCTGGAAACCCATGATCACTTTTTGGATTTACGAATACTCGTAAGTTACTCATGCTTTGTGAAACGAGGGCCTTATTCAAGACGCCGGCAGTCGCCTTCTCAAAGAGCGCAGGAATAGCTTTTGGGGGAGTTTTAATATATCTTCTTTCAACCTGGTACGAGTAGGCAACCAATGAGAAAGCGCGTAAGAATGCGACTTTGGATCAAACCAGACGTCGCTAGGATCTTGAACAAGATTCTTAAACGAATTTAACCAACGGTTAGTTTGGCTGTAGCACAGGCTATTGTTGAGTTGTGATGTGTCAGTAACGTGCATTTACCAAAGTTTATTCAACTGACAACCAAATCCTCAAACTGGTTTCAGTAGCATTTTTTTTCAGACTAATACATGTTCTTTAATGAGAGAAAAATTAGTAGATTTATCTTGGTAATGTTACAATAGCAGATTGAATCGATTATTTTTAAAGATAACTTTTGAAACTGTAAAATTAAAGTGTTATTTGCACTATATTAGAACTTTTCTACACTGTTACACTTGAACATCGCTGTTCTCAACCTGCAGCCAGTAAGAATCGAGGAATATTAATTTCTTATGTATATTATATTCATGTCCTGTTTGATTAGATCAGATTGATATGTTAGTTATCAGTTCTCCTGATTTGTCCATGATCTTCTACCACTTAATTAATTAACATATGCATATCAAAGTAGACTCGGCTTACCTTTATCCCATTCGCAGTCATGGAAACATTATCTTTGCTGGAAAATACTTCAATGTTCAAAACAAGATCTGAGAAAAAGAACCAAAAAACATATCGACGCATCTTTAAACATTATATCAATCTTTAACATCTTTAATTAAACATATATCGATGCCTTTTCAAAAAAAATGTTTTCATTAATAAATTTGCCCTACACAATCCTTGTGTCGCCAATAGAAATCGTTATTTTACGTGTTACAATATCAAAACATGTGTATCTTGTATATATAGGACATTTTGTGATTTAGTAAGTATAATACATGTAGGGCTCGATCTCTACAATCTCTGCCAAATTAGATGTCTTTGAAACAAATATTAATTAAAATAAAAAAATAGAGTCTCGTGAGATTAAAATGACAAGCACATCTTACAGTATACAATGTAGTACAAACCTTCATCTTTTTCAATTCCATGTAAAAATGGATGTCGACCTCTTGATTTTTCCTCTCGAGTCGAATCACCACTTAAAAAATGTGTTGAAGCGTCTAAAATAAAAATTATATTTCCTACGAACGTAACCAAGATTACTAACACGAGCAGTCCACGTATCAACCGATAGGCTTGTCGTGGCTTGTCGATTTTGAAATGAAAACTATTCTCATATCCTGGAACTCGAACTTTGTATGAGTTTGACGAGGAATTCGAAGTCATTTTAGAAAAAACTTCTCAGATAATTTGTTTCTGGTTTATGTTTTATTGCAGTTACTGCTCCAAACACTTCTTCGAACCCAAAATTATTCATTATTCATTATGAGTTTTCAATTAACTCAAGCGCAGAACATTCTTCAAGTCTTGGTAACGGTCGTCAGGCGAGTTTTAAATACAAATATTTTCTATTGTATTCATAAGGTAGCTGTAATCGTTCTACACGTGAACTACTGAGATCTAATTATTTCTTATTTTATGGTTTTTACAGATGATCAGTGCATATAATCATGCCATGAAAATGACTGATAGAGTACAAACACTCAAAGCGTGCAATACTTTGCACAATCAACCTCATTCCCAGGCTCTCCCTTCTCGCTTTTTTCAAAATGGCGGGCGCTCGAAGGGAAGACCCTGGTGTTGGCAGAACTATGACGTGATTTGATTGGTTCCTAATAAAAATTCTTACAGGTTTCCTGATTGGTTGATATCTCAATTTGAAAAATGGCTGCCGTTCTGCCTTTCGACGGTATTTATGTTTACATGATTTTCTTCAATTTTCTTTCCGTATCTCGGCGAAATTACCGAACCATTACTTCAATCAAAGAGGAAGTAAAGAAGCCAGTTTATTCAAATACCTTGGATTACCGTGCGAGTGAGTAAGACTATGAAACGTATCGTTGCGACTTAGACTATGGAGTAGTTCCAGTAAGAGTTCAAATCCATTTCGTGTGCTATATACCTTAGATGCCATTAAACTGATCTTTCATGTCAATTATCACTATATTTTTTCTCCCTATGATACACTTGCATGTGACTTTTCTGCAGAATTTTCACCTGGGACTTCATTGAATCATACCGCTAACTGTCCTCATCCAACCGTGAAAATCCAATCGTATCGTAGCTTCATCATGCTTCATGATTTTACTCATATATCACTTGGGAAACAAAATCAAGAGAACAACACAATATATGTAACAGGGTACCCGGTTGTTTCGATCCATGGTCGTTTCGATCCAGGTCGTTTCGATCCACATCTGACACATTCGATCCACCTTAAATACACCTTCGATCCACACATGTAAACAACTTTAAACATGTATTTTAAACTATAATTATAAGAGTGCTTAACTACAAAGTAAACATTAAGTGCATGTTTTGGGAATGTAATAATAATTCGGAATTTGCTACGAGTTAAAGTGAAGTGTCGGCCTGGGATCGAACGAAGAGCAACAAGAAATATATCTTTAACGTGAGACTTTGAGCAATCAGTGACAATTTTCAATGAAATGGAATAGGAGATTGAAAGTTGTGCAGATCGAGTCGTGTTCTTTTCAGTGATGTTTAAAGTTAGAATAAAGTGACTCTGGAGCGATACGCGTCCATAGTTACCCAGTGTAAACAAAGCGAGAATCCTTGCTAAGAAGACTTTCACAGTTAGTGTCTTCCAATTAATTCCATTATTTTTATCGGATTTACAGTCCATGAATTGAAATCTTATAACTTTCAGTAAGATCAAATAAAGGAATGGAATTGGTAATGTTCTTTTGGCCAGAATAATGTCACTCTTGAAACCTTGAAATCAAGCGAAACCGTATTGTAAACAAAGCCAGTTCGGATCGGCTTGAGATTTATCCACCTAGTTAGACAATCACTTCAAAGACTTTAAAGAACTTGACTGAGACCACAGGCAGATATGGAATATTTGCTCGCAAATAGGATTTTTATGTTTTCTCTTGGCTGTATTTATTTGAGCATTATCTAGAGGCATTATGCAATTGTGTAATCGTAGGTCTTCGTGTAGGAACATTCATACATGTGAGGTCGGTATAGGGTACTGGAGTAGTGGCAATTTGAGTGACCCCCCACTGAGGACAGCACAACACATGAGCTGTCAGGCGAAGTGATTCATTCTGGTCCTGACTTTACATAAGCTGGTAGCTTTAATTTTGCCCTCCTCCTCCCCATGCCTTCCTCGTCTTGTCTTGATGTATCCAACATCGTTTATTGTTTTTGTGCCCTCACCTTTACTGGGGCAAGTCTAGATTTTGTACATCCGCATCATATCGTATTTTAACATGATGTATTTTATGTTGGATGTTTTAATAAAGCGGCTGTGGGTCCCTTCGCCCACAGCCATAACACTCCAAACTCAGGTGTGTTGAGTTATTGCCTTGCCCAGTAAACGAGCTTCAGGAAAAGCAGCAGCACATCCTAATAGTTTTGTGTGGCGCAGACAGGGGAAAACATAAAAATCTTGTGCTCACTATGTTTGAACACTGGTATTATCGATCGACTTGTAAATATGCGGCCATTTAGGAGGCTTTTTGCTAAGTGAGCACAAAATAAATCATTTAATCCTTATTATTTAATTCGATTTCACTTAAAATTATCATTGATTCACGAAGTCTTACGTTAAAACTTATTTCACGATGCTGTTCTAAGTGTGAACCCCGGCCGACACTTCACTTCAACTCGTAGCAAACTACTCCCTTCCAAATTGTTATTATATTCCCAAAACATGCACTTAATGTTTACTTTGTAGTTAAAAACTCATATAATAGTTTAAAATACATGTTTAAAGTTGTTTATATGTGTGGATCGAATGGGTATTTAAGGTGGATCGAATGTGTCAGATGTGGATCGAAACAACCTGGATCGAAACGACCATGGATCGAAACAACCGGTATTCATGTAACAGTTATATATCCAAAGTACAGTTGTTACATAAACTGAGTGAGCTGACATCAGTTCGAAAGTACCGTAGCAAAGATGGCGAGAAAAGACCGTTTTAGCCTAGTTTATTCTACCAGTTTATCAGCTTTTGAAATAAAAATTGTCTTAGATTTCAAATTGGAAACCATAATAAACACGCAGAAGAACCAATTTTCTTCTCATTCCCACATTTCGCCATTTTGACATGAAAGCCACGTGAACAAAATCTCCAAGATTTTTGGAGATTTATCACGTGACAATCCAGCCAACACCAGGGTCTTCCCTTCGAACGCCCGCCATTTTGAAAAAAAGCGAGAAGGGAGAGCCTGGGAACGAGGTTGTTGCACAATGGTCCATCGTGGCATCCATGACATTCCCCTATAATTAAAGCCGCAAACTATAATAAGCGTAAACCGACTTCTTCGAAGTCTTATGTATTAGAGAACGAATCAGGGAGGAGAGAGAGAAACGAAAAAAATGCACAGCTGTGTTAGCAGGAGTGAGCACAGTAGCAAATCTACACAGCGGTTTGATTCAGGTAGTGCAAGTTTCGTTATTAGTATGCGTATGAAAACGGTCCACGTTAACGTTGTGTTGTGTCTTATAAAAACATTCGAAATTCCTGCCGTAACTGTACCGTCACAATCATGCGCAAACTGTTCTAGTTAGCTATATAATGGTGCAGAGCATTAACTCTTATCTAAACTCAGGCTATATATGTCTACATTAAAGTAATGCGATCGCATATTCGTCCGCATTCCTTTTGCCCATATGTTCTGCGTGCGTGTGTTAATACCGAAATTTGACTGGGCTTCCTGTCTTCTAAATATGTCAATATGGCGGACGTGACGTAGCAGTATATAGCTTATAACAGAAAACTAGCACTGCGTCCTATCCTACTTTTTTCCTTTATCGATGTATTTTAATCAAAGCTATGATCAGAACAAGTAAGAAAATTCGTCGATAAGTTTTTGAGAATATCGTGAAAGGCGTCAAAATCAACGTCATATTCGCGCAGTATGACTGTTTTTACTCTTGCCCAGGCCTCTGGCCGCACAAGTCGAGATTTGCAGTTTCTATCAATCTATCGTGTACGGGGAAACCTACATAGCACTCAGTTGGTGTAATGTATTCAAAAAATTTTAAAATCTATTATTTTCTATTGTCTTTCGTTCTATTGTATCATGTGTTTTGTATTATATTCGAACAATTGGCACTAATTATTTTACAAAAGAAAGTGGGCAAAGCATTCTGGTAGTTGTAGTATATGACGCCATCATGCAAATGGCCTATTCACTGAAATGAACAGCTTCTCGATCGTTTACCAGCAATTAAAATCCTTATTCTGTAAGTCTCTTTCAAACTTCAGCTTTTTCCAAACGAAAACACGGCTTTCAATTCACCATATATAGCAAACGCTGCTTGATTCGTCGAAAGCAAGTAAACATTTCCAAATCTTAAAGAACTGTAAGTTATATTTCGCCTTTTCATCTATTTTCGAGTCATTGTTCCATTATAAAAACAGAAAACTCTCTTTTCAACATAATTTTTGCTGAATTCTTTCGATGAAAAGTACGACATGTGATTGGCTTACATTTGCGCAAGTTTAAGTGAGAATTTTAGTTTTGATCAGAAAATAACACAATTTGATCGTTCTTAAAATAACTTTTGCTATATCATAAAAGCAATAGAAGATAGTAGAACATCAGAATTCCAACTATCACAATCAAATTGAGAAAACTTGCGATTTTTAAAAAGCCCGCTATCTAGTGGATTACACCCAGGTCCACTTAAGCTCCCTTTTGTGCTAAGACTCCTCATATTCATATATTTATGTATGTATATATGTATCTATCTATCTTTGTTATGATGATGATTTGGTTTATAATTGTAAATTAAGGCAAAATTAAGGTTATATGATAAAGTTTCCATTATTAGCAATAAAGTGTATTAGTTTAATAACTTTATAACGGGTATGTAAGTTCAGTTACTCTAAATAACTACGCACGCGGTCTTGTAATCTTTAATTAATACCCCAACTGATGTGTTCCTCTGCATAGCCTGAGAAAACAGCCGTCCTTTCCTTTGAAACAAACCAGTGGTCAGTGTTTTACTTATTTTGTTCTCCAAATCGTTCTGCCTGGTTGGTGAAATATACCTGTGATTTGTTTTTGTCCAAATGAGATGTACAGAAAATATATTAAACCCTAATTAATAACATTGAAATAAATGAACTATTCTGTCTTTATCCCTAAACTGCATTCTTCTTAACTTTTCTAACAACAGCAGGTACCACGTGACTAGGCATATACTTGCAGTAAGGAGAATCAGGACAGCCAATCACCAACAGATGATTTCCACGAGACCACAAACGAAACATTCTATGGTGTGAACCACGGACGTCCAAATCCCAAATCTTGAAGCAGTGGGCTGTGTTGATCCAGTATTTGTCATTGTTATTCATCTCGATGTAGTATACGTAGGTTTTCCCGCGCGTTTCGGGTATGAAGGTCTTGGGATGTGAACAGGGTGTCATCGTGTGATTGAGTACACTGGCAGATCTAACAAAACAAGATTATTAGTCCAGGCACCGGAACCCTTTAGTTTTGACCGCCCGCTCTGCTTACACGAGTGGAATTGTCCCTCAGTACAACAGGTTCTTACGTCATGTCCCTATGCACAACATGTCCCTAATGTGCCATGCTTTATGCCTAAAGCAAAATGGTTATGCTTCTCAGAGCACACAGACAACTAGTACTTTACCTTATAAGTCTTGCCAATTCCGAGATGCCGGACCCGTCTCTGTCCGCTCCGCTCGCACGAGGAGAATTCCTTACACAATAAGTTAAGTTCCTGCATCATGCCCCCGCAACTGATGCCTCTTAGTATGTTTTATGACAAAAGCAAAATTGATAAGGCCTATCAGAGAATAGCACAATCAGAACACAGACTGCTAGTACTTTACCTTATAAGTCTTTCTATTTCCTTTTCGTAGTTTTCTTTGTACATGAGATCTGCGTTAATCTTCACATACGGTTTCTTATTAATGACGTGTCCTTCAAAGTAGAGATCCTGGAAGAGCAAGTTCATGTTGACTCCCTTGGAACCAAAATGAAAGGTTCTCGATACATCAGGGATGATGCATTCTCGATCTTTAAGCTTAGCGCTACGTAACCACATGTCCCAGTCCCACATTTTATCGGGTGAAGGCCAGTCTGGTTCAAGCTCGTCTTTGTAAATCTTTCGAGGAAGCACCCTGAAGAAGAAATACGTTAGTCTGTAACATAATCACAGTGGAAAGATTTCAATATTGATCGTAAATTTTCTTACCATCCAAGACCAGGCATGGTCTGTATTCTGTAGGTTAATGAGACGTCATTGGTAGAATGTTTATATCCCTATAACGCAAAAAGTCCTCGTTTACTGAATAACTCAATTAGAAAGCAAACGAAGTACATATACACTGAGTGACAGTCTACAAACACGTAAGACCTGGGGTTCATATCCCAGTCACAGCTCCCAGTCCTTGTTAAATGAATATTTTGAATGGTATTTCCAAAGCAATGGACTCACTGTATCAAACGTTCACATGTAACACAGATCCCAATTTAATCAGTCAATTAAGCTTGAACTGTTGCTTTTTTTCTCGCGCTTGCAATGCAGTTTTAGGGATTTTGTTGCGAGAACGAAATTATATCGAGTGTATGGCAACACAGATAGCAATAATTTTCTCGCAAAAAAATTTCTTGCAAAAAAATTCAAAACTTTGAACTTTTCTCTGCAACATTTTAAACATTGCACGCTCGTACTGAATGTTGCAGAATGATGACATACGCTACAATTTTTCTCTGCAACAAAATCTAACATTGCATTGACAGCGCGAGAAAAAAAATGCAGCGTGTATCGCCGGCTTTAGTTTTGGATACCTGGCATTTGCTCACATGTCAATTGCTATAAATTTTTATGCAAGAATTGATCAGAACATTCAAGAAGTGTTAGAACTGCATTAAGAAAGTAAGACAATTGCCTGTCTTTTTTTCAACCAGTGGAAAATTTGAAAGCAAAACATATATAGGATAGTTATATTCATGTGCATAGATATACCTGGTCGTTCCACGCTGATATGCAAAACAAACTGTCGTCCTTTTCAAGTACAGGAAGAAGCTGTTGAAAGAAGCTCAAGATATCGACAGATATATCCAAGTCTTCTTCTAAAATCACAAGGTATTGCGCTTCTGGATTGTCGTCAAACGATGTCGTCAAACTCTTCTTGTAATGCTGAAAAGGTTGCAAATCTTCTGGTTTGAAACGATTTTGTGATGATGATGATGATGATAATGATGATGATGGTGATGATGATGATGATGAAAGAGGAAGAAGAAGAAGAAGAAGAAGAAGAAGAAGAAGAAGAAAAAGAAGAAAATCAGTGGTGCTAAACAAGCCACAAAAGGGGTAAGGGGCGGGGAAACGAGGAAGAGGTTGGAAGACGAGAGAGAAGTGGAAAGACGAGGAAAGAGGGAGGAGCAATGGGTGATTTAAAAACGGGTGATTCAGCAGTTGGTACCATCCTATACGACTACTTCACTTTGTACAATGACACTGCATCATATGCACGTGATGTAAACGTTTTATCTAGTTCGCGGCATTTCATGTACCAACATGTCTTGTTTGTTGCTAGCCAATACCCTTATGGTGACGATTTAAATATATATATATTTTTTGTGTGTGTAAGATTTTTATATTCTCCGTCCAATCTACAAATAAATTCACGTGCTTTTGTTCAAACGTAGTGCAGATATTCCTGTTTCATTTCATCGAACTGTGACGATAAACCGTGAACAAGAGCCTCTCCTCCTGCTCCTTCTCCTCCTCTTGTCCCCTTCTTCACCATCTTCACCATCTCTGCTTGTCTCAGTTGTCCATAGAGCCTTTTACAGTACCCAGTTGTTCGAAAGGTGATAAGTGCTAACTCATGCAGGATTAAATCTTAATAAATCATTCTGTTTAACCCAGGATGAACGTCAATTCACTTTCGGATAACAATTCTTTACCTGTGATATCCTGGCGTTGTTTATGCCGACAGGTTCGTGTTGTTTCACCTTCAGATTGAATAGTCTCCCAATCATAGCTGGTTCGTCTATGAAACCATCAAGGTATATCGTCACTAAGGAAGCATTTAAGCCAATGACTTCCTTCAGAGTTAAAAGCATTCGGAATAAGTAACGAGGTCGATTGGCAGCCATGACCAGCACAGGAAGTCCAAGCCTGCTTCCATCGGGAAATGGTGGGTTGCCAAACTCTAATGGTATGGGATTGGAGCCTGTAGAAAAAATATTGAAAAAAATCTATTTTCTCTCTTTCCTCTCTCGCTATTGAACGGAACTTAACATGTTTGTGACAGCAACTGTACTTACATCTACAAACAATGGGATAACCATCATATTTGCTACAGAACTCTCTTCGCCTTCGGTTTTGCTCATTGTCCTCCCAATCACATTCATCGGATGAATCTTTCTTCGCAAGAAAAGACGTTGAAATAGTCACAGAGCTTGCCCAGTCGTAAGGCCTTCGACGTTTTTGGTGGCCCTCAGCTAACACTCGACCACCATATTTTCGTTTTTGGACCACAAAGGCCCACATGTCCCGCCATTGCAGACGATTGATGTACATGCTGCCATAACGCTTGATGAGATTACGTGTTGTGGTCTTCAGTACACGGGAAGCTTCGTCCTTCAAAGACAAGAAAAAGATACGACACTAAAACAAAAATCTACCTCAGATCAGAAAGAGTTTCCAGTCGTTTATCAATTTCACCAGCAAAACATTCTTTGCATGTCTTCGCATGTGGTTCGTAAAACCAGGAAAACATTATGATGGACCGGTCCAAGTTGCAAATGGTGTATGGGGAACTGGCGATTGCAGGACTAAACTCTCAATTAAGAGTACAAACTTGAGTATTCATTGCATTGGTTTGTTTTACATATGTAAGCTGTTCGTTGTCAGCAAGTGAATCACTAAACTCACCATGACAGCAAAACAAATTATTCTTCCAACTGACACATCTTCCATAAACTGCGCTAACTGATCACTTTCTTTAGAAGATGTATAAGTATCGAATGTCGCAGACGCCATCTTAGCGCCGCTGGCTTGGTTTAGAACAACTACTTGAATACCAGTAAATTTGATTGGCTTGACGTCATTGACCTTTAAAATAAAGATATCTTAATTCAGAATCTTACTATTACTGTACTCATTGATAACCCGAGGGGTCAAGTGGAAGATTTATTTCCAACGTCGCGCTGTTCGCATTATGCACCCACTCCTGTCATACAACGGGACTTCCTGAACTCAATTGGCCTACGCTTTCTTTTTCGGATCGTAGAGAATCTCCTTGTAAATCCTTTTACATAGCCAACTCAAATGCCAATAGCACAGTTTGCAGCTGCTGGAACCCATGATCACTTTTTGGATTTACGAGTACTCGTAAATTACGCATGCTTTGTGGAACGAGGGCCTTATTCAAGACGCCAGCAGTCGCCTTCTAAAAGAGCGCAGGAATGGCTTTTTGGGGAGTTTTATTGGAATATATCTTCTTTCAACCTGGTACGAGTAGGCAACCAATGAAAAAGCGCGTAAGAATGCGACTTTGGATCAAACCAGAAGTCGATGGGATCTTGAACAAGATTCTTAAACGAACTTAACCAACGGTTAGTTCGGCTGTAGCACAGGCTATTGTTTAGTTATGATGTGTCAGTATCGTGCATTTACCAAAGTTTATTCAACTGACAACCAAATCCTCAAACTGGTTTCACTGAGTAGCTTTTTCCCCTAAACTGATACATGTTCTTTAATGAAAGAAAAATTAGTAGATCTAATGCTTGGTAATGTTGACAATAGCAAATTCGATTATTTTTAAGATAGTTTTTGAAACGGTAAATTTAATATGTTATTTGCACTATATTAGAACAATTCTGCACTGTTACACTTGAACTGCACTAGTTCTCAACCAATCAGAATCGACGAATCTTTTATGTTTATTACATACGTCATGCCCTGTTTGATTAACTAATCAATTCTTTAATTACAATGTAATTAACACATGAAAGAAGACTCGGCTTACCTTTATCCCATTCGCAGTCATGGAAACATTATCTTTGCTGGAAAATACTTCAATGTTCAAAACAAGATCTGAGAAAAAGAACCAAAAATATATCGACGCATCTTAAAAATATATTATATGAATCTTAAACATCTTTAATTAAACATAACAAATTATTTCATTACTAAAAAAATGAATTAATTTGCTCTACACAATCGTTGTCTCGCCAATAAAAATCGTTATTTTACGTGTTACAATATTAAAACTGTATAGAGTCGTTTTCGTATGAGTGGGAAACTTACCGCGCCGTACCGTGACCGTGTCAGTGCCGTAATGTCTATAAAAACATTCGAAATTCATGCCGTAACCGTATCGTATCGTAACCGTACAGTGTTCCCACTCATACGAAAACGACTCTATTAAGGAACATGTGTGACTTGTAAATAAATAGGACATTTTGTGATTTAGTAAGTATAATACATGTAGGGCTCGATCTCTACAATCTCTGCTAAATTAGATGTCCTTGAAAAATAATTAAAATAAAAAATAAAGTCTCGCGAGATTAAAATGACAAGCACATCTTACAGTATACAATGTAGTACAAACCTTCATCTTTTTCAATTCCATTTAAAAATGGATGTCGACCTCTTGATTTTTCCTCTCGAGTCGAATCACCACTTAAAAAATGTGTTGAAGCGTCTAAAATAAAAATTATATTTCCTACGAACGTAACCAAGATTACTAACACGAGCAGTCCACGTATCAACCGATAGGCTTGTCGTGGCTTGTCGATTTTGAAATGAAAACTATTCTCATATCCTGGAACTCGAACTTTGTATGAGTTTGACGAGGAATTTGAAGTCATTTTAGAAAAGACTTCCCGGATAATTTGTTTCTGGTTTATGTTTTATTGCAGTTACTGCTCCAAATAGCTCCGGCTTTGCATGAACCCAGAATTATTCATTATTCATTATGGTCGCCAGGCGAGTTTTAAATACTAATATTTTCTATTGTATTAATAAGGTAACAGTAATCCGATTCTGCACGAACAACTGAGATCTAATTAGTTCTTATTTTATGGTTTTTATAGATGATCAGTGCATAGAATTATACCATGAAAATGACTGATAGAGAGCTGATAGAGTACAAACACTCAAAGCGTGCAATACTGTGCACTCGGGGGGCAGGGCTCCTTTATATAAGAGGACGGGGATGCTCGTCGGAAATTTTGAAAATTACCCCTAAAAGGTACCTGAGTTGGAGTGGCAACAATTCATTTCTACCCCTAAAAGGTACCAAACAAAAACAATAATAAAGAATTAAAGTAATTAAACACTTTGTTATCGATGTGCTTTGAAGATCATCGAAATCGTCCCGTCATGCTTATCTTAGGTAGTTTATTTACCCCAAAACAGTCCCTAAAAGGTACCAGCTATGTGTCTGGTAGTCCACTTTGCAGATTTTGACCCCTAAAAGGTACAACGAACATCCCCGTCCAATTTACGATCGGAGTCCCCCCACTCCCCCACTCCCCCACTCCCCCACCCCCGGGCTTTGCACAATGGTCTCTCGTGGCATACCGTGACATTCCCCTATAAATATTCCTATAGCCGCAAACTATAATAAGCGTAAACCGACTTCTTCGAAGTCTTATGTATTATAGGACGGATCAGGGAGGAGAGAGAAACGAGAAAAAGTGCCCAGCTGTACTGTGTCAGCAAGACTGAGCACAGTAGCAAATCTATCAAATCTACACAGCGGTTTGATTCAGGTAGTGCAAGTTTCGTTAGTGTGCGTGTGAAAACGGACCACGTTGTGTTGTGTCTTATAAAAACATTCGAAATTCCTGCCGTAACTGTAAGCTACATGTTAGGTATTAAGGTGCAGAGCATCAACTCTTATTTAAATTCATGCTATGTCTACATTAAAGTAATGCGATCGCATATTCGTCCGCATTCCTTTTGCCCATATGTTCTGCGTGCGTGTGTTAATACTGAAATTTGACCGGGCTTCCTGTGTTCTTAATATGTCAATATGGCGGACGTGACGTAGCAGTATTCAAAGGCTTATGAAAACAGAAAACTAGCACTGCGTCCTATCCTACTTTTTTTCTTTATCGATATATTTTATGTGATGAATCTAAAATTCACCACATATCAACTAAGAACTTTCTAAATATTTTTATGTATTGTGTGTTGAGTTGAGTATTTTCCAGAACATTCTAGTCTTAATTAAGAGAAATGCTGAGTCATGCTCAAGTGTACCAGTAGAGATTTGTAGAGATTTTTGGAATGAAGTAATATCTATATTTAGTATCATGATTGTATATAGTAATGAATTATTTTTAGAACCATAAGGATATAGGAGGATCTTTGCTGACGTCATGTGTTTACATTCTGCTTCATTAGCATACGGTTAAAAGTCGATAAGATTACAAACTGAGTCCAAAACTTTTAAGAGCTTTTTAATATAAGTAATCTACGAAATTTTCAGCTCTTTGCATGCAATATTGTGCGAGATATCCAGCTTCCAATTTGCTTTCACATTTCTGGGTGGCAAAAGCGCTAATGAGCCATACATTCTCTGTAAAATTTAGAGTTTTTAAAACTGCATCACGCAAAAACTATTGCTTGTAGCACGCTCAAATTTCCAAAGAAAGCTAGTTTTGCCATGCCCTTTCAATATTCAGAGGTGATTTGGTGTTTATTTGGTTGAAAAGAGAAATGCCTATGCTAATGAGCAAAAAGTGTAAACAAAGATCCACCTGTTTTTACTCTTGCCCAGGCCTCTGGCCGCACGAGTGTACGAAATAGAATCTTCCATAAAATATCGCGCGAGTCCATCACCTTAATCCGGATAAATTTGAAAACGTATCTTTTACTTATTCAATTATTTATTTATACAAATATTTATGTTTTGGTATTTTTATATATTTATATTGTCATTGAAAAATCACTATGGGGAGGCGTCAATAACGAATTGTACGGTACGGTACGGTACAGTACTATACGGTATGGTATGGTATGGTATGGTATGGTATGGTATGGTATGGTATGGTATGGTATGGTATGGTATGGTATGGTATGGTATGGTATGGTATGGTATGGTATGGTATGGTATGGTATGGTATGGTATGGTATGGTATGGTATGGTATGGTATGGTATGGTATGGTATGGTATGGTATGGTATGGTATGGTATGGTATGGTATGGTATGGTATGGTATGGTATGGTATGGTATGGTATGGTATGGTATGGTATGGTATGGTATGGTATGGTATGGTATGGTATTACGCACATTAGGAACAAGAAAAATCCCATTTAATTTTATCTAGATCCTGATATAGTGTAGGACAGAGACAGGGGTAGAATTCTACCAACTAATTATATCAGTTTGGAGATTGACTGCTCGCGCACTTGTGTTAAATACGCGCGCTCATTGTGACTCGTTTCTTGTAATTGTAACGCGCGCTGATCACTGTAGTCTGCTCAAGTATGATTTTTCTCTTGTAACGAGCGTTCTATTGTTACCCTGAGGCCGGATGACCGCGTACTTCGAAAGCTCGGTAAAAATAAAATATTTTACAAGCTGGCTTGATAAAACAAGCTCAGTTATTATGAACCTAAAAACTTACTGGGTGACACTTTTCTTCAAATATCAGGATTCCAACCGCCATCCCTATCAAATTGAGAAAAGTTGCAATTTTAAATAAGCCTAAATAAATCTAGTGGGTTACCGGCCCAAGTCCACTTAAGCTCCCTTTTGGGCTAAAACTCCTCATATTTATATATTTATGCATGTATGTATCTATCTTTGTTGTTATTACTATTATTATCTGAAGAATTGAAGCCCATGCAGGCCGTGAGGTTTTTATTATATAAGCACAAATTACCAATAATTTGTTAAAGTGGGCAGATGCCCCGATGAACTACAGTGGAATGATACATGTAACAGTGATGCAGATCTGTTTAATCATTTTACTCCACAACCTCGCATACACAATTCCATTGGCTGGGTATGGTCATGGGCTGGTGCACGGTTGCACACCTGTAGGCCATGGGCACTTCCTCAATACTTCCTAGACTGTTTAGCAACACCGTTATAAATAGACTCTGTATACCGCATGGCCAGCTAATTAAGGCAAGTGATACGCCAGTGCACTACAGTGTGCTGGATCCTGCATCAACAAGGTCAGAAGACTAGATATTTTGCTATAGCCCCCTTTTAGACATCAACAGCATAATGACTAAGTAACTATGCCAAACAACTAAGGCAAGCATCCAAAGTCTGCTGCGAGCCCCGGCTTAGGACTCAGTGGCCAGTAGTGTTTACTTATTTTGTTCTCCAAATCGTTCTGCCTGGTTGGTGAAATATACCAGTGGTTTACCAGTGGTTTGTTTTCAGTCCAAAGGAGATGTACAGAAAATAGATTAGATAACTTTCAAACATTGAAATAAATAAATTTTATTCTTTCTTTATTCCTACATTCTTCTTAACTTTTCTAACAGCAGCAGGTACCACGTGACTAGGCATATACTTGCAGTAAGGAGAATCAGGACAGCCAATCACCAACAGTTGATTCCCACGAGACCACAAACGAAACATTCTATGGTGTGAACCACGGACGTCTTTATCCCAAATCTTGAAGCAATGGGCTGTGTTGATCCAGTATTTGTCATTGTTATTCATCTCGATGTAGTATACGTAGGTTTTCCCGCGCGTTTCGGGCATGAAGGTCTTGGGATGTGAACAGGGTGTCATCGTGTGATTGAGTACACTTGCAGATCTAACAAAACAAGATCATTAGTCGAGATGCCAGACCCGTTTTTGCCCTCTCTCCCATGAGAGGAATTTCCTTGCACAATAGGTTCCCGCATCATGCCCTCGCAACATTCTTCCTTTTATGACTAAAGCAAAATCGATAAGGCCTATCAGAGCACACAGACTGCTAGTACTTTACCTTATAAGTCTTTCTATTTCCTTTTCGTAGTTTTCTTTGTACATGAGATCTGCGTTAATCTTCACATATGGTTCCTTATTAATGACGTGTCCTTCAAAATATTCATCCTGGAAGTACGGGTTCATGTTGACTCCCCTGGAACCAAAATGAAAGGTTCTCGATACATCAGGGATGATACATTCTCGACCTTTAAGCTTAGCGCCCCGTACCCATAAGTCCCAGTCCCACATTTTATCGGGTGAAGGCCAGTCTGGTTCAAGCTCCTCTTTGTAAATCTTTCGAGGAAGCACCCTGAAGAAGAAATGAGTTAGTCTGTAACATAATCACAGTGGAATGATTTCAATATTGATCGTAAATTTTCTTACCATCCAAGACCAGGCATGGTCTGTATTCTGTAGGTTAATGAGACGTCATTGGTAGAATGTTTATATCCCTATAACGCAAAAAGTTCTCGTTTACTGAATAACTCGTCCGTACGTCTGTACGTCCGTGTACATCGCGATGCTGATTGGCTGATTGATTTTTGGCGCCAACTTGAAGCGCGCCGAGACTTTGTATGTATAGCATAGTTTTATTTATGTGCATAAATACCTGGTCGTTCCACGCTGATATGCAAAACAAACTGTCGTCCTTTTCAAGTACAGGAAGAAGTTGTTTAAAGAAGCTCAAGATATCTACAGATATATCCAAGTCTTCTTCTAAAATCACAAGGTATTGCGCTTCTGGATTGTCATCAAACGACGTCGTCAAACTCTTCTTGTAATGCTGGAAACGTTGTAAATGTTCAGTGGTTAAAAAATATTTTGTATAGAATTTTTAGGATGCCTTACAGTGGCTGACGAATTAACGAAGCCAGAAAAGGCGGAGGAGGAGGAGGGCCGGGGAAAACGTTCTTGAGTAAAACTAGATCTACTGCTGTAGACAATAGAATACGACAAAGAATTTGAAAATAGAATAACAATTACTTCCTATTTTGTCGAGTTTTCTTGCATAAATTCCTTTACGTTTCCAATGAAGATGTTTCCTCAACCGGGCCCAAGAGAACAGAGTAATTCTTTACCTGTGATATCCTGGCGTTGTTTATGCTGACAGGTTCGTGTTGATTCACCTTTATATTGAATAGTCTTCCAATCATAGCTGGTTCATCAAAGAAGCCATCAACGTATAAGGTTACTAAGGAAGCATTTAAGCCAATGACTTCCTTCAGAGTTAAAAGCATTCGGAATAAGTAATGAGGGCGATTGCTAGCCATAATCAGGACAGGAAGCCCAAGCCTGCTTCCATCGGGAAATGGCGGGTTGTCCAACTCTAACTCTATTGGATAGGAGCCTGTAAAGAAGAAAAGAAAAGAAAAGAAAAGAAAAGAAAAGAAAAGAAAAGAAAAGAAAAGAAAAGAAAAGAAAAGAAAAGAAAAGAAAAGAAAAGAAAAGAAAAGAAAAGAAAAGAAAAGAAAAGAAAAGAAAAGAAAAGAAAAGAAAAGAAAAGAAAAGAAAAGAAAAGAAAAGAGAAAAAGAGAAAAGAAAAGAAAAGAAAAGAAAAGAATAGAAACCAAGGAGAGGAGAGGAGAGAAGAGAAGAGAAGAGAAGAGAAGAGAAGAGAAGAGAAGAGAAGAGAAGAGAAGAGAAGAGAAGAGAAGAGAAGAGAAGAGAAGAGAAGAGAAGAGAAGAGAAGAGAAGAGAAGAGAAGAGAAGAGAAGAGAAGAGAAGAGAAGAGAAGAGAAGAGAAGAGAAGAGAAGAGAAGAGAAGAGAAGAGAAGAGAAGAGAAGAGAAGAGAAGAGAAGAGAAGAGAAGAGAAGAGAAACATCATTAACAGGATTAAATGGCACTAAACACACTAGTGAGATACACAACACTTACATCTACAAACACTGGGATAACCATCATATTTGCTACAAAACTCTCTTCGCCTTCGGTTTTGCTCATTGTCCTCCCAATCACATTCATCAGATGAATCTTTCTTCGCAACAAAAGACGTTGAAATAGTCACAGAGCTTGCCCAGTCGTAAGGATTTCCACATTTTTGGTAGCCCTCAGCTAACACTCGACCACCATATTTTCGTTTTTGGACCACAAAGGCCCACATGTCCCGCCATTGCAGACGATTGATGTACATGCTGCCATAACGCTTGATGAGATTACGTGTTGTGGTCTTCAGTGAACGGGAAGCTTCGTCCTTCAGAGACGAGAAAACGATTAATTTCACCAGCAAAATAGTTGATTTGGCCCTGGAGCAAAACCCCGGGGAGGGGGGGTTATTCGGGGTCAAAACGCTAGGGATGATCGTCGGAAACCTCCAAAACGTACCCTAAAAATACCCAAATGCCAGAATTTTCGACCCTAAAAAATACCTAACAGGTCAAAAATACCCCTAAAAAATACCAAAAAATCAAACAAAAAGTGTTCTAATAAAAAGGCAGTAAGTAAAAAAAATCGTCTCGTTTATTTTGTACCCCTAAAAATACCATCTTTTCTGAAAAACCTTGGATTTTCTCTGACGAGCCCTAAAAAATACCAAATCGGCGATTTCAACCCCTAAAAAATACGACGATCATCCCTAGCACACCAATATAGGGAGTACCCCCCCCCCCCCCTCCTGGAGCAAAACCCTTCGGAGTCCAAATTAGCTCACTTGTTTGTTTTTACATATGTAAGCTGTTCGCTGCAATAAAATGAATCACTAAACTCACCATAACAGCAAAACAAATTATTCTTCCAACTGACACATCTTCAATGAACTGCGCCAACTGATCGCTTTCTTTAGGAGAGATAAAAGTTTCGAACACCGCGGATGCCATCTTAGCGCCAGTGACTTGGTTTAGAACAACTACTTGAATACCGGTAAATTTGACTGGCTTGACGTCATTTACCTTTAGAATACAGATATCTCAATTAAAAATCTTACAATTGCTGTGAAATTATACATCGTCAATGCGTATAAAACAAAAGGCCTACATCTTCTTTTTTTCCCATTCATATAAGGGCCATTAAATAAATACGAGCGAAAATCTAAGGCGCGATTTAAATAAGAACCGCCAATGACCCGGTGGCTGGCTCAGTAGTTTGTTGAGCGAACGAAATGGTACGAACACAAGCCACAACCAGTTGTTGAACTAGAGGAGATTAAACTGCTCTGGGACTTTCCGATACTGAAACAGATTATCAGGTTGCGTGCAACAAGGCCGACATTGTGATTCTCAATAAGAATTAAGTTATTGAGAACCTGTACTATCATTGACATCACCTGACTGTCCGTTTGATACTAGAGTTTGCAGCAAGGAGAATCGAAAGAGATTGAAAAATATCAAGATTTAAAGGGTGAGATTGCCCAAATATGGAAGTGTAAGAGTGTCATCATTGTGCTGGTGGTAATTGGAGCATTAGGAACACTTCCAAGGGATTATAAGAAATGTCTGCATAAGATAGAAATTGAAAAGAGTGTGAATCTTTTTACAGAAAACGTGCCTACTAGGATCGGCTAGGATTTTGCGTAAGGTTTTGGATACATGAAATGGAGGGGGTAAAACCACTCCAAGGCACCTAAGGCCACGGGAGATGGCTTGGTGTCTGTGGGAATATACCAGTATTATAGAACAGAGACCGGTTGTATGTTCCAAGGGTGATTAACGCTAATCCTGGGTTAAAATAAATGGTTTTCTTTAGATTTAATCCTGGGTTAACGCTAATTGTCTTTCGAACAACCGGGCCCAGAGCTGTAAATTTCTACAATAATCAACTTATATAGAGCGCCAGTATCCATAATGAAATGTAAGGGTGTTAATTGCAATAAAGCAAAGCAGTATATATACATATATAAATAATAAATAATAAATATAAAACAATAAAACATATAAAACGTACCTACAGTAAAAACCCGCTCATAAAAGAAACTATAGCTAGTGAGGATGATTTAGAACCTCCAGGCTGAAAATTGAGCAATTAACCCTATATTCTCGCCATGGGCCGATCCTGTCGGCCCACAGGCGACTCCTCCTATAAAAAAATTATAGCTCTCGGCTCATTTCCAGAAACACTGTTCTGAAGATTACTCGATAGTGCTGACCAGTAAGTTTTTCAGATTTTGACAGCAAAACAAAACACTTTGAGTCCGGATCTTTGTAAGATATGATCGTTTGTACGTTTCAAGACGAAACGAAAAATGCGCCTTTCAGTTGGCGTCATAGATCAACACCAGAAAACATGCTTTTCCTTATTGATTTTAATCGAAAAAAGTTCCTTCAAAAGCCAAACATCTGTACTCATAGTGCAGTTGAGCCTAAAGTTCTTGTGATTTTTGTCGTTTTCACCTTCTCACTTCCTCGACGAGCCGAGCAACAGCTGTTTTTTCTGACCAACTAACGGATATTCGCATTTTCCTCTGCTTGACCGTACAGCATTGTGGGAAATTATGCAAATTTTCGGCTGCATTTCCTTGAAAAACACTTGAGTGAGATTTCCTAGTTAAATCCGGAAGAGCGCGCATTTATCAAACATTTTTAAGATTTAATGCTTGTTAATTTGGATAATAATAGCCGAATAACTTAATGGTTTTTTTAAGACCAATTTTGAAACTATACATATGGTTTTCTACCACTTAGTTGCTCGCTAATCTACAGAAGTAGACTTACCTTTATTCCATTTACGGTCATGGAAATATTGTCCTTGCTTGAAAACACTTCAATGTTTAAAACAAGATCTGAGAAAAAGAATCAAAAATATATCGATAAACAATATATCAATCTTTAACGTCTTATCGTCTATCAGTACATCATTAACATATATGAACGTCTTTTGAAAAATGTTGTCATTCAAAAATTCTTGGGAACCATGATGAAACCGGTCCTCTTTTAAAAGGACGTTTACGAGATCTTTACCGTCTTTTAGAATTTATAATAGTTTCTCCAGTTTACGAATTCCAATTTTAAACCTTTACATGCATGTGTAGTAAGATTACTCATGAAATGACAAACACATCTCACAGTATGCAGTGTATGGTCCTGTTCACACTACAGTTCTAGATCGATCATCTGAGTTCGATCCAGCTTACAGCGATGTACTAGACTGGATCGATCTCAGATCGATCTAATGCTGTAGTGTGAACGGGGCCTATATATACTACAAACCTTCATCTTTTTCATCTCCAGGTAACAATGGATGTTGACCTAGTCTAGCTCTTGATTTTTCCTCTCTAGTCAAACAACCATTTAACAAGTTTGTTGAAGCTTCTAAAATAAAGATTAAATTTCCTACGAACGTAAAAAAGATTACTAACACGAGCAATCCACGTATCAACCGATAGGCTCGTCCTGGCTTGTCGATTTTGAAACCCCGCGAAAAACTATTCTCATATCCTGGAATTCGAACTTTGTATGAGTTTGACGAAAAATTTGATGTCATTTTAGAAAAGACTTCTCAGATCATTTGTTTTGTAGTTTATGTTTTATTGCAGTAACTGCTCAAAACATCAGTCATCATCCCATGTTTTGCAGTTAATATATCTCCAGCGCTGAACATTCTTCAAGTATTGGTTACGGTCGTCAGGCGAGTTATAAAATACAAATATTCATAAGGTAGCAGTAATCCTTCTACGTGTTAACTACTGAGAACTAATTATTTCTTTTTATAGTTTTTACAGATGCTAGTTTAGTGCATAGAATTATACTCAAAATGACTGATAGACCCACTCTAGTTTAATTTAACTAAACCAGGTTTTGCCTTGCCCAATACCTATACCAGCCATCTTGGATAGACAAATCGTAAAGTGGTTCAATATAGTTTTGAGCAACTTACTCTTGACCAACCAAAACGGTTTTTACACTAGTTATTGGACTTAAATTAAAGTTTATTCTTTTGTCTATTTCGCTTCGATTTGTGTTGCCATAGCGACGGTAAACAGAGATGGCTGAAATCAAATTTTCTAAAATATCTTTCAAATTCGAGCAGTTAACGCTCTAGACAAGGGACTATATGGGCAATAAACTACATAATAAAGCAAAGAAATTAAGGGTGAATCCGGCAAAAAATTTGACCAAGCCGTTTTCGAATAAAATGCGAAAACACAAATAATGCAAATTTGCCAATTTCCGGTCCTTTATTCCAAATTACTTCAATCAAAGAGATTTAATTCTATGTTATCTCCTTAACCTTGGTATGTACTTTGTGCCTGAATTCTTTGAAATCAACAGATATTGCAGAAAAACTAATTTCAGTCTTATTTTTGTATCGTTGCCATGGTAGTACCAATTACACTGAAACTGATAAAAAACAAAAGCTTGACATCAGTTCAACTACTGAAAGGAAAATCATTGTGATTAAACAAGGGTAAGCTTATCACTTAATAAGCTAATCAATAAATTTCATTTTTTGAATTTTTTGTACTGAATTTATTCAAAAACGGCTTGGTAAGTTTTTTGAATTGTGCCTTAATTTCTTTGCCTTAGTGTGCAGTTTATTGCCCATGTAGTCCCTTATCTAGAGCTGCTCAATTTCGAGAGATAGCATAGAAAAATTGATTTCAGCAATCTTTGTTTACTGTCGCTATGGCAACACAAATCGAAGAGAAATAGACAAAAATCAAATCTTTGATCAAAGTCCAATAACTGGTGTAAAACTGTTTTGTTTGGTCAAGAGTAAGTTGCTCAGCTCGTGAAGTGAAAAACGGAAGCATTGTCACTGAATAAAGAACTATTTCGAGCCACCTTAAATCATCTGATGGAGTACGTTGGGAAAAAAACAGTAAATGCGGTAAATCTTGGTTGAAATATACGATGTTTGTCGGACATTGTACATTCCAGTGGGAATACTGCGCAACTGTTTCATGCTCACTCAAGCAAATTGTGGATCTATGAATTTTGTTCCATGCTTCAGAACGCCAGAGAATTTGATGTTAAGCTTACCATAATTTGTTCTGATTTTTTCAGTTCAGCATATAAATATTACTATATATATATTACCCACAGCCATAACACTCCAAACTCAAGTAATTAAGTTGAGTTATTGCCTTGCCCGGTAAACAAACTTCAGGACTGATGCAGCACATCGTAACAGTTCATAGAGTTGCATAGCCAGACACTGGACGTTTTACTGAGTTGTTTTGCTGTTCTCCAAATTATTTTGCCTGGTTGCTGAAATGAACCAGTGGTTTGTATTTCTCCAAAGGAGATGTACAGAAAAATATATTTAAAAATTTTCAAATATTGAAATAAATTAACTATTCTTTCTTTATCCCTAAACTGCATTCCTTCTTAACTTTTCTAACAGCAGCAGGTACCACGTGACTAGGCATATACTTGCAGTAAGGAGAATCAGGACATCCAATCACCAACAGATGATTTCCACGAGACCACAAACGAAACATTCCATAATGTGAACCACGGACGTCCAAATCCCAAATCTTGAAGCAGTGGGCTGTGTTGATCCAGTATTTGTCATTGTTATTCATCTCGATGTAGTATACGTAGGTTTTCCCGCGGGTTTCGGGTATGAAGGTCTTGGGATGTGAACAGGGTGTCATCGCGTGATTGAGTACACTGGCAGATCTAACAAAACAAGATTATTAGTCTAGATGCCTTATAGACGGAACCCTTTCGTTTTGACCGCCTGAGTTCGCCTGCTCTGCTTACACGAGTGGAATTATCCCTCAATACAACAGGTTCTTACTCCATGTCCCCATGCACAACATGTCCCTAATGTGCCATGTTTTGTGACTGCAGCAAAACTGATAAGGCCTATCAGAGCACACAGACTGCTAGTACTTTACCTTATAAGTCTTTCTAATTCCTTTTCGTAGTTTTCCTTGTACATGAGATCTGCATTAATCTTCACATACGGTTCTTTATTAAAAGCGTGTCCTTCAAAGTAGAGATCCTGGAAGACCTGGTTCATGTTGACTCCCTTGGAACCAAAATGAAAGGTTCTCGGTATATCAGGGATGATGCATTCTCGATCTTTAAGCTTAATGCTACGTAACCACATGTCCCAGTCCCACAATTTATCGGGTGAAGGCCAGTCTGGTTCAAGCTCTTCTTTGTAAATCTTTCGAGGAAGCACCCTGAACAAGAAATGAGTTAGTCTGTAACATAATCACAGTGGAATGATTTAAATATCTTGAAATATTGATTGTAAATGTTCTTACCATCCTAGACCAGGCATGGTCTGTATTCTGTAGGTTAACGAGACGTCATTTGTAGAATGTTTATATCCCTATAACGCAAAGTTCATAACTGAAACGGATGAAGTACGCGGCGCGGAGTGACAGCCTGCAAACCAGTCACAGCTCGCAGTCATTACTAAATGAATATTTTGAATGATAGTGCAACAGCAATATTTTCACAAACTTAAGGAGTAATTTTAATTATTCAATTTCTCTACATCTTGTAGACTGTGTATAGTACTTTTGATTTATGGAAAAAATTTCGGGGCATCCATTCATTTAACGGAGATATTTAATGGTAAAGATCGCCAGAAACCGCTGACCAGCAATTTCTCAGTTTTAATAAAATGCTATTTTTTAAATGTTTAGTCATAAAGAACTCCAATTAAAGTAATATCAGCTAATAAAGATTGAATCCTTCAAAATAAAAACAAAAAAACACTTGTCCAAATATAAGTACGTAGGGGGAGTGAGCTTCATAATATCCGCGCTAAAACTAGTACCAAATCAGTTTATTCGAGCTATTCGTACGGTGAATCGATTAGCTAGCTAGTGGTCTCTTTCTTCGAAGATTTCGCGGCTACTTTGTTAAGGTACGGTAATACGAGCAACAAAATTGTCTCACAATATTGCTGCGAGACGAGTTTAAAAGTAGTGTTGCGCGTTTTTCCACCCGAATACGAACTTGTCTCGCAGCAAAATAGTTTGCTGTAAGTTGAAAAAGTCTGTTGCAGAAAGTAGACAGTCACTCAACGTTTTGCAACAAAATTTCATGATTTTGCGCGTATTACCACCCCAAAGTCAACTTGTCTCGCAGCAAACTGCGAAATGGCTTCCTTCATGTTCGTGATTGATCCAACCAGAAGTCAGGATTCACTCAACTTGTTCTTCAACTCGTTTCGCAGCAACGTTGCGAGACAAGTTACCGTAGCACGATTGACCAAGAATACAGAAGCAAACTAATTTTCGCGGATATAAAATTTAGCGATTTTGAGAAACTCGCTAAAATTTCCTAAATTATGTCCTTAAAATAGCAACTTCGACCATGACGACCACAGGTTAGCCTGTGAATTAGTCTGTGAACAGGCTCAGGGGGATTGGGGAGGAGGGGAGGAGAAGGAGAGGGGAGCAGAGGGGAGGGAAGGAGAGGGGAGGGAGGGGGACTGGGGAGGAGGAGGGGGAATGACCCTGAGCCTGTTCACAGGCTAACCACAGCTAACCCAAACGCTCATTCAGCCGTTGGCGCCTGTGATTCAAAAGCTGTCTGAAACCCAGCAATTTGGTTGTTGTAAATCGAACATACAAAATGTAAAGCAAATAGACGAAATCTTTGACAGTACATTTTCACTTCTGAAGTGGTTTCATGGTGAATGTTTTTGGTTGACTTCTATGGGTGTATGGAACTGCAAAAGTCAATCAATAGACCATTTTACAGTTACATCTTGGTCAACCACAGCCTCGACTGTGTGTAATATATTCTTTGGAGTTCGGTAACAGCCCGTGAAAAGGCAATGAATGTACAGGAAGAAGTAAATGAACAAAGCAAATACTTTCGATTTCGACAGGTTTGTTCTTTGTGCATTTACACCTCCCTGGTTCATTTGTGTGCATTTCTTGCCTTTTCACGAGCTGTTACCAAACTGAAAAGAATGGATTACATGCAGTCGAGCCTGTGGTTGACCAAGATGTAACTGTAAAATGGTCTATTCAAAAGTAGCGGTAATTACACAAATTCGTCATGCTGCATGGAATCAGATTCAAAACAAATTATGGAGTCAGGGAGTGTTTAGCATAGTTTTATTGATGCACATAAATACCTGGTCGTTCCACGCTGATATGCAAAACAAACTCTCGTCCTTTTCAAGTACAGGAAGAAGTTGTTTAAAGAAGCTCAAGATATCTACAGATATATCCAAGTCTTCTTCTAAAATCACAAGGTATTGCGCTTCTGGATTGTCGTCGAACGATGTCGTCAAACTCTTCTTGTAATGCTGGAAAGGTTATAAATCGTGTGGTTAAAAAAGGTAATTCTGTATAAAATATTCAGGATGCCTTCGCAATGGCGAACTTATAAGCCCCGAGCGTGAAGACGTTTCTATATACCAGAATCCTTTTCGAGTAGCTTTTGTTCACTAATTAAAACTATCGTGTTTGTATTCTCGAAGAAATTGAAAATTTGAATATAAAAGGTTTTTCAAAAAGATTCGGGTATAGAGTGGGGGTCAAAACGTCATCACGCTAGGGGGTTATTAATGAAGATGAAGAAGGAGGAGGAGGAGGAGGGGAAAACGTTCTGAGTAAGGGGGTGTTTACATGACACTAGGATCATCCTACCTGCTTTACTTTGACTCATTCTGTTTACATGGAAATTTGTGTCTTCACTTCGGGTACTAGGATCATCCTACTAAACAGAATGCAGTAAATGTATAGCTAGCAGGTAGGATGAATCGCCTGCTAAGATGATCCTAGTGCCATGTAATAAACACCCCCTTAGACTAGATACTACTACTGTAGACAATAGAATGCGATAAAAAATAGAGAATATATATATGTAACAATATAGAAAGCCCAGGTCAAGCGTTCAAACAAATGTCTCCTTCCAGGCTAGTGTTGCTATTAAAAAAGCCATTAAGGGAAGAGCAAGAAGTAATGGGTAATGTAAATCGATTCAGCAGTTGGTACCATATGACTAGCTTACTTTTTTAGAATGACACTGCATCACACGCAACGTGATATGTGAACGTTTTATTAGTTCACAGCGTTTTATGTACCAAACATATGTTGCTTGTTGCTAGGCAACGCCCTTGTGGTGACAATTGGGCAAGCCAACTTTTTATCTACCCTCACAAATCCAAAAAGTCATGATTTTGTTCAAACTTCGAGCTGATATAACTAATTTGAAGGATACCCATGAACAAGATCCTCTTCTCCTTCTTCTCCGGCTTTGTTTTTCCTTATTTGTCTTGCCAAGACTGCCAATACAGTCTCTTACGGGGCCCTCTTTTTCGAAAGTTGAACAACCCGGCCCAAGAGAACAGAGAAATTTTTTACCTGTGAAATTCTGGCGTTGTCTATGCTGACAGGTTCGTGTTGATGCACCTTCAGATTAAATAGTCTCCCAATCATAGCTGGTTCGTCAAAGAAGCCATCGACGTATATCGTTACTAAGGAAGCATTTAAGCCAATAACTTCCTTCAGAGTTAAAAGCATTCGGAATAAGTAATGAGGGCGATTGCCACCCATGACCGCCACAGGAAGCCCAAACTTGGTTCCATCGGGAAATGGCGGGTTGTCAAACTCCAATGGTACTGGATTGGAGCCTGTGGGGAAACAACTTATATTTGATAAATTCGTAGTTTTTCATGTTTCCTACGTTATGTTTTGCTTTCTCAATTTCTACGGTCTTCATTTCATATGAGCATCGTTCTTCCAGTTTTTTCGCTCTTCATATTCCTTATTTTCTTACATTCATCCCATTTCTTCTCTTTCATGCAACGCCATTAAACGGCACTAAACACACTAGTGAGATACACAACTACTTACATCTACAAACAATGGGATAACCATCATATTTGCTACAGAACTCTCTTCGCCTTCGGTTTTGCTCATTGTCCTCCCAATCACATTCATCAGATGAATCTTTCTTCGCAAGAAAAGACGTTGAAATAGTCACAGAGCTTGCCCAGTCGTAAGGATTTCCACATTTTTGGTAGCCCTCAGCCAACACTCGACCACCATATTTTCGTTTTTGGACCACAAAGGCCCACATGTCCCGCCATTGCAGACGATTGATGTACATGCTGCCATAACGCTTGATGAGATTACGTGTTGTGGTCTTCAGTGACTTGGAAGCTTCGTCCTTCAAAGACGAGAAAACGATACGTCACTAGAACAGAAATCTACCTAAGAAAAAGCTTCCAGAATTGCAGCTGTTTCTTAATTTCATCAGCAAAATAGTCCCATATGGTTCCTAAAAGCAGGAAATGGACTCGCCCGGCCACGTTATAATGGCCCGGTCCTAGCCAACTCACAGCCGTTGCGAATGGCGTACGGGGAACCCGCCATTACAGGACTGAACACCGAAGAGTAGAACAAACTACAATGAACCATTTTCTGGCAACCCAAAAGGATTTAGAAAGAGTTATAATATAGACCCGCATTTTCTCTTGGTGTCTTGACGCAAAACGCCATTCTATACGACAATGAAATATGCGACTAGAACGAAAAGGAGTATGGGTATGGAGTATGAGCAAAATCTAACTCGCTTTAATTTCAGCTTTGTTCATTTTAACACATGATCAATGAATAAAGATATTTGGTGTATAACCTCGAGGCAGGCTTGAGGCCTTTTCTGCTCAGTGAAGTTTAGCGAAATAGATGTACACAGTTGTACTTCAGATGCCGTTTGCCCTATGCAGTATGCCTCGGGAACAAAACCCTTCAAAGCCCGAACTAGTTCACTAGTACGTATTTATTTGTTTTACATATGTAAGCTGTTCGCTACCATAAAATGAATCATTAAACTCACCATGACAGCAAAACAAATTATTCTTCCAACTGACACATCTTCGATAAACTGCACCAACTGATCACTTTCTTTAGGAAAGTCAAAAGTATCGAACGTCGCAGACGCCATCTTAGCGCCACTGACTTGGCTTAGAACAACTACTTGAATACCAGTAAATTTGACAGGCTTGACGTCATTCACCTTTAAAATAAAGATGCCTCAACTCAGTATCTTGCAATTGCTGTAAAAATATACATCGTCAATGTGTATATAATACAAACGAAAGGGCTGCATCAAATATCTTCTTTCACAGACTTACAAGGGCCATTAATACGAGCGAAAATAAGACGCATCTTATCCAAGACAACTAAGACGCGACTTAAATAAGATGCAAACCAGTTTTCGTATAAACGGCACTTTTAATTTAGTCCAAGAAGCGACTTATCGAGTAAGAGCGTTCTGAGCTGTTCTTATTTTGTTTCCGTTTAGGAAAATAATGTAGTTTATACTGAGAGTTCATATGCCGTCTTATTGCTGCGAGGGAAGGGAGCAGCATACTGTTTGTAACACTAGGAACTACCGAATGGGGCTAGGGCTGAATGTAATAGACGAGTGGACATCTCGATGTGTTTGGTAGGTACGTACGGTGAACACTAGTGTCCCTCGCAGCTGCTACCAGTGTCGTCACGCAACGCTTTCTCGTAAGCGTTGCGTGACGACACTGGTAGTGGCTGCGAGGGAGACTAGGTGAACACATACCCATTAGTCTATCAGCTGACTCGTCCTCAGTCGTCTCCTAAAACTCGCAAAACTCGTTTTTCGAGCGAGACAACTGGGGACGAGTCAGGTCTACAAGGATGATCTGTGACGCCAGCAACACATGTGAAGGTGATTCGTGACAATGCACTTTTTCGCGTGACTATAAACTACTATGATTCAATGATTCAGCAGGTTTCGTCTTCGTATGTACTAGTTAGTTAATACATGTAAAGTCTGTAAATGATTATTCGACAACGACACGGCTTGTACTACAACCTTACAAGGATTTTGTTTTGAGGAAGGCAACTTATATTGTAATTCCCGCAAGTAATCATGCTAAATCCAGTGTTTTATGTTAGTAGAAGTATCCATCAAGGTTACGAACTGTTTTATGAGCGATATTTCTCGGGGAAGGAAATGTTCTTTCATGAATTATTCTGCGAGTGAGATCATAACATGTCATAAGCTTATTTATAGTCTTGAAGCCAGTGTCAGCAGCTGTATATTATTTTGTCGCACTACTGACTCCATACGTTGTAAATGTAAAATGTAGTTTGAAGGCAGAAAGTTGTAATATACCATACGAATATACATGTACATCTAGATTATGAAAACTCCTCTAATCACACCAGTAGTGGTCAAGTTAGAGGAAGTATTTTTTTCAGGGCTTCTAAGGTGTATCCTCAATAGTATCATTGCACGAGCCCCGTAGTGCGAGTTCTTTGGAAAAAAAAAAACACAACACGAGTAACGAACTTTCCAAATGAACCAGAACACGCATTTTTACCTTTTAACAATATGCATGTAAAAAATGAAAGAAAAGAAATTGTATTTTTTTCCTAAATAACGAATAAAATCTCGAGAAAATAAAACTTTGAACGCGCACTTGAGATGTAATTCGTCAGTAGCGTGCACTGACCAAAATTTTATTCAACTGACAACCAAATCCTCAATTTTTCAAGCATATACATGTTCTTCAGTTAATGAGCGAAAAATGCGTAGATTTCGGGTTATTTTAATGTTGACAATAATTGCTCAATAAGTTGATTGATTTTTATGTGAAGTGGACTTACCTTTATCCCATTTGCAGTCATGGAAATATTGTCCTTGCTGGAAAATACTTCAATGTTCAAAACAAGACCTGAGAAAAAGAACCAAAAATATATTGACAAACAATATATCAATCTTTAACATCTGAATGCCATTTGACAAATCATAATTTCTAAATTCTTAGGATTCAGCCAAATGTCCGCTTTTACGGCTGCTTGTAATAAGGCGTTCACATGAAGCGAGTTGTCCCTGGGCAGTAGAGATAAATCTTTTGTTTTCCCTGGGGGACACAATAAAAAGTTATCCCTACTACCCAGTGACAACTTGCCTTCATGTGAACGGGCCCTTAGTACTGGCCTTCTCTGTGTCTACACAATTATGCTTGCCTCGCCAGTAAAAATCGCTATCATCCTTTAGAATTAAAATCGGTTCTCCAGTTTAAGTGTTAGATTAAAATAACAAACACATCTTACAGTATACAATGCATGTACTACAAACCTTCATCTTTTTCAACTTCAGGCAATAATGGATGTTGACCGCTTGATTTTTCCTCTCTAGGCGAATCACCACTTAACAAGTGCGTTGAAGCTTCTAAAATAAAGATTAGATTTCCTACGAACGTAAAAAAGATTACTAACACGAGCAGTCCACGTATCAAACGATAGGCTCGTCCTGGCTTTTCGATTTTGAAATGAAAACTATTCTCATATCCTGGAATTCGAACTTTGTATGAGTTTGACGAAGAAATTGAAGCCATTTTAGAAACGACGTCGACTTCTCAGATAATTTGTTTTTGGTTTGTTTTATTGCAGTTACTACTCTAAACACCATTCATTATTCAAGTTTGCATTAAACGTTTTTCTAGCGCAGAACGTAACATTCTTCAAGTCTTGGTTACGGTCGTCAGGCGAGTTTTAAATACAAATATTTTCTATTGTCATCAAGTAGCAGTAATCATTCTACACGTGATCATGAGCTACTGAGATCTAATTAGTTCTTGCTTTATGGTTTTTACAGCTGATCAGTGCATAGAATTATATTCAAAGTGACTGATAGACCCACTCTTACACCAACTGAACTGGGGGGGTTAGGGTTAGGGTTAGGGGGCTAAAGCATTCTGTGTCACTTGTACCTCCCCCTTCCCCTGCCCTCCCCTGGAGAGTCTGTAGGCAGGCTAAGGTTTAAATGACCAGTTCACGCTATCTTCTGCCATTTTGAATTGGGACAAACTTACAATTGGCAAAATTTATCTGGATTACGTTGACTTCCGTCACTCTGCTCAGTTTTGTTGGATTTTCCAGTATTTGACTTGCGACTTGCATTGACCTTTTTGAGCCAGACATATGGTATACATGCCTGCTAACTCTCACAGAACTGCATGTTGTTTCTATTGTCATCAAGTAGCAGTAATCATTCTACACGTGATCATGAGCTACTGAGATCTAATTAGTTCTTGCTTTATGGTTTTTACAGCTGATCAGTGCATAGAATTATATTCAAAGTGACTGATAGACCCACTCTTACACCAACTGAACTGGGGGGGTTAGGGTTAGGGTTAGGGGGCTAAAGCATTCTGTGTCACTTGTACCTCCCCCTTCCCCTGCCCTCCCCTGGAGAGTCTGTAGGCAGGCTAAGGTTTAAATGACCAGTTCACGCTATCTTCTGCCATTTTGAATTGGGACAAACTTACAATTGGCAAAATTTATCTGGATTACGTTGACTTCCGTCACTCTGCTCAGTTTTGTTGGATTTTCCAGTATTTGACTTGCGACTTGCATTGACCTTTTTTGTACTATTTTGCAAAATTTAGTTTGCCAGTACTGTTTCATGTTTTTACTGAATGCACTCAAGTCTGATAACTTTATGGCGGAGTAAGTATTAAGTCACTCTAAACTCCCCGCGCGCTCTTGTAACACCTTTGGTAACGCAAACGTCGTTCCTCCATATAGCTTTACAAAACAGCCGTCATTTCCTTTGAAATAAACCAGTGATTAATGTGTTACTTATTTTGTTCTCCAAATCGTTCCGCCTGGTTGGTGAATGGTTTGTATTTATTTATCGGAGATGCAGAGAAAATAGATTAGATAACTTTCAAACATTGAAATAAATAAACTTTATTCTTTCTTTATCACTACATTCTTCTTAACTTTTCTAACAGCAGCAGGTACCACGTGACTAGGCATATACTTGCAGTAAGGAGAATCAGGACAGCCAATCACCAACAAATGATTTCACGAGACCACAAACGAAACAAACCATAGTGTGAACCACGGACGTCTCTATCCCAAATCTTGAAGCAGTGGGCTGTGTTGATCCAGTATTTGTTATTGTTGTTCATCTCGATGTAGTATACGTAGGTTTTCCCGCGCGTTTCGGGTATGAAGGTCTTGGGATGTGAACAGGGTGTCATCGTGTGATTGAGTACACTGGCAGATCTAACAAAACAAGATTATTAGTGCAGGCACCGGAACCCTTTTTGCCCGCCCGCTCTGCTCACATGAGTCGAATTGGTTCCCACTTCATGCTTTACAACATGTACCTAAGGTGATATGCTTTATGACTGCAGCAAAATCGATAAGGCCTATCAGAGCACACAGACTGCTAGTACTTTACCTTATAAGTCTTTCTATTTCCTTTTCGTAGTTCTCTTTGTACATGAGATCTGCGTTAATCTTCACATGCGGTTCTTTATTAAAAGCGTGTCCTTCAAAGTAGAGATCATGGAAGAAGTAGTTCATGTGGATTCCCTTGGAACCAAAATGAAAGGTTCTCGATACATCAGGGATGATGCATTCTCGACCTTTAAGCTTAGCGGCCCGTATCCATATGTCCCAGTCCCACAATTTATCGGGTGAAGGCCAGTCTGGTTCAAGCTCGTCTTTGTAAATCTTTCGAGGAAGCACCCTGAACAAGAAATGAGTTAGTCTGTAACATAATCACAATGGAAAGATTTCAATATTGATCGTAAATGTTCTTAGGGACGGACCATTAGAAAAGTGATGGGGGGGCTGGGGAAAAAGCAAAACAAAATTTATTTCCAATAAAAATTTTGAAAAAAATATATCTGCCGGGACATTTTCTTTAAAAAAATATTCCTGCCAAAGTGAAAAAAAATTCATTTCCACTTTTGGTGGCCAAAAAAAAATTTATGCCAATCCCAAACTCCCCCCCCCCCCCCATATCACTTTTCTAATGGTCCGTCCCTTACCATCCAAGACCAGGCATGGTCTGTATTCTGTAGGTTAATGAGACGTCATTGGTAGAATGTTTATATCCCTATAACGCAAAAAGTTCTCGTTTACTGAATAACTCAATTAGAAAGCAAACGAAGTACACTGAGTGACAGTCTACAAACACGTACGTAACACCTGGGGTTCATATCCCCCGGGGGGGGGGGGACTCCGATCGTAAATGGACGGGGATGCTCGTCGTACCTTTTAGGGGTCAAAATCAGCGATCTGGTACCTTTTAGGGTGTCCCAGACTTTAGTGGACTACCAGAGACATAGCTGGTACCTTTTAGGGTGATTTTTTCCTCCATCAACGATTAAATACTGGAAACAAAGATCGGATTGCACGACCATTACATTGGTCGTATATAAATAGACACAATTGATCGCTTGATTGACTAAAATATGCAAAATGTTAAATTTAGTGTTTTTGAGTTGGTACCTTTTAGGGGTAAAACATGTATTGCCACGCCCACCCGGATATGCCTTTGGTACCTTTTAGGGGTCATTTTTAAAATTTCCGACGAGCATCCCCGTCCTCTTATATATAGGAGTTCCCCCCCCGGGTTCATATCCCAGTCACACCTCCCAGTCATTGTTAAATGCCGAATATTTTGAATAGAAAAAAGTTTCAAATTTAACCAGTTCAATTTAAAGACAGTTTTTGCCAGTCAAAAAAAAAAAAAAACTAAAAGTGCTACAAGCCCTTTCATTATGTTTTGTATTACAAATTCTCTGAATTAAATGTAGAAAACACGCCATTGGCCGGTCTCAGTATATAGACTGTGTATATAGCATAGTTTTATTTATGTGCATAAATACCTGGTCGTTCCAAGCTGATATGCAAAACAAACTCTCGTCCTTCTCAAGTACAGGAAGAAGCTGTTTAAAGAAGCTCAAGATATCTACAGATATATCCAAGTCTTCTTCTAAAATCACAAGGTATTGCGCTTCTGGATTGTCGTCAAACGATGTCTTCAGACTCTTCTTGTAATGCTGGAAAGGTTGAAAATCTTATGATTAAAAAGATTTTGTATAATTTTTTCAGGGTGCCTTCCAATGGCTGACTAATGAAGAAGAAAAAGAATGAGAAGGGCGAGGACGAAGAGGTAGGGGAAATGTTCAGTGTTCCTGAGTAAGACAAGATATTAGTACTGCAGACAATAAAATGAAACGAAAATAGAATAACAATATAGAAAATCCAGGTTAAGTGACCAAACAAACTCCCCCCCCCCCTCCCCCAGGGATGTGAAGACGAGGGAGGTGTAGAAAGAGGTAGAAAGACGAAAAGACGACGGAGAGTGGAAAACGAGGGCAGAGGGAGAAGGGATGTGAAGACGAGGGAGGTGTGAAAAGAGGTCTGAAAGACGATGGAGAGTGGAAAACGAGGGCAGAGGGAGCAGGAATGGGTGATTTAAAATGATACCACAATTGGTACCACCCTATATGACTACCTCGCCACTGCATCACATACACGTGATATGAAAGCGGTTTTGCTAGTTCGCAGCATTTTGTTACGTACCATGCAAACGTACGCTGTTTCTTCTTTTATGGTGACAATGAGTTTTAATAGTATTTTTGTGCAAGATTTTTATCTACTCTGTCCAATCCAAAAATTCGCGAATTTGCGCAAACTAAGAGCTGATAGTCAACGAACTGTAAGGATAAACCGCGAACAAGAGCATTTCCTCCTCGTTCTCCCTTGGTTTTCCTTTTTCATCATCTCTGCTTTTCTTGCCAACAGTGTATCTTACAGGGACCCTATTGTTCGAAAGGTGAGTATTTCTATATTTTTGCTCATCCAGGATACAATCTTAAAAAAAAACAATTCCGTTTCATCAACTATTAACGCTAATTCAATTTCGAACAACCGGACCCAATAGAGCAGAGTAATTCTTTACCTGTGATATCCTGGCGATGCTAATGCCGACAGGTTCGTGTTGATGCACCTTTAGATTGAATAGCTTCCCAATCATAGCTGGTTCATCAAAGAAGCCATCAAGGTATATCGTAACTAAGGAAGCATTTAAGCCAATGACCTCCTTCAGAGTTAAAAGCATTCGGAATAAGTAATGAGGTCGATTACCACCCATTACCGCCACAGGAAGCCCAAGCTTGCTTCCATCCGGAAATGGCGGGTTGTCAAACTCCAATGGTATTGGATTGGAGCCTGTAGAAAAAAACTTGTATTTGATTATTTTGTAGTTTTTCGTGTTTCCTACGTTGCTGTTTTGCTTTCCTAATTTCTACCGCCTCCATATCATATTTGCATCGTTCTTCCAGTTTTTTCACTCTTCATTTCTTTCATAGGTATTTTCCTTATTTTCTTGCTTTCTCCTATTTCCTTGCTGTGAGTGTGTGTGCGTGAGTGAAAACAAAAAATAGATTATTTTGTCAAAGCGACCAGTATACATACATCTACAAACACTGGGATAACCATCATATTTGCTACAGAACTCTCTTCGCCTTCGGTTTTGCTCATTGTCCTCCCAATCACATTCATCCGATGAATCTTTCTTCGCAAGAAAAGACGTTGAAATAGTCACAGAGCTTGCCCAGTCGTAAGGATTTCCACATTTTTGGTAGCCCTCAGCTAACACACGACCACCATATTTTCGTTTTTGGACCACAAAGGCCCACATGTCCCGCCATTGTAAACGATTGATGTACATGCTGCCATAACGCTTGATGAGATTACGTGTTGTGGTCTTCAGTGACTTGGAAGCTTCGTCCTTCAAAGACGAGAAAACGATACGTCACTAGAACAGAAATCTACCTCAGAAAAAGCTTCCAGAATTGTAGCATGTTTAGTAATTTCACCAACAAAATAGTCTTATGTGGTTCGTAAAACCAGGAAACGGACTCGCCCTTGTTATGATTGCCCGGCCCGAGCCAACTCGCAACAATGCGAATGGCGTATGGGGAACCCGCCATTGCAGGACTGAACACTGAAGAGTAGAACAAACTACAATAAAGTGTTCTCTGTTAATCGAAAAGGATTGAGAGAGAGTTGTAATATAGACCAACATTTTCAACCTTCCAAAAAGGTCGTCGAGCGAGAGGCGGCAAGCGTCCAGCGCGGCTAGACCGAAAAGGAGTACGCGGGTAAGTGCAAAATCTGTGAGCTGAAAGATGCACAGGATATAAGGGCCTGATAATATGAACCGGGCTGGTCCGGTTAAGCGGGGTGACGTCTTTTGTTTTGTGGCCCCAATTAAGGGGGGGGGGGGGAACAAAAGAAGTCAGCCCGCTTAACCGAGCCAGAAAATACTCCCGCGTCAAATACTCCCGCGCGAGTATTTGACGATTTAATATCATGGAGCATTTCACCGAATCAAAATTCTGCTCCCGAGGTAGGAAATCATTCGTACACACGAACAAAAGAACTTTGCTTCAGCAGATAGCAGTTTGCCCAATCATGCATCGGGAGCCGCAAAACCTTTCCCCCTGAAGTTCAAACTATTCTAGTTCACTCGCTGTTAGGTATTTATTTTACATATGTAAGCTGTTCGCTACCATAAAATGAATCATTAAACTCACCATGACGGCGAAACAAATTATTCTTCCAACTGACACATCTTCAATAAACTGCGCCAACTGATCACTTTCTTTTGGAAAAATAAAAGTATCGAACGTCGCAGACGCCATCTTAGCGCCGCTGACTTGGTTTAGAACAACTACTTGAATACCAGTAAATTTGACTGGCTTGACGTCATTGACCTTTAGAATAAAGATAACTCAATTAAAAATCTTACAATTGCTGTAAAATATATATAAGGGCCATTTATACGAGAGAAATAAGACGCGAGTCTAAAAACAGGATCTTGACGCGTCGCACACCGATATTAGGGAGCTTAAGCAGGAGACGTTTTTGTCAACGCGGACGCCACCACAGTATACGTTCTTCTTCATCCTTCGACATCATGGATATGATAAGTCCGTTTTCATTAACCAGAAGGTCAGTGAAGGCTTTTTCATCTTGTACCAAGAACAGAAATCTCATCTATGACGGAGAACGGATGAACGAAAACGCGCGTGTGACGTCCGTGTTGACAAAAACGTCTCCTGCTTAAGCTTCCCGATTAGCAAACTTTAAGGAGTCCTCCCTTTCCCCATCCCCCCCCCCCTCGCCTCTCCGGGTTATGGAAGGGGGCAGGTTCAAAGAGTGTTAACATTGCACGAACTAGTAGTGCGAGAGTGCGAGTGCAATACGAGCTCTTTGAAAAACACACACCAGTAAGATTTCTCTATTGAACCAGAAAATGCATGATTACGTTTTAACAATATACAAGTACAAAAAATGGTAATTTTGCGGAAAACGAATCAAATCGCGAGATAACTTGATTGATTGATTATTTGATTTTAAACAAAATCAATTAGTCAATGTCTAATAATAGTTTAATCAAAACAAAAGAAAACAATAGAAACAATATCTACTAATGTCTGTTAGACTTATATTTATTTCACGGATTAGAGTGGTTTTCATTAACCCGTGAAATACACCTTAGTGTACACTCTTTAATAAACCCATTGTTTTCCACTGTGTATAGTAGGTAGGATGATCCTAGTGCTAGGATGATCCTAGTGCCATGTAAACACCCCCTAAGTGCCATCACTCTAGCTGCTCACTGATTAACAATTGATAATGTAGACTTACCTTTATTCCATTTGCGGTCATGGAAATATTGTCCTTGCTGGAAAATACTTCAATGTTTAAAACAAAGCCTGAGAAAAAGAACCAAATATATGTCGATGCATCTTTAATCATTATCTTTACAATATTTAACATCAACATTTATTTAAGATCTTTAGACATATATCAATGCCTTATGAAAAAAATTTTTTTCAGTTAGGGCTAGTTTTCACGAGCAACGGAAGCAAAAGCGGAAGCAACATGCGCAGACTCAGTGTTGCATTTCTCACCTAGGTGTGAAAAAGACAATAAACAGTGCACACTGAGGGGGTGTTTACATGGCACAAGGATCATCCTAGCACTAGGATCATCCTAGCAGGCGAATCATCCTACCTGCTATACATTTACTGCATTCTGTTTAGTAGGATGATCCTAGTACCCGAAGTGAAGACACAAATTTCCATGTAAACAGAATGCAGTAAATGTATAGCAGGTAGGATGATTCGCCTGCTAGGATGATCCTGGTGCCATGTAAACACCCCCTAAATCTTTACATTCTTCACTTCACTTCCCTTCACTTCATGTTCATCGAGTTTATCCAGTGTGCGACCTCAGAAACAGCGGTCAAAATTTCTATGATTTTTACAAATAGGATTAAAATGACAAACACATCTCACAGTATACCATGTATGTAATAATAATAATAATAATATTTAATATTTATATAGCGCCATTTTCTATAAATATAATCAAATGCGCTTAACTAAATATTAAAACAAACAAAATTAAAATAAAATAGAATAAAATAAAATAAAATAATAAATAAATAATAATAAAATAAAAACGTAATTATTATTTTTTTTTTTTTTTTTATTTTTTTTTTTTTTTTTTTTTTTTTTTGTAGTACAAACCTTCATCTTTTTCAACTCCAGCCGGTAAGAATGGATATTGACCTCTTGATTTTTCCTTTCCAGTCGAATCAGCACCACTTAACAAGTGTGAAGAAGCATCTAAAATAAAAAGTACATTTCCAACGAACGTAACCAAGATTACTAACACGAGCAGTCCACGTATCAATCGATAGGCTTGTCCCGGCTTTTGGATTTTGAAATGAAAACTCTTCTCATTCCCTGAAATTCGAACTTTGTATGAGATTGACGAAAAATTTGATGTCATTTTAGAAAATACTTGTTTCTTGTTTATGTTTATTGCAGTAACTGGTCCAACTGAGCTCCCACACCAAAAAAGAAATCATTATTCAAGTTTGTAATTCATGTTTTTCCAGCGCGGAACATTCTTCAAGTCTTGGTTACGGTCGTCAGGCGAGTTATAAAATACAAATATTTTCTATTGTATTCATAAAGTAGCAGTAATCATTCTATACAAGTGTTCTACTGAGATCTATTTATTTCTTGTTTCAGTATGGTTTTTTTTTCAGATGATTAGTGCTTACAATGAATTATTTCTTCAAGATGGCTGGTAAAGGTAATCGAGGACAAAAGGGAAAAACTGATTAGGTTTGCCGGTCACTTTTTCCCGATTATCCATTACGTTTACCAGACGTCTTGGGAAATAAATTTGAAATCACCTCGCTATACCTTGTATTTTGTTGTGGGGTGCATACAGTGTGAACTATTGGGTGAACTCTGATTTTAAACTTGTTTAGTTTCCTTAAAGGTGATACGGATCGATTCGCAACAAGGATTTTCCGCGCAACACTTGATGAAATTGATAATTTTGCGTTAAAAGTTTTTAAAATTCATATCAAACATTTGCAACTTGTTCACTAAACAATTTATAAAAAATATTATTAAAATAGTTGCGTTTTGTATTTTCCCGCACGGCATAAACTTTACGGGCAAGGCTACTATTTGATTTAGGGATTTCTCTAGAGGAGTATTTAGCGGCTGCTCAATTTAGCAATTTTCGGAGGCAAGCAAGAAATAACGCTTTTTACTACGATATTGACCAAGAATATCCTATTATATAGGAAATTGACGCAAAATTAACGTGAATTTCAAAAAATGCGTTAATTTTAGTCGTGTTAATTTCTTTTAATTTAAGTTTAGAGTGATTACACTTAACCCGTGAAATAATTAGTAACTACTAGTAAACCTTATTTCCATTGTTGTTTTTTGTCTCTATTGAACTATTACACACTAAAATTCATTTAGTGTTTCACGGGTTAAGTGTAACGACTCTAATGGAGCGTTAGAGTACAAATACTAGAGTTCAAACACTAAAAGAGTGCAACAAATAAATAGTACTAAATAGTGTTATTTTATGCTAATTTATATATAGTTTTCTATTGTTTAATTAGTGCTATGGTTAGGGTTATTGTTAGAGTGATTTTCACCGGACTGTGAAATAGTTACTAAGCTAATAGACACTAATAGACTCTGCACCCATTGTTTTCTTTTGTTGCAATACAACTATTAGACACTATTAAACACTGACTATTAGTAATTGTTTCACAGTCCGATGAAAATCACTCTAGAGTGATGGCACTTAGAGTGGTTTCACTTAACCCCTGAAATAGATAGTAGACTAATAGACACTATCAGGCCTTATTTCTATTGGTTTTCTTTTGTGTCCATCTGACTATTAAACACTAACTATTAGATTTTGTTTCACGAGTTAGAGTGATTTTCATCAGACTGTGAACTAAAAATTACTAATAGTCAGTATTTAATAGTGTCTAATAGTTGTATTGCAACAAAAGAAAACAATGGGTGCAGAGTCTATTAGTGTCTATTAGCTTAGTAACTATTTCACAGTCCGGTGAAAATCACTCTAAGTGCCATCACTCTAACTAAATAGTGCAAATTAGCACTAATTAAGCAATGAAAAACAAAGGATTTCGCTTTTTTAGTAATTTTGCACTTTTGCACGGGTTAAGTAGTACTATGGTAAAAGTATGTAGAGAAGAGCGGATTTGAACTGAATATATGTAGTGAGAAGAGCGGATTTCATTTTGGCTACTATTCAAGAGTCTCACTTGTTATCCTTGTGAGTTTGTAGTATCATCAGTTGTAGTACTTTTGGGCATGGAATCTCGTACCCAGAGCCTGCGTTCCTCTTGGTCAGCGATCGTTTCTCGGTTGCTGACCAAGAGGAACGCAGTCTCTGGGTACGAGATTGGAACTTACCAAGGAACTTACAAAAAAGGCGGGAATCAAGCTGCGCACGCTCGCGTACACCGGAAATCAAATGTCCAAATGCTAGAAAGACAAAAAGGTTAAAAATACAAATAATAAACTTCTTATTAACCTCGTCCGCTTGGTCATTACGAGAAAATGTCAGACCTCGATAATGACCGCGCTCTCGATTAATAAGATGAACAATAACTGAGCAAGGGCGGATCCAAGGGGAGGGTTTAGGGGGTTGCAACCCCCACTATGGAAATGAAAAAATGATGGTTAACTAGAATTAGGCTCTATTTTTGCTTTCACTGATATCATACAACCCCCTGTTTGGGATGCACATACATAATCCTAGATCCGCCCTTGATAAGGTACCGAAAAATATATCCTAGTTTTGGGAGGCCTGTGGTATACCACAGGAACCCCAAATAGTTCACACTGAATTTGGAAATTTCCAGGTTAACATGAATGTGGTGCAATATTTCTGTTTTAGTGGGGCATTTATTAGGTTCCCATATGAATATTACTATAGCCGCGAAGTGAAGCAAGCGTGAATAACGTATTCTGCCTGGTGTATATAAAGAGCTCTTGACAGTTAACAAGAGTGAGGAAAAATATAATCTGAATTCTCTTTCAAGATGGCGACCACCATGGTTCTTACGATGTTTGATGAAGAAACTGCAAACCTTCTAAAGGATGTACATGTGATTCATAAATCTGTAGACCAGCATCAAAGAGAGAAAAATCAAAATACCACTACCACTAATAACGAAAAAGGTGCGAATGTTGACTCGGCTTTGAAAAATCACTGAATTAGCAAGTTATTTTTTTTTATTATGAAGACCATGCATATTTTTGATTCATCTGAAAGTGGATAATTTTCAAGTCTAATGTTATATTAGAATACAACATTAGGGAAGCTTAATTAGCTTATATTGTTCAACTATTACTCAAAAAAATATCAATCCAATAAATATCACTAGTATACCAGTTTTTTGAAAATTATTATTTATTGACTTTAATTTATAAGCTTATATATTATTTTTATATTAGGTCCTTCTGTCATCAAAGCAGGGATGTCATGTAGTGTATGTGAAATAACTGCATTTGACTCTGTTCAAGCTCAGGTATTGTATTATGTATTGTATTACATATTGAAAAACCACAATAGCAAATGACAAGGGCAAATTTACATATATTTTTATCGAAGTAACAATATTTGTCGAAGTAACAATATTTGTAATGTGATCATCTGGGTGGATGTAGTCCTGAGAAGGACTGTTTGGTGTGACTGACAAGTCACTTGACTCACTTGCCTCTGAAGATGACTTCCGCTCAGGTTGTCAAAACGTCAGTCACACCAAACAGTCCTTCTCAGGACTACATCCACTCGGATGATCAAACAAATATTGTTGCCTCGATAAATATGTATCCACCTGGGTTCAGACCTTTCTTTACATTACATATATTGGACAAACTTTGGATACGATATGTGAATTCTATGTCACAATAGGCCCTGACTGAAACTCCTGTTGGTTTGACAAAACAAAAGAAAATAGAATCTTTATATTTTTGTTTTATTTCTAGTTTATATTGTTAGGGTTATCAACATCTTCCAAGGCAGTGCAACCTTACCTTTATATGTCATACATATGTACACATGTTTATATATAAAAACAATTACATAAATCACTGTTATATGAAGTACTAACCGGTGACAATTATTACTTATTCAGAATTAATTAAAATTATAGCCAACACTATACCATCAGAATAAACTTTTACTAAACTTTATAACACTACAGTATATATTATTGGTATATATGTCCTAGTGATAGCAAATTTTAAGGTTTCCAAGGTGTCAGATACAATGTATATTAGATTTATGAACTTACATTTGCAGAGGGAACATTTCAAACTTGATTGGCATAGGTTCAATGTCAAGCAAAGACTTATGAACAAACCAACTGTTACAGAAGAAGACTTTGAAGAAACTATTTCAGGTATGTCAGCACTTGAGGGTCTTACCCCTCCATATTTGCCCTCTCCCCCCCCCCCCCCCCCCCCCCCCACACACACACACACTCCCTTTTCCCACCTGTCCTCCCTAAAGATATTTGTAAGAAACCATGCATTAATGCATGTTGCCTGTATTTGAATTAAAGGTGAAGTTTCTAGTATATCAGGATCTGACTCTGAAGACTCTGAAGACAACAGTGATGAAGACTTTGAAATGGAAGGGACTACAAATGAAGCATTACCTGAGTCATTCCCAACTGAGAACGAAGAAGATAAAGAGACCTCTAATCTTGGAAGAAGTCATCCTAAACTCTTCCTTGTTAGTGATACTGACTGTGTCTTTACTGTGTATAGAGTAACTGTTTTCTCACCCAAAAATGTCCCTGAAAAGGAGTTGGATTTGATTAAAGAAATAAAGAAGATCAAAGATGAACCTTTGTGGGTGATCATCATGACAGCTAGTGGACATTTTGCTGCAGCTGTATTTGATGGCAAGACTGTTTTGGCACATAAAACTTTTCACCGATATACTGTCAGGGCCAAAAGAGGAACTGCTCAAGGGATACGTGATAACCAGCAAGGTATACAGACTAGGTAAGGTACTATACACTGCATGTACAAACATGGTAAATACATTTTGCATGGTTATGAAATGGTATAGCAACAGCAACAGTAATGATTGTGTCATCATCATCATCATATTGGTCAAGCATGCAGGCAACCAGCTCTTGCTGGTTACTCTTTGCAACCTGTGATAGTGGCCATGCAATTATATAGAACAAAGATTTTTAGGCTCTATCTTTTACCTTGAGGTCTGCAGGTGCAAGTCTTCGGCGATACAATGAAGCAGCATTAGTACAAGTAAGTTGATCTCTCTACATAATACAACAGCGTCTCTCTTCTCACTTAATTCACTAATTTTGTTGCCTATTCCAGGAAGTCCAGGAACTGCTACAGTCATGGTCAGAGTATCTAGAAAAATGTAACAAGATTTTTATAAGGATTCCTACATATTACAAACCCATGTTTTTTGGAGGGAAAAACTCACCTTTGGCTAAAAGTAAGCAGATGACAATTTCTTCACATGCACTGGATATTTTGGGAATTAGCTAGGATACTCATGATCCAACGCATTTTGTGAACAGAGGGGAAGGGGGAGGGTCAACATACATTGAAAGCCTCAATTCCAAGTTGGTACATTTCTATAACTCTGCCTCTCCTTACCTTAGAGAACTCTTAGTGAACAGTGTTAAATGAGGACTTGGCTTGCAGGAGAAGGGATGATTTTGGATTTAGATGACTAGCTTATGTGCTGTATATGAATACCTATTATCATTCATATCTATTCATCCTTGTTTATTAAAATTGTCTTTTCCTTTGTCATTAATTTATGCTTACAGATGACCCAAGAATAAGAACAATACCCTTTTCTACTCGACGCCCAACATTTAAAGAGGTTAAAAGAGTCCATGAAGAGTTGTCAAAAGTTCAAATTCTTGGTATGAAATTTTATCAGAGGAGTTTTATATGTCCTTTCATGTTGAAAATAATAACTGGATAAAAGGTTGAATGATGAAAAGTGTGATCTAGTATTACTGTCATTTCAGTTTTGTCTCACTGTTAATGACTTGTAAACATTTCTTGACTCTGTGCAATTCTTGACTCTAGTCTGTGATATTCACAGGAAGCCCATCTTCATTTATAGCTCTATTATTTCCAATTTAAAATAATTGAAAAGATAATGCTAGTCAAAAATTTTGTAGGTCAGAAAAGTGAAGTTCTGGAAGAAGTTCTTCACCAGCTTTCACCACAGAAAAGCCACCATTCCCCTGCTAAGGTGTCTGACAAAACCAACCTCTACTCCAGCAAGAACACTGATACATGTAATTATTTACCTGAGGTGGTAAAAGAATCCCAAAGTGATTCTGTTGAATGTGAATTTGATGAAGATGTTACAAAAAGTGCAAGTATTTCTACCAAGAAAGGAAAGAAAAAGAAGAATAGTTCACGCTATGGCCAGGAAAAGGTATCTGCAGCAACAGGATGTCCAGAGAGAGAAGTTGGTAAGATCTTTTTATTCCAGTGTCACTGTTCATGAAAATAATGAAATACATTTCCAAGCAGTACGTGCTAGAATAAATATAGTCATAAACTGACTAAAAAGAGAGGTAAACAATATTTTAAACATCCATGACTCTTCACAAAGTGATCCTCTAGGTAGTAGATTGTGCTCTATCTTAATCTCTCTATCTATCTCCATCAATACTCCCTCAAAACAAGGATGTGAAATTGCAGAATGGGAGTCAAATTAAGAGACTCGCTCTCTTGCTTAGAAAGCCAACTAAAGCACCCTTACTCCTTATAAAATACATACCCACACAAACATTTTTTTGTGAATAACCCTCCTAGGATTCCACGAAACCTGAAATGTTCTTCTAATCCTTACCTTCTAATCCTTACCGTCATCTTACCATTACCTTACCGTTACCTTACCATCATCTTACCGTTACCTTACCGACCACATTCTACCATTACCTCACCGTTATCTTACCGACCACTTACCGTTACCTTACCGACCACTTATAGACCACTTACCGACCACTTATCAACCACTTACCGACCACTTACCGTTACCTTACCGACCACTTATCGACCACTTACCAACCACGTACCGTTACCTTACCGACCACTTACCGTACGGTGCAGATTGTTCATAATTACCTCAACTGTTTCACTATCAGAGGTTCAAAGGTCAAGGTTGCTACTGAATACAATGTACCAACATCCATTGTCTGTGGGCTTCTAACCATCCATGTGACAAAGGACATTTTTAGTTTCAAGTTTTTAAGCTTTGGATTATCTTTTTTGCAGTTCTGCCAGATCATCACTTCTGGAATCGTTTTTACTGTGCAGTAGTTTCAGGAAATGCTGAAGTTGTTGCAAAGTTACTTTCCAGCAAGGACATAAAAGATAACCAACCATCAGCTGACCTTCCTGTCTGTGAGAAAAGTACACTCAGAGAATCGACTGTTCAAGCAGAATCTGGTGACAGTTTGATATTGAAGGGAGAAGAAGAAAGTGACTTACACAAGACTGCAGGAGATGAAAGCAAAGCATTCCCGGAGACTACAGTAGATCCATATAAAGTCCTGAATGAGTGTTGGGGTGAGGGTGGTAGTACTCTTCTTCATGCAGCATCAAGAGCCAGTCAGACTGAGATTATATTCACTCTGCTAAATCACGGGGCAGATCCTTGTATCAGGTAAGCCAAACCAGTCTACAGCAATGCTACTTTCTTCAAAGATGTTGTTATGGACTTGTGTGCTGTTTTTGAGCAATTTTTTTGAATATTTCTACTGTACATAACCCCAATGATGACTGCAGTAGTCAAAAGCTTGGTTAAGTCAAGAAAACTTTGGGATTGAAATAATGATTTTGATTGCAAAATATTCTCTTCATGGTTTAGAGATGAAAGTGGAAAAACTCCATATGACAGAGCAAAAAGTAAAGACGCAAGAGACCAGTTTAGAATATTTATGGCTGATCATCCTAATGCATTTGATTACTCAAACTCACATGTAAGTAATTAGCACAAGTTGTGAAAGTTAATAAATCTATCAGTGATGATGATGATGATGATGATGATGATTTTTTCAGGGTTCATGCTAATCCTTAAACTCCTTGAATTTCATTTACGTTTTCAAGCTGGGCACTTGAAAAGTGCTTGAATTTAAGAAATTCTGTTCAAACTCCTTGAAAACTCCTTTTAACAAAAAGGGACTTGAATAAGAAATTTACTTTCTTCCTTTACCTGTAAGTGAGGGAAGGGGATGTCCAATTCTTTCAGTAAAACCATTAGTAAAAAAACAGGTAACACTACTTCTTGAATTCTCCTGGAATATTAAATTCATATCTCAGCACAAATCACTTTTTATCATGGCTCTGACACCATCACAGCACAGCATGGTCAATTTCACACAGTCTGTGAAGATGTTGGATGGTGGTGTGATTATGGCCAGTTAATGTGCTGATGATACTCATTATGATCATGATGATTGGCAAGTTGTTACAAAGAAAGGTGATGATGATGATGACAAGGTTCCTTTATCAATTAAAAATAATGTCAGTAGATATATACAGAAACTAAATAAGCATGTTTTCCAGTGAAGGCATTAACTCTCAATTCCAGATTCCAAGTCCACTGACTCAAGAAATGAAAGAAGAAAAGGAAAGAAAAGAAGCAGAAAAGAAAAAGGCTCAAAGAAAAGCAAAGAAATTACGAGCAAAGGTATGGTTGGCATCCTTATAGTCTTTCTCATCTCAATTAAGTAGACCTATAACAGTTGTCCAAAAAATAATTACCTGGTAATGCTAACTCAAAATTTACTGCAAAGAAAAATGAAATTATAACCCATGATGAACAGTTAATCACTCTTTGGATAAATGGGCCTTGGAGCTCAGTAGTAAGAAGTTAATAAATAAAATAATGTGTGATTGTTTATAACTAGTAAAAATATTTTATTTGTAGGAACAGAAAGCAAATGATCAAAAGAAACAAGAAGAAGAGATGGAGAGAAATAAGAAAGAAATGATAAGTGAAAGAGAAAAGGTAAAATCCCCAGGGGTACTCCCCATGAATGGGCTCTGCCCAAAAGGAGAACCTTGTTATTGCTGGAGATATATGAATTGGTATCTTTTTCATGCTGGAAGTATAAAAGGGGCATTATTTATGCCAGAAGCATATAAAAGGTTTAAGATATAGACTTAGTAATTAGTTGAGTGTCAGACTGAGTGCAAGGAAACTGTTTTTGAAAGGTATAGCCAATAGGTACCTATTTCTTTGAATGGTATTAAAAAATGGTTCATAGAAGGGCAAGGGTTTCAACCTCAGAGCAGAGCATGTGCATAATTTTAATGCAATAATTTGTAAAAGGAATGCTACTTTGTTTCACATCTGATGCAAAAAGCTAATCCTAAGAGTGGAGTGTTCATCAAGGTGAATTCTACATACTAGGGCATGTATATGTATTTACTATGACAGTGATTTACTGATATAAATATTATCTCCAGAGAGCATTGGCTGCAGAAAGGAGGTTTGCCAAACAGCTTGAAAAGAACAGTGGACTCAGGTAATTAACAATAATTATTAATTTTATCTTTAAAGAAACCAAAAGCTGAATTGAGCAATGTGAGGCAATAGAATCCCTAAAGATTGTATTTACAAAACCAATGAGTATATTATATTAATGTACATGTGGATTTTATTGGTCATTATTTTCAGCTGTGCCATGTGTTCACAAGATCTTAGTGGACGGGTGCCCTTTGAAAGACTTACCTACAAGTATTGTAGTATTGAATGTGTTAAAAAACATAGGCTTATATTAGAAAACAAAGAACGATGACCCTAGACCACAACCTTCCCTTATCCCTTTCCCACCCTCATTGGAATCTAGATGATTTCAAAGTTGTTTGAGTTTGTAAGCATAGGGAAGTGCTGCTTTCTTCCTTAACCCTCTCCTAACCCCCAACCATTACATAGGCTTGCAGTGAATGCAATAAACTTCAAATTATAAATAAATTAAAATTATGTTAAAAAAATAATTTCCAGGAAAATTGATTTTTGGCCGATGAAGATCGAATTAACTCAATATAAAACAATACAGAATTAATATATTTGTATAATAAAATGCCTTTATTTACTTAATAAAATATATTTTACCTTATGGTCCAAGTGTACCATACCTCAATCATACAAATAAAATAATATCTTTTCCAGTATTTGTATCCATTCAATTTAATTTTTGTATTTACAAATAAGTAGCAATATTTGCAATTTGTCCCATGAGGGGATGTTCATGAAGACAACTTTGAATATCTTTGGGTAAAAACTCTTTCATTTGAAGTAGTAGTGCTTCCATATCTTCCTTTGTGATTCGAGGATTTTGTGCTCTACAAATTCTTACTGCCTCACCCTTCAAAGAAAAAAAGTGATTTGTCATCAGCAGGTCTACAACTTATATTGTAAAATAATGTTCATATGTGGTAGAAATTTTATGTTATTCATATATTTTGCATGGTACAAAGGAAGCCAACATTACCTTCAAATAGTTGACAACTTTTAATGGTCTGCAGTCAGCAAGCGAACAAGTATCCACACCTTTAGTTTTTATTAAACCTTTAAAAGAAGAATTCTATTTGTGGCTATTATATAATGTACTTGCAGTGTTTACTGCTAATGGCTAAAAAGCCTGACGTTTCTTAACACTTGTTAAGTGCAGCAAATTGAGAACTGGGGTCATACAATTAATGTGTAGCCATGACTACTGTGATTGGTTTGAGAAGCAAGAAAATCCCCCATGGCTACTCACATATTCATGGGAAGCAAAAGAACCAGTTAAGCTGAGATTTGAAGCAAGTAAGCTTGTGAAGGATTTTCTCCTCACCTAAGATTTCAGCAAGGTCTGGTATTCCATAAAATGGTAAACTTGTAGAAATCCCAAGTACATCAACTCTTTGCTCATTAGTTTCAGAATCTGTAAAAAGACAAGAAAACTGCCTTTTGGCAAAATTCTAGTTTCTGATATTTTAGAGTTAATTTGGGTAGTATTTTGTACAAGAAGCATAATATTCATTTTGTATGTGTACAGTGGTTGTTATGTTAATCTCCTTTACCAAACCCTAAAGGACCTCTTAAGTATCAATGTTTGTGCCAAATATTAATAAAGTCAAGATTTACTTCTCATTTTGCTTTCCTATTCAGACATACTATATGTTCACTTAAACATTTCTCAAAAGACCTGTCACTTGAAAAGAACTGCATATACATGTAAGACAATGTTTTACTGTGGAAATGCAGATGACTGTCAGACTACATACCAATTTTTATCTGCACATCAAATCCATTAGACTTGATTCTTTCATCAATAATAAATCTAGTAACAAAAATGTATGATGAAACTATATTTGTACTAAATTTAATACTCTCTAGATAAATTACTGTAAATACAGGGTGAGCCATACCTTGTGGAATCCAGAAACTCACTTTGGCTTTCAAGGTTGATAAGAATGTTCCAGCAATCATCTCCACCAATAATACTACAAGGAACAAATATCAAACAATCAGGTCCTAATCTCCTGCACTAGGCCCAAATGTTACAAAATCATTCGAATTAACCAATGGACAAGTTTCCTCTCAATGAAAGAGGTGTTCTAACCTTGGATTCAGATGAATGGATCTTTCCAGCTTATCTCTTGGCAGTACATGTACTTGGATAAGTTTATGGTACAGAATTTGCTCCTGGATTCTACACGTTATTTACAAAATAAAGTAATTAACTTTACTTTGTCTTTGCATCATAATTAACGGATTAAATGATCTTACTAAAATAATCATGATGAACACTCAGTACCTGCAGTGATTTACATAAAGAATATCAGTTCCTTGGAGCATCAGCCACACCCCAGAAGGCTCCAACCAGCCAATCAGGTGATGTTTAGAAAGACAAGAGGGTTGTCTCATCCTAAAATAAATACATGTAGAAGCTTCTGTAGTACACTTGTCAGTAATAATAATTATTATTAGAAGTTGTGAAGTGTGGAGAGACACAGCCTGTGGTTTAACATCCTTATCTGAGAAGACATGAAGATCTAACTATTTGCAGATGTAATATTACAAAGGCAGCACCTTCTCCTCAATTAGACTCTGAAAGTTGGTCCAGCCAGGGAATCAAACCCCAAATTAAACTCCTGCACTGAAGAACAGCACTCAACTGAGCCAACCAGGCACACTATCAAAATAGCTGGTGTGCCCCTTTCCAAAGTAGGACCAATCTCCTCACTTTTACATTGTGCAAATGTGTGCAAAAATGCAAGACTAGGTGTCCAAAAATATTTATTCACACACAAGTCATACTTTTCAAAAATACATATGTACATAATGTTCAGTATATGTTTTTGTAAAGTGCTTAGAGCAGATTTTGGATAGGCGCTATATAAATGTTCATTATTATTATTTATTATTATAATGAAAAGGGAAGTATATGGTACATGTGCAATGTATATATTTTATAAAAAGTGACATAACTTACTCTGAGTTGCATTTAGCTTTGTAAGACTCCTTTAGATTTAACATGGAGAATGTTACATTCACTTTCTCTGCTTCGTTTAGTCTTTCTCTTGGAGACTGAGATGCATGGAATGTCAGTAATGACTGGTTGAGAACCTAAAGAAATGTACTATCAGGTTATATATCATGTATATGTACAATGTATATTACTTGAACAAATAACACTTTAAGACATTTTACTTTCTTAAAAGAATTACAAATACCTGAGGAATGTGTTGGATCTTTTTATTTGAATGAGACTTCTTGTCCTGAAATAAAGATATATTTTAAAGCTACATGTTAACTCTGTTACTTCAACAACTCATTTTTAATATTTATGCTTCTTTCAAGGAATCAAAACATTTAGGTTCTATTAGGTTCAGCAGAGATTAAAATAAATAGTTGTGAGTACCTTATCGCTAGAATGTTTCCTTTTTCCAAGCACAGGAGTTGTCTTGTTATGCTTTACAGATGCAGATGGTGCCAGGAGTTTTACAGGCTGCATTAAGATACACCAGTTCTTTAAGTAATGTATAAAGAATGAGAGAGCATGTTATATCGGTGGATAAAGATTTTAGAGATGATATAACACGCTCTCGAGTTCTTTATATTACTTATCAAACATCTAGTTGTCAATTATCATATTTGACCAGAATTTTCCAAGTTTGACTATTTTTGGCTTAGAAAATCCAAGTTAAAGTTTATGCAAATGAACAAAAATCATTATCTGATATAAAAATCTATGTTACGGTAGTGATTTCCATTGTTTCTAATGAACTATTAATGAGTTTGATAATCTCATACACTGCCATGCTTGCACAGGCCACAAACATGAAATGAGATTTCTATGCCATAGCAACACCACCCTATATTATCATTCCCCATAGCCCCTCTGCATGACAGCAACCAGGGGTAGATCCAGGATTATCTTCAGGAGGGGGTGCACAGTCTTCAGGAGGGGGCCAGTGCACCATCTATAAATTGGAAACTGCTGATAGGATATTTTGGAAAAATATTGAGAAAAAAGGACTTAAAGTCCTCTAAGGAGGGGGTGCGCACCCCCTGCACCCCTCACTGACATCCACCCCTAGCAACCCATCCTGAAATAAACATCTCTCTTATTATATTACTTACCTCTATAAAATTACCCTGCTTGTCTTTTAATACATTCCCCACACTCCAATTTTTGTCACAAACTTTATCACAAATGTCTTGAGAGTTGCAGTTTACATTCTCCTTTGCTGTGACTACCTGACTGCTGGGCAAGGACACCTGACTCGATTTCTTATTCTCTGCAATATCTTTAAGTATCTTATCAAACTCTAAATCATCATCAAAAACATCATCATAATTTAGGGAGGAATTTGTCTCATGTTGTTTTCTAGAGTCATTGAAGGTTTTTGGATTACATGCCTGTGTTTGTGGAGTTTCATCTCTTTCCTTGAGGTCAGAAATATCAACTTGTTGGCTATCTGTTAAATCCACAAGCTGTTGAATGTTATCTTTATCTTCTTTACTCAGCTCTGAGTCTTCTTTTGCATTTTCAGTTAATCTTAAGTTTGGGACATCGCTATTGAAGTCCCCATTGCATTCAGGATTTGAGGCAGAAAGCATAAGCTCTTCCTTGCCTGTGTTATTTGAATCTTTGTTTTCACAGACAAGATGGTCTGTTATTGATGAATGGATATGTGTACATGTAGATAAGCCATTAGTTGACTCATTAGTAGAATAGTCCTTTAGTGTGGAATCTTGTATCTTCCCTTCATTACATTTACTATTGTTACTGACACTGACTATGTTTTCATTGAGAGAGATTTCTAATGGTGAAAGATGGAGATTTGATTCAAATAAACAACTTTGATTCACAGCCCTTATATCTTCAACAGGAGTCTCTTTCTCCACATTTGTTTTAGACAGATTTTGATTTTGTAAGTTTTCACATGCTGTGCTCTTTAATGTAGATGATGCTATTGGAGTAAACATCTCTTCAATCTGAAAATCACTCCCATCTGCCAATAAATCACTTCTATTTTCTTTCACTCTTTGGCTCATAATGTCAGAGTCTGCCTTAGTAGCTGGAACCAAAGGATTGCTGGGTGTTTCCTGATGATAAAATTTCTCGAGCAGATTTTTTATGGCTTCAACAATATGTTCCTTTTCAGTGAGCAGCACACGAGTCTTGTTTGGTTCTAGATTGACATCAACTTCATCAGAGGGGAGTTTGATTCTAAGAAACATAACAGGAAACTTCTGGCCTGCTTCAGAGTAATACCGTCTAACAAGCTGTAAAAACAATGAAAACAAAATACAATATTTGTAAACATTTATATTTCCCATAGAATATTAAACTAGTCCTAATTGGCAATTGACTGACTGACTGACTGACTGAATGACTGACTGGTTGATTGATTGATTGAATGATTGCTTGCTTGATTGATTGATTGATTGATTGATTGATTGATTGATTGATTGATTGATTGATTGATTGATTGATTGATTAAGCATCATTGAAAATAAATTTACAGTCTAGATTGAACAACAACCAGTTTTTGAAGATTTGCAGATTTGAAGAAACTGCAATACAGTGAACAGACACCCATGGCAGGTCACTTTCTGCCCAAATCACATATATTTACTGCATTTAAACTCCCTCTAAGACAGACACGTCTCAAAGACTGACACCTGTTGACAGTCCCAATGGTGTCCTTCTTAGACAGAGTTCACTACACATTTGAGTTATAAATCTAAAGAACGTCTTACCTTGGAAACCTCTTTCATCACCACAAGTCTATCATTAATAAAAATAAATGCTCTGTCATTATTTGTTCTACAAGTAATATTTGGGTCGGACGTAGACTTAGGCAGATAACCTAGTATTTCAAATTTATATTCTTCATCACTGTAATCTATTTTTTCCATGTGGGCCATGACAGAAGTACCAAAAACAGTCATTAAAGCTGTTTTATGGTCAGTCACTTTGCTTTTTTGCCAAATTATTGATTTATTATGCCATAAAACTATTCTAACACCAGGATGAATGGACCCAAATGCCATCACTAGTTCTTCAACTTTTTTAAGTTCCTCCTTGCATTTCTTTGGACTGCTTAGAAACTGCTTCCTTACAGGTAAGTTCTTGAACAGATTGCTCACTACAACTGTTGTGCCTGTTGATGATGGGGTAGGTTTTGTTGACAAAATTTTTCCTGCTTGACCAAGTGTAAAACACTGTGCTACTACAGTATCCTTTGTTTTGGTTGTGATTGTTACATTTCCAACTGAGCATAGAGAGCAGAGAGCCTCTCCACGGAATCCATAGGTAGTAAGTTCACTAAGGTTTTCAAAACTGTTTATCTTTGATGTGTAGTGCCTTTGGGCCATGAAGGCTACATCAGCTGGTTTTACTCCACATCCATTGTCTCGTACTTCTATTCTGCTAAAACCATATTCCTCCTGGATAATATAATTTAAGCCAGATTCAGATATGAACAAAATCAATCAAATCAATCAAACATGAGCAAATCAACAAAAGTTGGTTTGCTTCTGAAAGTGTTCAGTCAGAAAGAATTTAATGTAAATGAATGAATAAATAAATGGATGGATGAAAGGATTTTAAAAATGACAGTATAGATATCTGTAAATTTCATTAGCTCGAGAAATTAAAAGAATGAGTGAATTCTGGGGGGGTAATGACATGGAAAGAATATAAGCTTAAGTTAAGCAACTCACAAGAAATATGATCATAGTATAAAGAACTAGTTGTTATGGCTGAAAATTACAATAATTAGTTTGTGTTGTTGTGTGGCAAACTTGGGGGATACCCAAACTGCAACGGTTCACAAGATCAAACCTTTGACGATCCCGAATTCAGTAACATAGATGATGGCTTACCAGTTTCACCTCGATGTTGTCAGCCCCAGCATCGAGCGAATTCTCCACAAGTTCTTTGACAGCAGTGCTTATAGATGTAATGACTTGAGAACTAGCTATTCTGTGAACTGTCGAAGCAGGCAATAACGCCAAGGATGCCATCATCGTTCTAATCTTGTAGTGTTTATAGAGCAAAGAATGCAAGAACTAGAGCTGAAGTTGATTTTGGTTTGTATTCGAGCGGGAAATTGGGCATGTCACGTGTCAATTTTCCGAACATTCTACGATATGACTACGAACATTTCCGTAACACCTTCGTTGACTATTCGATGGATAGTCGGAAAAAAAGTAATTTTTTTTTCCTCTCTCTTTCTGATATCCCCCCGAGCTGAATTATTTAATTATTTTCTCTTGTTTCGAGCTATCAAATCGATATAAATTATTATATATCATTCACTAAAAAAAGCAAATGATATTGAGAAATTTGAACTCTATCCAATCTAAAAATACCCTGGGTGCCAGTGGGATTTTTTCCCCGAAATACTTATCCCATGCACCATGCCAGTATAAAATTCAAAAAGGAGGGGAAAATTGATTCATCAATTTCTTCCTTTTCTCCCTTTCCCCCCGAAAAGAAGGGGGAAATATTCACTAAAGACAGGAGCCCATTACTAATAGTAATGCGGGGCTCCTGCTAAAGACATCAACTGTAACTCTGAACTGATAAAATATTTATGCATGTTCCTTGTCCTTAAAATTGAATATGCAAAGTATGAATATAATGGTTATTTAACGCTAATATTGGAATACAGTCCATGGTGCATCTGTTAGAAAGCCAATAAAATGTGCAGTCCAACATCCACCGACACGCTGTTATTGTTTACTGTTTATAGTTTTCAGCTGAATAACCTTTAAAACACCAACCAGGATACCGCATTGTTTTCAAAGTCGCCATCGATTATAGTCAAAGTATACCCGTGTATCATGCGTTCTTTAGCCCCAAGGGACTCGAGGGCAAATTAGTCATATTAATTACTCCGTTGCTATGGGTTACCATAATAATCAAAACTTCCAAGCGTTCGTGTTTGGGTCGAGATAAAAAACCTCGCCAACTTTACCTTACAGAATCGAAATTTCGAGGAAAGATTGGAGAAACGTCAAGGAATTGAACTCGAGGTGAGGAAATGAGAAAAACTCCAGTCGACAAATGTTATCATTGTTGACTTTGAATCGGCTTTTCGCGAGACTCACAGCACGGCTTTGTTTTCACCACGTTGGGATGCCATTCCCCAGTATTTATTGATTTATATATTTCTTTTATCACAGCTAATCGAGATAAAACCGCTACAGGATGGTTCTAACCAGAGAGTACTCGGCTGAAACGAAGCAGCTACTCAATCAGAAAGGATTGAAATGCGTTTGTGAGCTGTGTGATTGTGGGTAAGCGATAGGTGATAAGTGTATTGTACAGCCCTAAACTCAATGTAGTGACGATTTATACATTAATAAAATAGTCACGATCATTTTGGAATTGTTAGTAGATAGAAATCTAAATCTATTTCTCATTTAAGCATAAGTAATATATCAATAATACTTCATAAAATTAACAGAAATTCACTTATATGTTTTACCAGATGCTCATTGTGATACAAATTCGAACACAACAATATATATTGCCTGACTTAGTAAAAAGTCTCTGAATACCGATTTTTTCCTTACACAAAAACGCCGGAAAACAGCTAGATGTGATGACGGATGTTTTTTTTTTTAAGTTTTCTTTTTGGTAGCAAATTTCTCACATTTTTTAATTGAAAAGTTGAAAAAAAGTATATATATTTTTTAGACCTTGTGTTTACGTTCCATAACAGCTGATGATGAGAATGATAAATAAAATATGAGTGTTCTTATGTATAATGACCGTAAAATTGCTGAATTCAATGTTCTTCGTTGCTTGATTTGTTTGCTATTTCGTTTTACAATATCAAACAAACAAAACAAACAAATGGTTGACATACCACAGGGAACCCAAAATATGTTTGTATCCAACTCAGTACTATATTATCTATTCTACGCACACACCGCTATCATTTACAAACTGACTTTAATATAATTTCACTTGAATTTCTTGGTTTACAGACGCTACCATCGTCACGAAGGATGTACCAAAAATGCCCACAAGATCCAACAAGTGTTTAAGCGTCCAGGGATGGGTCAGGTAGCTACGGACTACCAATCAGCTTACAAAAATTACGAAGAAGCTCAAACGAGGCATCTAATGAGGCCATTACCGAAGTTACGCAACCCTAACCCTCCCCCCATGGATTTTAGAACAGAGCAAAGAATGGAGTTTATTAAGAGACAGATACCGGGAACCAAGTCTTGTAAGGTAAATCATGCTATATCCAAGCCGTCTTACAGAATAATGCCGGATTTGCTAAGATAAGGGAATCACCTTTTACTCTCATCATACATCTGACGTCTTTGTGTTATAAATTCAGATGATAATTATATTATGCTCGCTCTGATTGGTCGAGAACTGTGCTTATTTATAGTATAGTACAGACGAATGGGATGGCGTCACATATATTACGCGCACTCTGATTGGATGACGTTTTGATGAAAACTAATTAGACAAAGAGATTCCATATTTTGGTACATCTGTACCCTAATGACTGCACAGACTGACGTCACAATATGACACGGCACTCGAGACGTCGTCGTACGTTTTTGCTCACACCACATTTTGACGTCATGTGTGCGTCTATTTGAGTACAGACGCACAGAAAACTGAATCAAGTGTTGATTTTTTTTACATTTGTTTTCAAAGATGGAAGAAACATACGAGCGTCCAGATGCAAAGCTCGACGGCCTGACCGTTTACAAGCGAGAATTTGTCAATCGTGGTCCTCCTACAGTCCCTAAAGTGACACGTCCTCAAACAGTCATCGCACCAAACCTGACTAAATTCCACGACCAAACCACTCATAACACCGCCTTCACTCCTAAAAAACCAATACCACAAGTAACGTATGGAGAGCTGCCAAGCTTTACTGGATCGATTTTGTTTCCTGATCCCAAGTCGGACGTGAAGACGACAAACCAGGAGGTTTATAAAGGCAAGTTTACTAAGGTTGCTGATTTATGTAAACCCGCACAGGCTCAAGTAACCATTGGTACTGAGGGAGACTACTCTCATGGAACTACTCATAGGGATACATTCAAGACACCGGAACAAAAGGGACGTCAAGAACTGAGCAAACGCAAACCTCAAATAAAAACAGATGTGCGCGCCAAGTTTCAGTCGGATACGCAATTTAAAAGTGATTTCCCAGGCTATGGCGGGAAAATGCCGAGGCCAACAAAAGCTATTCAACCACCGCCAGAAACAGTTAACTTAGCGATGAATAACAAGAGAGATTTTCAGACGACTAATGATCATTACTATAAAGTTACATGGGACCCTAAGACTATTGGCAGGACGGCGTTACTCAAGCCCGACGCAGGTACTTATTCAAAGCCAGAAATAAAGATGGAGACTGTCACGCAATCCATGCAAGACTTCACTGAAAAGGAGCCAGTCAAGATGCCTCAAATTCGACCTCAGACTCGAACCGAGCCAAGGAAATCAAAGTTCCGGGATGAGACGGCCTATAAGAGCCAGTTCAAACCGTATGGAAGTGTACCCTTTAAACGGTACGGGGATCTGCACGAGTCGGCGTATTACCTCAAACCGATTACGAAGTTCTACCAAAATGGATCAGTGACAATGCAAGACTACCAAGGTGCAACGGGAGGAAAACCAAGCACCCCTCACAAACCAATACAGGAATTACAGAATAACGAGGGAGATATTCTAACGCAAACTACCTACAGATCAACATACGTTCAAAAACCGCAAGATACGTGTTCCTATCTGAAGTGGGTTAAAGAAAGAGAGACGAAGAAGGCAGCCCAGAAGATCACGCTACAAAGGCAAGTAGAACCACGGAAAATTGACGTCTTTAGTGAGACGCAGATTGCTAAAAAAGTCATGCTTTGTGGAAAATAATCGTGAAAAACCTGTGATGTAAAAAAACTTTATTTTAAAAAATGTAAACAACCACTAAAGACACGGATTAAGATTAGGATGACTTTAAATTTAGACATTAACAATAACAGTTAAGCTTGTAGGTAGCATTTTTTGAACATGAGCCCGAATACGAGCTTGTTTCTGTCTGACATCTCAAGACTACTCTTCTATTTTTGCAATCAAGTTCAATGTGAGTCTAAGCCAATGATTGTTTTTCGAAATGTTGGAAGGAAGGAGCTCTCATATATTTTGGACGGGAATGGCCTTTGTACCTCACGGGATTTGATACCTTTTTGGATTCTCACCAGGGTACAGCACCAGGTTGAGATTTTGCATGGTTTTTGGTGCCTTTTTCGATTAAATAGGGGTGAAAATGAAAATTCCCGGCAGTGATATCATCTACGACCCCCGAAATATATGGGAGTATCCCCCTAAAAAGGTGCAGCTTTAGTTCCTTCAAATAGTCATTGTAATACTGGAAAATAATTTATATATACGAATGTAATATAACTAAAAGTGTGTTTTTACTAATCTAATCAGTTGGCAAATAAAAAAAGCTGTTTCTTAGTTGTGCATACAATCTGGAAACCCATGATAACCCAGTTCACAGCTAAAGCCAAACAACCATGGACAAAAACAGTAAATTGAAGCATAGCCATGTTTCTTGCAGCAACTATCATGTTGTAGACAACCCTTATGTAGACAACAATCCCCACAAACCCACGGCCAGCACCAACACCTCAAACCACACATCCCAAAGCATTGACCTCGAGTAGATGTATGACGCATATCAGGACAGTTACCATGGGAACTGTTGGCATGGAAACCAGAAGTATGATTTATTTGGTTTAATGTGACTGTCAGTTCTGGAGAATGATCCTTAAACTGAGTCCAGTCAGCTGGACCGACAGTTCGTACTAGTCCTTTGACCAACCAGTGAAATCGATGAACCATTTGTGCGTGGACGAATTTCGTCTTCGTATCCAGTCTTTCTGCTAGCTTCTTGGACATTTTAGCCAATAAAGTTGTTTCGTTGACGTTGAGTTTGTCTGGGATTTGCAAAGATCTTTTGAATCGTAAGTGAGACAATGTTTTGATGGCCTTGAGTTTTGGCTTCAGGAAGTGTTTCAGTGTTCCTGGATTGGTTACTAACGGTGGTTTCCATGGTGATCGATATTCCATTCCTTTATACCTAGTTTGAAACGCATGGACATGCATGTGAGAAAAATATAATTTGAGAAATTATGTCGTAAAGGCACTGTTACGAGGTGTGCATTATTTTTTACTCGTCTCGCAATGGACTTGCGAAACAAGGCCGGTTAGTGGTGCCAGTTGCAAAAGAGGTATTACGCGGTGCAACACCGAAAGAAGCAGTTGCGTTAACCGTTGCGAAAGGTAGAACGCGATTTTGTGCGATACAGGATGTTACACGCTGCAATGATTCATGGAACTTGTTTCTCAACGCCATTGCATACGAGATGAGGTGCAGCAAAAAAATGCACCATTCGTCATAGCATCTTAACCCTAATTTCACGTTGGATATCTTCTGTATAACTTTCCTTGTCGGGTTCAACAAGTAAATTGTCTTTGAATACATCATTAGCTAAATTAGACTCGTCGATCAAGAGATAACTGACTTGAATGATTCACTCATGTCACAAAAAAACTTTTGTCCTAGCTGCCGAGATTACAAGCATCACTTTTTTCCTTTTCTTTCCTATTCTCATTTGCCCATGTATATCGAATTGAGATCCTGAATGGCTGCATTTGTGATCAAGATCGATAGCAGGGTTGGTGGGAGTCATGGAAACCCGACGTCACAAGTGTCCTAGTCACATGACTCAATTAGGCTAGTAACGCAACATACAACAGTCAAAAACGCAAAACGCCCCCACCCCAAGGTCTGGTGATAGTCTGGCGACCAAAAATGTGTTCATCGACCAACATTAAACCAAAATAACCCTGACATGTTATTATCTGAGGTGCTTCATGGATCGATCAATTATAGCGCAAACACACATAACAGTCTGATTTTCACGAAACCAATAATAATCACCCTGAGCAAGAGATTGTTTGTGACTTTTTTCTTAAAAAAAAAACTAGTCATGAGCCCAGTTGTCATCTTAACAAAACACGCATCGTCTGTACTTTGATCTCTCGCTACTCCTCTTACCTTAATATCCCGTAACCAAAAACTCTTAGGTAGTAAATATCCACGGAATACTTGTAGAACACGACAAGACTTGAGCCGTCCTTTCTCCCAAGGAACATGTAATCATTACGTATGATAAATTTCAGTTCATAGGTGACATTATGTTTGTACAAACCGTACACCTCACCATGTTTGGCGTTGAGTTCTATCTGTGGGTCTTGGCTGGCAATCATGTTCTCTTGAAATTCTCCAGTAAGATAAATTGAAAGAAAGAAAATAAAAGAAACGAGGAGAATCATGATCATTCGGCTTCAGTGTCTACAATTAACAAAGTTCTTATAGCATATATCAGGGGTTCTTGCCCTGGGAAAAAGCTAGTGTGATTGCCTTCAAACTCGAATGACCTTGGACGATCTTGATTTTCAGGCTGTATTAGACAAAACAAATCACGGAGAACGGATAGTTTTCCTCGATATTAAGATTATTTGTTGACAAGACAATCCCACGAAAGACAAAACAATTTTCGATGTCAAGGCTATATATAACTCATATCAGGGTTTCCATGACTTATTTTTATTGAAGGGTTCAAGTTTGCCAATGTTACATCATTTCGAAGCAACTTCTGATTAATACATGCTCCCTCCCACTCCTACTCCTCCCTCAGTTCCCGCGCGCGCGCAGTACTGTATGATATCAAGAGAGCATAAAGACTTGTTTCCATAGTCCAAACTGCCCTTGACCGGGAGAGGACTTGAATCAAACGATTACAATGTGGTACAATGTGGTACATTACAAATTTGATTCCAGTCCTCTCCCGGTCAAGGGCAGTTTGGACTATGGAAACAAGTCTTTACCAAATATTTATGCTCTCTTGATGATATCCCAGTATGCGCAAACATATCCGCACTGATTCTTCTTGTGTGGCTTCTTGCATTGGATTGTCTTGGTATTTCACCTTGGCGCATAAAAGGCCATTTTGGTGATGGCAGCTACATTGTCCTACTGATCAAATCATTCGATGAAACCTCAGCTGTTGATAACGTGCTTTGGTAATCATGAGGTCTTCCCTTAGAGAGAGGAAGAGTGGACTTCCTGTGGCAGAGAAGAAGAATGAATCTCGTTCTTACAGTCTTCATCTCCTCATGTTCTTTTTCTAGTCTTGGAGACGAACAAATTGTGAACACAATTTGGTTCTTAATAGATGTAAGCGAATCAAAGTAACGGATCTTTCGATAGTCTTACTGATTTTTAATTATCTATTCATCTTAATCCCAAAAGTCGGATCATTTCAGTTTTGATTACAATCTGGAAGATCGAGCCGTAAATCTTTGATTTTTTAAGACAAGAAATTGACTTACAAATCAATTTAGGGCTCCTAATATACCTATCCAGCCCCAACTCTTGATCCCTATGAATGATAGCCGCATTCTTTGTTGGACAGAATCGCTATATACATTTTTTTATTTGAACCCACGAGTTGTTCATTTATAACTAATGGCCTGATTAATGAAAAGGGCTGGCCTGGTTGAATGGGCTGGCTCAGTTCTCAGCCCTGTATTACATAGACGGGCCAGCCCAGGCTGAACCATGTTTAAATCTAGAAAACCAACTGCTCATGCATGCTAAGCAAATCGATGTCCTTTTTCGGCTCACTAAACCGGGCTGGCCCGTTTGACGAGATTATATAGAAAATGTTCAGCCCGTTTAGCCGAGTTCCTGCATGACGGCGAATTGCCGGGATCTCGGCTTCGGGGGCGTAGCGAGGCCCGAGCAAAACAGGGGGGGGGGCAGTCAATGGAAAGGTTAAATTTCAAGGTCCAGTTCCCGCCAAAATATGCTAATTTCCTAATTTCCCCAGGAAGAACGTTTTGGGACAAAAGCAGACTTCGTCCAAGTGCGGAGTATACTTGAGATAACATTTGAATATTGTGAATTAAATTAAAAGTAAAACTTGAAAGTGATGTCATTGACAACATCCTTCAGATGAAGGCTCAAGTCCAAAATTTTAGGAGGGGCAACCGCCCCCTGGCTCCCCCCTCGCTACACCACTGCTCGGATTACGTACCGGGCTGGCCCGTTCCCCCATGAAATCACAACAACAAAATTTGGTGTGTTTCAAACCGTGTTTCAAAAAAATCGCGTCACCTTTTCAAGCACAAAATTGCTCGTGCAGCCGTGGCTTTACAGATCTCGGCAAACCGAGTCATCCCGTTTAACTGGGCCAGCCCGCTTCGGCTAGGTCCTAACTCGTGGATACAAAACACACACAAGTGCGCAGATAAAGTCGAACTCACTGACTTTACAAATCAATTTTCTAAAGGACCAGCTTAACGGTAATTATTGATCAGATCGGATCAGTCACTGGTCCTTATACTTCGCCATAAGGCGGCGATTTAATCTTTTTGTCCGTTATTTGTAAAGCGAGGTCGAGACTATAGTTAATTAAATCACTAGCATCATGGTTGATTTAATCAATAGTCTATGTTTTTATAGTTGTAATCAGTGATATGATCGCCGTTTAATAGAAAAATGACTCATTTTCTAATAGAGATTGACAATTAAAAGGCGTAGCAAGCCCATTTATCGCCTTAGCTAAATTAATTAAAAAAAGGAAAACTTTAAAAAAATTGGCTGCTATTTTAAGGGTCGCAAGATGGCCTGGAACGTACAACTGGCTGTAAGACAGAATTCAATTAACTTCAACTCAACCGGAAACTCCAACCGCTTGCCGACAAAGAGATATTCTCGAGTGATCATTTATACCAAAGAGAGAAATGCAGAGTTCAATTATTATCAAAAGAACTTTAAGTACGCTTGATTGAAAGCCATAAGTAAACGCTGCGAAATATTCACGTATATAATTGATAGTTTATGAGTTAATCCCGCCAAACGCTAACTACAATCAACGATGTCAAATATACATCCTCGAATTCTAGTCTTTTATTCCCGTAACTACTCATATTTCCTTGTATTGAGATTGTCATCGGGTTATTCTTATCCTTTTTTGTTATAAATGACTCAACAGCATTTCTTGAATTATTTGAAGAGATAATATTCATTAGGCACTCGACAAGCTGGAGTCGGTGTGACATCGCACTTGTAGAAGTCACGTGATCCGTCAATTATATTGGCTGTAATCACTTCAGTGGAGAGCAAACTACGAGCGAGGAAAACACGACTCCACCAACATGGCAACTGAGCTCAGAGGTTTTGGCAAATCATCGGAGATAAAGAACGAATTTTCCTCACAAATTCAGCTGAAAAGTACAGAAGAGCTGTTTCGACCACACCCACGCCGAAAGTGTTGGAAGTTTATTCTTCTTATTTTGATGATTCTAATTGCTTTAGGTGCTGGTTTTGCTATTGGCTACTTCGTTCATTCAAAAATTAAAGCATCTGAAGAAAAGGACTCAAATGTCGATAACGATGGGGAGATGACCAAGTTCCATGAGAAGTTTCAAACTTTGGTTGATACCAAAGAAATGGAGAAAAATTTGAGGTACGAATAAGTTACCTAGTAGTGATTAGTTGTTAATGTGCATATGTCTGCAAGGTTATTTTGATTCCAAAGGCATAAAAGGCCGATTAATATGCTCAGCTCAGTTGAACAGGAGACACAATAAAAAATTGTTTGTCGTTATCATCACTGTGGCGCAAAGCGAAAGAATTTACCATCGGTGCTTGAACATTATAGAATTGATTTCCTTCTGAGAGTGAAGCTTGAAATATCCTATCCTTTAACCCCTTCAATGGACCACTTCAAAACATCCTTTAGATGCCGTTTTTATACAAGCGAGCAAAAGGATAATCACTAAGTAGATAGAGTGATACTTTATCCAACATTTTGGGGTAGTGCCACTTCATGCGATTGTATCTTTCAGATCAACACCATGCATGAATGGTTCTTTCATCCACAATTTCCATTAAACGCTTTTGGCACTGAATTGTTCATATATTTATATTTATGTCAAGAGTCTTTTTGTCTCCTCCACTTTGGAAAAACCCCGTCACTATAGAAATTTACATCTAGCGGCTTTCTTTGAAAACAAGGCAAAACACAAGAGGTGCTGTTGTTATTGAGCCTGGCGGAGTATTTTATAAGTAGCCTGAAGGCCTTTTCTCAACTTAATTGAAATATTCCGCAACATATAGTATTATAGAAATATACCTACCTTTGCATGCCTTTTATTATAAAAAGCCAATTTTAAACGTCATGAGGAGTACGCAAGTCAAGTGCCGGATAAGTGTTGTGTGAGCTTTAGGATTAGTGTGTTTTCTTCACGATAATTCTACACCAGTACTACTAAATCATTGCCGGCACTGGTGAACAAATATTTGTCTACTAAATACTGTAAACAAGTATGTTAATAAAACTGTAATATTGTACACTGTTGACTAAATCAGTATAGAAGAACAGTTATCACAGAGAATAAACACAAAATATCTCAACAATTTCGCCACTAACACAGCCCATCAACCTTCATCAGCAGATTTATTCAGTTTGAGTTACGAGTATTAGGCAATTTGCACTTTTGTAGTAACAAATTCAAGAGGCTAGGGCCGGAGTTCAACTAAGTTATTCCGTTTGACAACAGTAATTACTAGCAAGTCTTATATACGAGAGCGCGTTCCAAAATGTCTATAAACGTGTTGAAGTCTGCATTTCACGAAAGACATAAGCGTAAACGCAAGCATCCGTTGCGTTACCGCATCAACTGCATGAACTCTAATGTGCCGTAAATTAGCGAGTTTGCGTAATAATGGTTGTTATTAAATTTATGCTACAAAAACGGGCTTTAACGCTTGCTTGAGTATCTATTTTTGTTATGTTCATTGGGCCCTTGACGGTACTCTTTTATATGCATCTAAAGAATAGGAACTGACTATTTATGTCAAGTTGCAAGATCCAGCTCTATGCGTGGGGCCATGTACAATTCACGCTGTCTGTGTTTGTACTTTCTTTTATAACTCCTGCATAATGTTTGCCCTTGTACTTATGTCAATGATAAAAACAAGAAAAAACACAAGTAGTGTTCTAAACACTCTAGCAGGGCACGATCAACAAAGTGTTTTTATTATTACTACTTCGGCGACAAAGCCGACAATGAGGCTATTGGGCACACAACCCACCTGCGGACAAAATGTTTCCGATCTCATTTATTTTTGTGTCTTTATTGATTAGATTTGACATGTTATTGATTCTTTGTTTTACCTTGATGATGGGAGCATTGGACCGAAAACCTTGCGGCCTCGGAAGTAATAGATCTCACTGAAGACATTGAATACTGATCTGCTGATTTGGCAATGTTAATGTTACTATTTCATGAATTTGTGTCTCCTTCAACTTTAAAAACCCCGAGAACACCGGGGCCGAATGTGAAGGGAGGGAGGGGACTGGTACTATTGTCTGTAATAACATTCAATCAACACCGCCGCGGTCAAACGACTGCGCATGTGCAACACTTAGGTGACATAACAGTGAATTTGTATGGGAAAACATTTCAAAGTCAATTTATAAGAAACTCCGTTAATATTTAGTCTCCATATTTGCTGTGGAAGAAGAATATGTTGCGTTAAAATTATTCCCGTTTACACCTCCAGATTTTTTTCTATCTTGAGATATTTAATTCCCGGGGAGGGTACTCCTATATTGGTGTGCTAGGGATGATCGTCGTATTTTTTAGGGGTTGAAATCGCCGATTTGGTATTTTTTAGGGGTCGTCAGAGAAAATCCAAGGTTTTTCAGAAAAGATGGTATTTTTTAGGGGTACAAAATAAACGAGACGATTTTTTTTTTACTTACTTACTTCTTTGTTAGTTTTTTGTTTGATTTTTTGGTATTTTTTAGGGGTATTTTTGAGCTGTTACGTATTTTTTAGGGTCGAAAATTTTGGCATTTGGGTATTTTTTAGGGTACGTTTTGGAGGTTTCCGACGATCATCCCTAGCGTTTTGACCCCAAAGACCCCCCCCCCCCCCCCCGGGATTTAATTGTCACGAGAATCTACTCGCTTTTATTTGTAGTTACGCTATAGTTACAACAACGAAATACGCTTTTGGAGTGCGCACGCTAATTAACGGAGAATAAATATTCATGTTTCTTATAAATTGATTTTGAACACTATCGGCCAAAAATCCTAATGTTTACAAATGCTAATTCGCTGCTCTTTTACATAATTGCTGCATGTGCGCAATCTTTTGACAGCGGTCTTTATTCAAATTATCCAATCTTGGGTAACTCCTCGTACCTCACTAGCACTGAGTAGGGCTGCTCGTGAGCTGTAAAATTTTGAGTTTTCTTTTCTTTGAAAAGACTGAAAACAAAAACAAACAAACAAAAACAAAAACAAAGAAAATTCAACAGATCATAAGTAATCCTAGAGCTAGTGAGTTACGAGGCCTACTTTTAATAAACGAACTAAACGATTCATAGTTAATCATTTTAATGACTCAGTTAATCATTTTAATGACTCAGTTAATCATTTTAATGATTCATCTTAGATTTTTTACAAGTCGCCCCCACGTAGCCACCGCCAAAGCAACGGACGACATAGCTAACTTCCTTAGAGACAAATGGAAGGGATTTGGGTTCGAGGTTGAAGAGCCCGAGTACGAGGTTCCCATTTCTTTTCCACTTGAAGATAAACCCAACACAGTAACGATCATTAATAACAACACCAAGGTTGTAGAATACAGTATCAAAGGCCAGCTCAATGTAAGTGCCGGGGCTCTAAAGGGGTACCTCTCTCAGGCTGGAGATATTATAAATGGGTTCATCTTATTGGATGTAGGTACATAAAAGGGTAAAGGTTTTCAAGTTGAAGGATAAACTTAGAGGGTGTTTACATGGCACTAGGATCATCCTAGCAGGCGAATTATCCTACCTGCTATACATTTACTGCATTCTGTTTACATGGAAATTTGTGTCTTCACTTTGGGTACTAGGATCATCCTACTGAACAGAATGCAACCGGGGGGGGGGACTCCGATCGTAAATGGACGGGGATGCTCGTCGTACCTTTTAGGGGTCAAAATCTGCAATCTGGTACCTTTTAGGGTGTCTCAAACTTAAGTGAACTACCAGAGACATAGCTGGTACCTTTTAGGGACTGTTTTGGGGTAAATAAACTACCTAAAATAAGCATGAAAGGGACGATTTCGGTGATCTGAATTGAATCTTCAAATCACATCGATAACAAAGTGTTTCATTACTTTAATTCTTTATTATTGTTTTTGAATTGGTACCTTTTAGGGGTAAAAATCAATTGTTGCCACTCCCACTCAGGTACCTTTTAGGGGTCATTTTCAAAATTTCCGACGAGCATCCCCGTCCTCTTATATATAGGATTCCCCCCCCGGGAGAATGCAGTAATGTATAGCAGGTAGGATAGGGTTAGGGTTAGGGTTAGGATGATCCTAGTGCCATGTATAAACACCCCTTTACACTGGAAGTAGGTATTTCGTAAGTTGAAGTATAAAATATTTGAGATATAACGCGCGCGCTGATTGGCTAGCTACCATGTTTATATCACAGTACAGAGACATGCGCGCGCGTTTTATATTGCTTAAGTATAGACGTTCGATGGAACTGAAACCGGTCATTTAGGTATTTGAAAGGGATATCATTTCCTTTGAAAAGTACATGTCGCTCCATATAAGGGAATCCGGAATCCACCAAAAATTTGATCTTGGAATCCGGAATCTAACACTTGGAATCCGGAATCCAGTCCTTGGAATCCGGAATCTAGTTTTTGGAATCGGGAATCCAGTCCTTGGAATCCGGAATTTAGTTTTTGGAATCGGGAATCCAGTCCTTGGAATCCGGAATCCAGTCCTTGGAATCCGGAATCCAGTCCTTGGAATCCGGAATCCAGTTCTTGGAATCCGGAATCCGGCCATTTGAATCCATAACACAGCTCTAGGAATTCGAAATCTTGCATTATTCCGGTTTCTCTTACATGGGGCGAAAAGAACACTAAACTGAAGAACACAAATTCGAAAAAGAAAGCAACACAAAAAAACATCGAGCTGGACAAAAGCATGAGTAAAAAATTGTCCATCTGTTATTCATTCATTTTATGAGAAAAATTTCTACTTCTTTGTTTGAAGATGACTGCAAGTACCACAAGCAATGTCACCTTCAAATATAATCCATATTTAGCATACACACCGAACTCTACCGTTGAAGGGGAGCTGGTCTACGTGAACAGTGGATATCCAAGGGATTTTGATGATCTTAAAAAGCACAACATTACAGTAAAAGGACGAATAGTCATCATGGGATCGTTATTTGCCAGCGTATGTATTGAACATTATTGTCCGTATAGTGCAGTTCGTTGTATATTACATATGCAGCCCTATTCAGCTCATAAGTTAACCTGCAAAGCAAGCGGATTTTTGGAGTTTAGAGATTTGGGATCCCTGTGTGAAAATTACTGGGAGCGAACGAGGAGCGTCTGCTTTGTAGTTTTATTACATAAATCAGTCAGGTAACACCATGTAGGCTTAGTAATGTACGTTCATTAAAAGTAGTCTTTTTTCTAATATAATAGTAACACTAAAATACGGGCAACACCGAGTCTCCATGAGATAGTCTTAGGTTGTTTTCCATTTAGTGGAACCAACCGGCCAGAACGGCCTGATTTCTTAGGACTGCATGATTCCAGCCAGAGCTGGGGTGTACCATTTAAGAACTGGCCGTTCTAGCCAGTTGGTCCCATGCACTAAATGGAAAATACCCTTAGTTGACGGTGGTCTGCCTTTGTTTCTTCCACAACCGAATGTGCAAACCTCCCTCATCACACTGTATGATATGTAGCTTGCACTTGCATTTATATCGTAAAAATACTTTAGTGTTCATTGTTTCTCGTCTACAGATTGACAACGCCGAGAAGAATGGCGCGATAGGAGTCATTATCTACCCTGACCCTAAAGTTTACGCCCAAAAAGGTTACATGCCTAACGAAACGTATCCTAACTCTGGGTGGCTACCACCTGATGCAGTTGAAAGAATATCTCAGATTTTTAACTTTGGAGACCCTTACACTCCGCTTTTACCCTCCACTAAAGGAATGTACCGTCTGCCTAAAAGTAAAGTCAAGCTGCTAGCTAGAATTCCTGCTCAGACGATTTCTTATCAAGATGCGCAATATATCATGAGCAGGATGGGAGGTAAACTTTTGTCTATTAATCTCTGTTTGCGTGTTCTTTACTGAGGTATATATAAATGATTTTAAATAAAGAGAATCCCATATAAAGCCAGAGGGGGCTGCTGTCCTTTTCCTCCCCCTAGAACTAGCTAAGGAAAAAGCTACATCGGAAATTCACCCCTCCCCCCCCCCCCCCCCCCGAAATTAGAAATTAGAGTTATGTACGACCCTAAAATGGTTCGGGTAGTGGGTCGTCTATTGTAGAGAGAATGCTCCTCTGGAAGAAGAAATCCTCCGGTGCGTAGACCACGTTGTGGGTGAGGCGAAGCAAGAAAACATTTGGGTTTTGCTTCATATTGTGCTTTAACCTTCATACTTTCCAGGGCCGAAGGTCCCCAAGCACATGAAAGGAGGCTTCAACATGGACTACCGATTCGGTCCATTACTCAGTGATGTTAACACCACTTCTATCGTCAAACTACAAGTCAACAACCAAATCTACACGAAGAAGGTGCACAACGTCATAGCGACCATCCGTGGTGTCCAGGAACCTGACCGAATAGTAATGATTGGTAACCATAGAGACGCATGGACGTTTGGCAGCTCGGACCCTTCAAGCGGCACGGCCACTTTGATGGAAATATCGAGAATTTTATCAAGCCTTTACAAAGAAGGCTGGCGACCCAGGAGGACCCTCAAACTATGTAGCTGGGGAGGGGAGGAGATGGGGTTGCTAGGGTCCAACGAGTGGGTTGAAGAGAACGAACAATTGATACGAGAAAGACTAGTTACGTATCTCAACACAGATGTAGCTGTTGGTGGCAACTTTGTCATCTTCGCTCAAACGAGCCCACTTCTTCATGAGTTGATTTTAAAGCATACCAAAAAGGTAACTGATCCACAAAATACTTCTAGGACAATCTATGACAACATGTACTCGCGGCTAGCAAAATCGACGGACTACCCAGGCGAACCGAGCCTAGGCTCCTTTGAATTCGGCACTGATAATCTTCCGTTCTGTTTACTATATGGAGTTTCCACGGCAGATTTCAGCTATTTCTTCGGCTATAAAAACAGCTATCCTGTATTGTACCCTCTCTATCACACTCAGTACGATACTTTTGAGTGGATTAAAAAGTTTGCTGATCCAGAGTTTCTGCACTTTAAAGCCATGACGCAACTACTTGGAAGCATGCTTATGGATGTATCAGGCTCCAAGATCTTGCCTTTCAGTGTACGGCGATTCGGGAAATCAGTAGAGAAGGCACAGAAGAATTTTAACGGAAAGTATAATCTTACATTTCAAAACTCAGATGTCATTCTCAATGAGTTGAAAATTGCTATCAGCAAGTTTGTCAACACGACCAAAGGTTTTGAGTCCGCGAAACAAAAACTAACTGGTCAGGAAGATTCCCTAGTTTTGCGCAGGTTCAATGACCAAATGGCAAATTTGGAGAAAATTTTCGTCAGCCCATACGTGCATACAGAATGGAAGCCGTTTAGAAAACTTATATTCAAGGAAACTTTCTACAACGTTTTAAACGTTATGAACCGATTTAAGAATGACACCGCTAAACGAGACGATATTGTCGAGTTTGAGCTGTCACTAATCCTTCACGCAGTCAGATCAGCATCCACTCTGCTAAGGCCTCTTGCTCAAGGAGATAAAAAAGATAGTTTATAACTGGATATAGACTGTAGTTTGATGGACAATAGTCCTTCTTGTTATTTTTTACTTGTTTTTTCACGGATTTTTCTTATTAGACACGGCTAGATTGAGATTTGTCTTGGCAAGTTTCTTTAACAAGTTTTCTTGCTCATGTACACTGACGGATCATCCCCAGGCACCCCAGGCAATCATATAGAGCAGCGCCTATCTGCAGCGTACGGACGCTATAATGTATAACAAATAGAAGGTCCGGGTTCGAATCTTCATGGAATACAAACTTTTTTTCATCTTATTTTGTAGAAAATAATACTTTTCATGTGTTTGAATGCTTTTTTCTGGGTTTGAGCCGTTTTAAGCTATTTTTTTCTTCGTTTTCCCCCACTCCTTTTCACCGTCCTTGTCCAAGAAAAAGGCGACAAATTAACAAGTTTTTTGAAAATATACTTTGCAAGGAGGAATATTTGTCAAGTTTTCCTTGTTGTCCGTCTACAAGACCAAACCTTGGCCTTGAGAAGTTTTCCTTGACAGGGGGAAGAACTGCCATGCCAACTTTTCAACCAAAGGCAACTTGGCAAGGAAAAAATGGCAATTATAATTTTTCGAGTACAAGAGCAAGTTTTTTCCCGGCTTGTCACAAAAAACTTCTATAGGAAAACTTACCCATGTATAGATGCAACTTAAAACTTATCAATATTACCACGTTAACTTTTTGTTATGCATATATTCATAACACACCACAAATATTTGATAATATAGCTTTATAAATACATTGTTTTTAATACAAATATAGATGTACAAATGACTTAAATTAGTTATATTCTTTAAATGTCAAGACCATAATTTTACAAAGTGCAATTTCAATTTCAATATAGTCCATTTTCTTTAAACATTTTGTTTGTATTTGTAGTGATTTGGATAGTTCATTAAAATAAAGCTTTATTAATTCAATTTATTGCCGAGTAAAGGTTTAGTTTTTGAATGGAAACGACTGACTAAAACTGATTAAGGAGTGTCGGGATTGGGTAGAATAAAGTCTCGTAGAGTAAAGGGACGGCGACGTGGCTTGCTCGATCTGGTGTAGCGAGACACTTGGCTGTAATTTTTAGCAGTAGTCTTCTCCTTGTCTTGAGTTAACCGAGGAGCAACAGTTTCGACCTTAACGTCAGTGTTCGTAGAGTTCGTCGTTGCCTCAACTTCTCTACTCTTTCTCTTTCGTTTTTCTTTGGGTTTGACTTCCCTTTCTTCAAAGACATCTTTATCCCCAATGTCTTTGATGAATTCTAGTATATTTTCTCTATTGATTTTTTCATCCTCAAAGTCTTTCTCTACAGGTGTTTGGCTAACCTTTGCCTTTTCACTGGCCTGTTTCAACCTTTTCTTAGCTTTACGCGACAGCCGTGGTTTTGTGTCGAAGAGGTGGTCTTTTTTAAGGGCAGATTTACGTCGCCGCCGCTTTGCTTTAGCTGGCTCTTGAACAGTCTCTTGTATAGTCTCTTGTATAGTACCAGTTTCTTTATGATAACTTCTGTACGTTCGCTTAAATATTTTGAATCTATATGAAAATATCAGAAACAAGTCATTATTGTCAGTGCACAGATACTTTTATTGCTTGTTATGAATTTAGATTCCCGAATATATGGCTTACAAACAGTTATACGTATTTTTAGGCAAACCCAGCTAACTGTGCAAATGAGCTTTTCTCACCCCTTGCGTGCATTTTGATTTTTCTAACAAACAGCAATAATCGTTGCCCTCCAACTTCGGCCGCCCATAACTTTGGCGCATTTCATCGAAACTGCCTCAAAATTTCAAGTTTTGCTAACTTAGGTGTGGTCTATTCAAGTATTACATTTTTGTTCCTGTTCGATTAAAATATAAAATGTCACGCATGGGTGAAGATATATCAGGAGTGGATTTAAGGGAGGGGTACAGGGGAGTGCGTAACACGTCCCGAAACGACTCTGAACCCGTTCTCTTCTCGATACTTTTCATGCACCACCCCATGAAGTACAATCCCAGATTTGCTGTATATATATATACAATGTCCAGTTAAATAGGTAGCACCATACCACATCCTATAGAATGTAGGAATACTTACAAAAACAGTGCAATGAGCAGGATGAAGAGGAAGCTGAAGCATAAGACGTAAGGAGACATCGTCGGAGTCTCAAGTGGAGTATCAGTTTCTATGACGGCAAGTGGATGTACTAGACAAAAAATAATATCACAAGTCGTTTTTTAGTTCAGTCTCTCTTGTAGATAATATACTGTTAGAGATGTTATAATTACCATATCCAGGGTTGCTAACGTGTGATGTCTTCACTATGCGCTGCATGCGCACTGGCTTCATTTTTGGTTGATATTCTGAGAATACAAGATGATAAGAATATAATTTCTAATACTACTTGCAGTTTCTCTCTTGTAGATAATATGAAATATATATATGTTGCAGACAACAGATATATTAGAATTACCATGTCCAGGGTTGTTAACGTGTGATATCCTAATAAAGTTCGGCAGTGGGTTCATTTTTAGTTGGATTTCTAAGAGATGAAAGGTAGTATATGAGTGTGTTTTGCATTATTCGTCACTTACACTCGTGCATGCAAATTACTGACCTTGTTTTGGACATAACGCTGTGCTTTTTAACGGCTTTTTCTCAATGAATTTTATATCTGTTAAAAGTAATGATCAGATATATTTGAATCGCGCATCTTTATACGACATCGCGCATTTGATGAATGGTAGTGTATAAGCGTGTTTCGCATTATTCGTCACTCCCATTATCTGTCGGTTATATTCGATCTTTTCATTTAGATTTGAAACACTATGTTACAGTAAGGCTATATGGCAATCTGACCATAGCATGATCTGCTATGGTGTGCATGAAATTACTGACCTTGTTTTGGACATAACGCTAGCGCTGTGCTTTTTAACGGCTTTTTCTCGATGAATTTTACATCTGTTAAAAGTAATGATCAGGTTTATTTAAATCACGCATCTTTATACATCGCTCATTTGATCTCCCTTGCTCCCTTTGTTCTCCTTCCCTCCCTCCCAAAACCTGATAATCAGTAGTAATAAGGAATCAGTTCTTTAAAAACGAATGATAAAATCGAGTAGGCTGAAGTCATGCGATGTTCTTGTAGTCTGCAGCATGCGGGAAAAAAGAGCGGGAAAATGTGCGCTTTCCGATCGTCGAAGAGATTAAATTTTATCTTACCTTCAGATGAAGAAAGAAACGGAACACTTGGTATATAAGCAGGGTAAAATATAGCAACAACAACGACCACAGCCGCGGTTATTACACTGATAATTACTACAATCATGTTGATTCCTCAATTTTTCTCACAAACTGATGAATTGAACAGAATGATTATGACATCAAAGCGCGCGCGTCTTCGGAACTTCGACTGCGCGAGCGCGAACTTGTTATTAATCGGGCTACCTGTGGTAGATAGTGATCATGAGTTTCATTACCATGAAATAGGTAAATTCCATTGAGTATTGAAATATTATTTTACACGGGATACCTGTACTAATAAGCCACTTCACGCTTTCGTCCGCCATTTTGAATTGGGGGAAATTAGATTTTTTTTAAATACGATAAAAATGAGCCGAGTTATGATAAGCCAAAGTGATCCAGATTTCTATAAATTTTGGCGCGTTTGCTCCAATTCAAAATGAAATGGCGGACGAAAGCGTGAAGTGGCTTACTCTAGTGTAGCACAAGCTAAGTATATTAAAATGAATATGTTGAAAAGGAGTTAAAATGGCGAAACGTTTTGCGCAAATCCGGTTCGTCGTGATCAGTGTTACTGAAATTTACCGGTAGAGCTTCATAAGAGTGATATCTAACCGTCTAAGGGCATGTCTATATTGAAGGCGAGTTGTCTCTCGTACTAGTCTGGTTCCAACAAACGACGTAAGACAACGCAAGAGTAGATCGACGCGACACGAGTGAAAAACGCATTGCGCACACTCGGAATTAGAAGTTTTTTTAATAAAAACCATTGGAGGTTTAGTAAATCTTGAAAGTTAAGGCTGTCCGCGTAAAGTTAGTGCTTATTTTTTCCTAAAACATCGCTTTAGTTGTTCTCTTGCCCTGGTCAAATAATACACGAGAAATTCGCATAGTACACGTCAGTTGAATTGACGGTACTTATAAATAAACACAAACGCGTCTACGAATTCCCGCCGAATTTTTGGAGCATACGCAATGCGTTTTTCCCGCCGAATTTTCGAGCAACAACAAATAAAAAGTACAAAAAAAAAAAAACAAAAGAGGAAGGAGCGAACGAACTAGCGAACAAACGAAGGCAAGTATATTAACAAAGGGAGGAAGTTATACCAGTAAGGGAAATGTAAAACACTAATATTAGTGTCGATAGTTCCTGCAGCACGAGGCTGCAATCAAAAGCCTTAGGACTTTTTGGTATAGTAAGCACATATCCCTCTCTCCTTCCTATATTAGGTTAGTTAGTAATCGTAAACTAGTCGACTTCAACATTGCACTAAGGAGAGGTGAAACAGTGATAAATTGCACATAAACATAAATCAACATAAATCGTTGATGAGAAAAAAATTACATCTAAAGCCAAAAAAGCCCTAAGAGATATATTTTGTCCAAAATCGATTGTGTTCCCCAGGAAGCTGATGGTGCGCTCTTTATCCTTACCCTTTGCTCTTTACTGCATTATGATCTTCAGCTGACCCTGCAGTTTATCTTACTTCCCCTGGAAAATTATCCCGTAAATTGATACATGGCATAGCGCGTTGAGTTTCCTATTAATAATCTAAGAAATTGTCTTAGCGTGAACTCTTAGTGGTATTAGCTTTACCCCATCGCCTGCCATCAAGACGCGTACGTATATCGAACACAGACCACCTCCTAACATACGCATACGTATATCGAACACAGACCACCTCCTAACATACGCATACGTATATCGAACGCGACCACCTCCTAACATACGCATACGTATATCGAACACAGACCACCTCCTAACATACGCATACGTATATCGAACGCGACCACCTCCTAACATACGCATACGTATATCGAACACAGACCACCTCCTAACATACGCATACGTATATCGAACGCGACCACCTCCTAACATACGCATACGTATATCGAACACAGACCACCTCCTAACATACGCATACGTATATCGAACGCGACCACCTCCTAACATACGCATACGTATATCGAACACAGACCACCTCCTATAACATACGCATACGTATATCGAACGCGACCACCTCCTAACACATACGCATACGTATATCGAACGCGACCACCTCCTAACATACGCATACGTATATCGAACACAGACCATCTCCTAACACATACGCATACGTATATCGAACGCGACCACCTCCTAACACACACGCATACGTATATCGAACGCGACCACCTCCTAACACAGCTATTTACATTGCTTTAATACCAACAGACGATTACACTTGACTTTTCGTTAACTGCACGTATATCTCTGTATGTGCGGTAATTCTAATATATTCCAATAAGATATCTTATATACACTATTGCACTAATGTAGTGCTCTCATTTATAATTCATCTTTGAACTCTTTCAGAATCGCAAAGATTTCGATGAGTCAACGATTTCTTAATAAATTTCAATATTAATAATTCCTTGGCGTTCCTATTTTTCTATTCATTATTTCTCGGTTTCAATTTTCCTTTTCCCATTTTATTTCCATTGCTTTGAACTGTGTCATTTCAAGTCGACCTTAGACTAACTTCTGTTGAATTGTTTGAGTAAAAAATTCAATTGCGTCGGAACCCGTTGACGCCCTTCTAACGTGTGAACTCGTTGATTTGTTGACAGGTAGCTCGACCGAACTAAATCCATCCAGTTTTACTGTAATTGTCTGTCCTTTCTGATCCACAGTACGAATGCAAACCTTAGAATCTGCCGGCGTATTCAACTGTTCTGAGTTGTTGTTTTTAGAATCAGCCCAAGAGTCCAATACATATGTGGAATTATCAACTGTTGTTTCTTGCGTTATAAAATAATTATCAGTAGAAATTCTGCGCGGTGAGCCTGGAGTAACATAACCATCTGGAGTCAGCGGATTTTCGTCGTTCAATACTATAGAAGGAATCTGCTCACCGCTGTCCCTTTTGTTTGTCGTCGCACCAGTATTCAAATTAACAGTTATTTTCTGTCCAGGATTGTGTACGTCCGAGCTCTGGGTCTTAAAATTGGCTGATGTACCAGCAAGATCAAGAACCTTAGTGCTCCTTTGATTTCCATTTTGTAATTTTGTTAAACCTGTTTGAAGTTCATTTGGATTGATTTGAAAAACTATCTGTTGATGAGGTAGAGGCTGTTCGAATGGTTGAGACCGCTGACCATTAAGGTTTACTTTGCAAACGTTGGTCTCATTATTATTCAGTTCTTGTTTTTTCTTAACACTGTCTTCACTTTTTGTACCCAAAGAGTTTCCAATGAAAACATTTTCTACACCAAGATGACTAGGACTAGTAAATGTATTACTTCTAGGTTTTCTGAAATCTAATTCAGTGTCTTTGTCAAGATGGTCCTCCGTATTTTCTGTCGATAAAGTTGGTACGGAACTCTTGCGTTCCTCAGGGTCTTCCGTCTTGTCAGCTTTACGAGCTGCGAGGAGAGCAGTGTCCATAGACGGTCGCCTATTGGTCAGTGATGGTGACAAACTTGACATTCTTCGTACTGCCACAAGCGCGTTGATGGATTTCTGCGAAGTTTCATAGGAAAAGATAATTACAATCAACGATAGCAAAAAACCTCCCCGCCCCTCCCCCTTCTTTCATCTCCTCTTCTCCCATCTCCCGTCTCTCCCCTTCCCCCTCATTCCCATCTTTCCGTAAAGCCGTCTAAATTGCAAGTTCCCCCTCAGCTACTTACTTTCCATCTTCGTTTGGCCAGAAAAGATTTATGCTTTACTGTGTCAATCTTATGTACTACTTTTAGTTGGTTCTGTGGAGAATCATAAATAAGCTTGTTATTTACCATCGTCATTTGTTATTTACCATCGTCATAACTTTGAATCCTAATGTATAACAGCGCAAAAGTAAGTGATCCGTGAGTCCATACGCCTTGCAAAACTACACAGAAACTGCCTCACAAACAATGCGCATAGTTCTATTTCAAAAACGCTTTCGGATCAAAGGTCTTAGCCTTCCCATACTTCTTTTCGGTCTAGTCGCGACAGTTATTAGGACTCTTGACTGACAACCGTTCTTAAAATAGGTGTATAAAATTTCAGGAATGACACAGTTGTGCAATGCAGTTTACACCATATTGCGCGCAGCATGCTTCTTATTTTCCTAAGAGAATGTAAGGATCTTACCGTAAGCCATGGGTGACTCAAACAGTCTTGTATTGTTAGTCGTTCACTGTTTGCAACAAACATAAAAAACCGTGTTATATAATAAAAAAAAGTATAGGAATGAAATTCAGAATACGATTCAATTCATTGCAAAGCAGACGTTCTTTGTGGTGGGAGAGGAATGGGAAATGAAGGGAAGGAAATGGCAGGCGTTCCCTTCTCTCTCTTCCCCTTCCCCCAGTCCCTGTTTTTACTCAGCTCCAATCTTCGCGCGTCCGTAATTTTCACACAGGAATTCCAACCCCCCACAAAGAGTCCCAAAATCCTTACCAAGATCGCCTGCTTTGCAGGCTAACAGGACATTACGGATACTAATGACGCGGTTTACGGAAGGATAAAATCTAGTAAAATGTTCTACTCTTTAATGAGAAGTTTTATACAGCTATCAACGCTGACAGAGTGACTACAGTTTTCCTTTACAATCAGGGGCGGCGGAGCCTATCTGAGAGAGTTCCCCGCGCGGGGCTACGTCGACCTTGATAATGCAAAAATTTGTTGTTTCGAAGACTTTTGCTAAAAAATTATCATTTCTCCTAAAAAGTCTCCTCCGCCCATGCAAATGTACTTGAAATAATATTCAGGAGTTTGTAGAAAAGTTTATCGACTGTCGGCCTACCTTGGATCTTTTTGTAGTAAATCTTCTATAAAGTCCTTAGCGTCCTCAGACAAGTCATCAAAACAGTCATCGTCAAAATCCCAGTCAGCTTTAGCTACTTTTATAAGTGTATCCTTGTCTGTATCCCCTGAGAACGGCATTAAGCCACTTAGCCTAGAGAAAAGTATGTCAGGAGTTATTAATGAAAGAGTACCAATGAGTTTGCTAATATATACTTCAACATAGGCTCCGCAAGCTTCTTCTTTCATTTTGTTGGGTTTCCTGTGGAAAAGGAGAAAGAGGGGAAGCAGTCTCTTTCCTCCTTACACAGGAAGCCCATTTCACATAGGTTTAGAAGCTGACTACAGAGGAGGCAACTAATTGATTCCGTTTATGTTTGAGTCAACTCGATTTTATACTCAGCTCTTCCTGCTTGCCTTTCTGTCTGTCTGTCTTCCTGCCTACCCGTCCTCCGTCTTTCTGTCTGTCTCTAACTGTCTGTCTTTCTGCCTGCTTATCTCTCTGTCCGTCCGCCTGCCTGCCTTCTTGTCTGTCTGTCTGTCTGTCTGTCTGTATATCTGTCTGACAAAAAAGCGATATACAATTGATACTTACAATACATAAGTGACCACACCCAGACTCCTAAAGAGAAAGGCAAAAAGTCTCATAAGCACGTCTACAAAAATATCTACTTACATTTAATAAACCCAATAAAAATATTGATTTTTGATAAGCATGTTTATTCTATAGTAATAAACTCTATACCCACCACATATCACTTGCTTTTGATACAGGCTTCATTCGAATTACTTCAGGAGCTAGACAAACAAACAAATAAAACGATAACGATAAGCAATTATTCGCCGACATACTTTTGGGGTTAAATTCTGATATACACTAGCACACTAAAAGTCCAGTAGCAATCTATAATTAATTATAAGCTGAGCAGTTCTTCTCCAAAACCAGATGACTGGCAAATTGAAACCATTTCCTTGGGTTCCCTAGCATCTGGATGAAGATCAACCGTACTATTGGGATGGGTGGGTGGGGAGCATCCTCTCGGTGACAGGATAGCACCCTTTCAGTACACCGGGAGCACGAGTTAGTTTGCAATGTATTTGAAAGCTTATTTTTGTTGATAAAAAATCAATAGCATTAAGAAAATAGTTCCTATCAAGCAACTTTTGATATAAAATTTTACTTCCAAGCCGTTCTATATAAACATCTTCTACTACTTTGGCCTACACAAGCTCCAAGAAGACCAACGGAACGTCCTATCAGATAAAAGCACATACCAACAAAGTCTGGAGTGCCGAATGATGACTTGATTTCTTCGCCGTCTTTCAGCTGTTGTGCCAAACCAAAGTCGACCAGTTTGATGTTCATGGAGTCTTTGCTGACACAGAGAATGTTTTCGGGCTGAAAGTAATTAAAAATGTTGTCTTTAAAAGCACTATGTATAAAGGATTTCTCATGCGTGATTGTACGTAAATGCAAAATGCGGGAGAGAAACTTGAAGAACTAGAAACCTTGCAGCAAAGTGCAGTGTTCAAACAAAACTGAACAAAGTGAAAAATCCGGCTTTATCGCTTCATTGTGAAGATATCTTGGCACGTACTAGACAAGGCTGAAGTTCTAAGTTATTTCAAGGCTGACTTGTACTATGTCAATTGTGTTGGCAGAGGTCTACTTCGAACAGGAGTTTTCTGTGCAACGTCTATTACTGACCTTCAAGTCCAAGTGAACGATGTTCTTAGCATGCATAAACTGCAGACCTTCAAGAACTTGTCGAACATAATCAATGGCGTCCTCTTCCATTAAATAGTCCTCCTCGACGATTCGTTCAAACAGCTCGCCCCCAGCAACACTAAAGAACGAAGAAAAAAAATAGTAACAAACTTGTTTGTAAAAAAAGTATATCTACATCGCCTAACTGCTATAGCTAAAGATCGCGGGAAAAGTAGCTGATAGCTATGCAGTAACAAGGGAAAGGCAATGGGAACGTGCGCACTTTACAAACGCTAAAAAATGTTTTTGCGCTGTTTTTGCACTAAGACGGATTCGTAAGCAAGTTACAACAATTACTAGTAAGTCTTTCGTAGTAGTAGTAGTACTTACAGTTCTAAAATCATAACAATTTCAAACGGAGTATGATAAGCGTCGATTAAGCACACTAGTTTCTTGTGTTTTCCTAACGCTTTCATCACCTCAATTTCTTTCATGGTTTCTTTGCGCAGCTTTGAATTAGAGGTCTTAACAATTTTTGCTGCACATTCCTCTTTGGAACGCTTGTCGATGCATTTCTTAACAACACCATATGCCCCTCTGAAAGATAGAAGGACAAAAAAGAGAGATAATTTGTTAATCAAGTGAAAGGACGAGAAGATATGTGGTTCATTGACTACATAATTATGTTGTCGTTATTCTAATGACATTGAAACTGCTCACAATTCAAAGAAATAGATAAAATGTACATAACGACACTAGCACTGAACAAGTGGAGTCTCCTGCAAACGAAGCTAACGAACGGGCTACTTGTGGGTAGCCGAGTCTAGATCTGTGTTGCGATCGTAGCCCTCAGTTGTTGTAGAATATTCATAAAATATATTGTGTTCTACTGTCATTTTATCTATCATTTTATGTATTATTCATTATGTTTTTATGAATGTATCACATCAACTGAGTGCCGGTCGTCAAACGAGCCGGCGAGTGTGCAAAATTATCCAGAAGGCCTTTGCAAGGAAGCTTTGCTACTCGGACTTCCTCGTAGGCCAAGTGAACGTTATTACAGCTTCTTGCTGTCATATGAAAACACTCACGAGTTAAGTTTGTCGTTTACGAGCTAGAGGTGCTTAAGTTCGACTTTGATCTGTTAGAAAATGCAAGGTATTTATAGGCCAATTTCTGACATTGCTACGTTTTTTTCGGGGCAGCTGCATAAAATTTCTATTAATTCATTATGACACGTTCTCCGAATGCAACAGAGGTTTTAGATGTTACTCGATATTTTGCGTTACTGCAACAATTGCGTAGTCTCTCTGGCAGCCGTGTTCAGTTTTTTGGACGTTTTACGGGGCATACAGCTGCATAAAATTTCTATTAATTCATTATTACACGTTCCGCGGATGTAACAGAGGTTTTTGACGTTACCCGATATTTTGCGTTACTGCAACGGCGATTATTGCGTGGTCTCCCTGGCAGCCGTGTTCAGTCTCGTCACGTAAACACGGCTGCGAGGGAGACTAGCGATTGCGTTATTTTCCGAGATTTTTCTAGAACCTACTTTCCAATTTCTTCTTCAAGGTCGTAGAATTCATCTGCAGATCCATATTTTGGCAAAGGCTCGTCATCTCTTTCATCTATACTATCATCCGACTTTTGTCTTGCTAATAAACCATTGATATCTGCTACATCAATACCTGTAGGAAAAAATCACACACATATCAAGATTCTGGTATTGACTCCTCTATTGACGTCACACATGACGTCATCGGGTTAACAACTACGTTACGCATTCATATAAGGATCGGCGAAAACAAGCTCAAAAGAAGGTCGAAAGTGAATAATCGTGGATTAGAACACGATTAGAGTATAACCTCGAATGGTGTTAGCTTACTTTTTTATTAGCCTATATAACGTTTCAGCATAAATGCCATTCCACATCTAAGACTTAAGCCGTGGTCATTTTTCGGAATATAAATTCCTTTTCTTCAGGAATAACGACTGCTTGTTAAACTGTCACAAACAACAACAAGTGCTTTCGCTAAAGTTGAGCTATTTTCATTGCATGAAAAAATTTAGCCACTGATAGTTTAGGGCGTGGATTCCACTGCAGAACTTCGGGATGAAGATGTACACTGAGATATAACTGTTTGTTTAAGCTATCTTATCGGATTAAACTCACACTTTTCAGCTCTCCGGGGAGCAAATTTAAGTCTGTTTACAAATCAGTCTGAGATTTCCGCATTCAGATAAATGGATCAAAGGAGCAGAGATTCTCATGCGAATCCAACGTCCCAACGCGCACGGCAGCCAATAAACTTTGACATCTTTCAAAGCCTCCTTCAAAGCTGACCGTGTACTTGTTTCTGGAGTCATTTTAATCAATTTGTGCAATTTTTGTACCAACCGTTCTAGCGTCATTGAGTTGCTTCCGCTCATTGGAGACGGAGCCATATTTGCACTACAACAAGATTTCACTTAAGCAAGCACTTTAAATACCTGTCAGCAAAGCATCATTGAGCCACACGTATAACATTGTCAGCCGGCCTTTTCATTTTAAGATGATGTTACACAGAGCGTTATGCGCGTATAAGCGTCGGAAATGGACGTCAAAAAAGCTTCTAAGAGTGGTCTTAACATAATAAGTCAATAAGCGCCTAACAATACTAGCAATATTGATCAAAGTTGAGCGTTTCTTTATGGCTTTTTGACGATTTTCCAAAATAAACATGAATGTTTTGCCTGAGATTGTGGGTCCAGTTTTATAAAGTTCAACGGAATATATTTTTAAGAGTTGAATGTAGGGCCGATGTGCTAAGGTCTCATTCTAAAAAATCAGTTGTAAATTTGTAAAAAAAAAATACGGCAGAATTTTTTTGAAAAAAAGGAAGAAAAGTAATCCCTCGCAGTAGCGCAGGGCCGTGTTAAGTTTCGTCACGCACTCAACACGGCTGCGAAGGAAACTAGAAAAATGACTGAAAAACTGGGGGAAAAATCAAGTTCATGTTTTAGGCATCAAATAACAGTATGATTAACTAAGAGAATTTGATATGAAATTAAACTGTGTTGCATTCCAATCAAATTCCTTTGCGTGTGTATTGAGTTTGACACCCTAGTTCATGCCTTCCTAGCAAGGCGATAAAATCATACCGAAATGATCCAAGAGACATATATTAGTGTATCTATAGAAAAGTTAAAAAAGCTTACCTGCATTATTCCGACGTCGTCCGCGATCGGCCATGGCATCGAAGTGAATCCTAGAAAACCAAACCAAACACAAACATAAGTAATTCTTTATCAAAACAAAGCAAAACAAGCTCTAATTTAAAGTACTTTAGCTTTATGACTATGTGGTGATTAGCTTGTCGAATTCTGACGTGGTGAATCATGGATTCCGTAATTCTAAAGTTTCTGCCGTTCGACATAGCTGCAAGTTTCAATTATCTCGCACTTATCATGCAGCAATCTGAACAGGAATTCTCAGGGTATCTGCTTTGGCCTTTGAAATCTGATTGGATGACAACAATGGTTCAGTCACTCAATGTAAACACCAAAGAAGAAAGAACTGAGGAGTTCCAAGCGACTGTTGTCTCAGTGTGGATTTCTTTACTCCTTACGTCAGAGAACAGCAAGATAAATCGATGATATAAGAGGTCAATTAATGTCACTGTGACATGAGGAGTGAGTTCTCTACGTGAGAACAATGCGCTAACCTCATTATGGTGGCACCCCGTTGATCTAACTGAGAACAACGTGAAACACGCGATGAAATAGGGGCTTGAAGAAGAGCAAACAAAGTCATGCGTTCTTCCATAAAGTACTTTAGATAGGTCAAGTGCTACCCGTTTGGTAACTATAGGAAAAGGAATAGGAACAATTACCGCAATGATCGTGTCAGGACGGTCCATACCCGAAGTTAAACGTATTATAATTGTGTAGTTAGCGATATCTAGTTGTTCAGTAGCTGGGTGGATCTTGGTGAAAGATGTCCTCCGTTCGGGACAGCCTCAGCGCATCCCCTTCCTTAAATCACAGTTTGACAACATTCTACTGAAAGATGTCAGCGAATTGCCTTTTTCATTTTTTCAGTACGAGATGCAGCCATAAAAATTACTCAAATGTACAACCAGAATTTTCTTCGGCTGCTAGTTATTACGACAAAAAACTTGGATCATTAAAAATGACGACAACCCCATCGCGTAATTGAAAAAGTCGACATAATTTTACAGCTAATACCCCAATACTCAGAGGATCGAATGCACGACTCTCTTTTGGATTGGTAAAATAATCCACTAATGAAGAATTTGTCAACTCAAAACGGATAGCTACCAGTTGCAGCACTCTGTCGGTAATCGGCTGAATCGGAACCCCTAAAGGCATCATTTATAAGTACCAGGACAAACTCACTGATAATTGAGTAGTTATTCCACCAGAAAAACCCTTCACGCTCGACCTTCAAGATTTGGATGACCGGCGGCCAAATGATAACATCAGATAGTTACGGAAAATCTCCTAATAATGCTAGGGAAACCAGTATCATGACTATTTATGTCTTTAGGTGTCATGAAACTCTATCAGATGTTCACCTTCTATCTATATATTTCTACAGAATATATGTTTTTATTTCATGGGCATGAGTTTTCCATCCTCATTTTTGAGGAAGCACATTTAGGACTCCTTTGCGTGCGGCCTTATTTTCCCGCCAAAACGTTCAAGTGGTCTGATGACTAAACTTTGAACAAAACCGCTTTTTTTTCCTCACGACAGTGCCGAGTCAAAACCAAAAAGAATTAATTGAGAGCAAAAGACTTTCTGAACGGCTAAAAAGAAAAGCCGAGTAAAGTAAGCTTAAGATTGGTCTCAGATTGTAGTTTATTTGTAGAAAATAGTGTTATGAACTAAAGAAAAAAGAAACAGATTATTGTACGTTATTATATCGAAGTCGAGATGGCGAGAAGTAACTAGGATAAGAGAAGATAGCCATCCAGATGACAACAGATGGGTTTACCATAATATCAACATGAACAGAATATATCATGATTAAGTTAATTAACTTTTTTGCCGATAAATTCCTGTTAAGCTCAATATCTACAAAATAGCTTTGGCAGTACATACATAAGATTTGGCCCTATGCCTTAGCTAACAGAAAAAGTGAATTTCAGTCACGTATATGGTATATATAGATTTTCACGATGAACGATAATGCTTGATTACCAATGGCTGAACTTTTAAGTTTTCGAACTGTCAAGATTTTGATAACGTTTGCAGCGCCACTGCGAAGTCCTCAGTTTATCAGTGTCATGAGCAAGTCAAACAATTACCAGTCTGGCTGAATTACAAGTTATGATCCGTCAATCGGTATCAAGACTGAATTCCAAACAAAAGCTTCGTATTTATTAGCAGATGAGACTTCTTTGCTTTTTTATAAGTTCTTAGATAGATTCTTTGAGTTTTGTTACCTTTCCAGCTCAAAATAGTGCGTATATGGCATATGCATTGATTTGCCAAGCGAGTTTTCTCGAAGTTACAGAACTCGTTTATGAATTCCACTTGAGATAAGTTAAGAGACTAAAAAAAAGTGCAGTTACTTAGATTCCATTAGAGTAATTTCCTGTTCCAGCCTTATAATGAAGATGTTTCAGGAAAAGATAGCAAGATTAATCAAGTTCTAATGTATTATAATTTACACACGAACACAACTTTAGTTAGTAGTATTTGAATATAATGTGCAATCATGCACTTGCTACAACAAATTAAGGATATATAACTGCTATTTTTCCACTGATATTACTTACCCAAATTTTCGGCTACAGATTTAAGGCCTCATCAAAAAGATTGCAAATAAAAGCCTTGACAAGTACTGTGTGATTTGTCTCGTCTTCAAACATACAATATACTTTCAGTGACAATCCCGTGTGGCAGAAAAGCATCAGTACTGCCAAAGATTTCGGCATTTTTAATCGTTTTGTTGTAAAATAATTTCTTAAGCTTACAATTCTTTGTATCCTTATTAAAACCAGAATTATTCGAATTACCTTATTGTGTATGTATTTCTTTGGCATCCATTACCTTTGTTCGGCTCACATATGTAATTGCTTGAAAAAGTTACTGGGAAGAGTCAGATAAATGCACCAATTTTGTATCCACAATTCGCCAAGGAATCTGTTGTTGAGGTTCCGCTTTCTCTGATTTTCCGCTTCAGTAGAATTCATATCAAAGGTCAAAAAAACTTTTCCTCGACGGAACAAGCAATAGTAAAAACAAACACATATACAGCAGCAACATTCAAAACTGAAACCTCGAGCGGAGCGTCCTGTTTATCCGGCCAAAATGCAGCCAAAATCGTCAAACTCATAGGAAAATCTTGCATCAGCATTTTCTTAAACAGCTTTAAAAAGAAACCAACGAATTTAAGTTTCTGTAAGGTCCTAGATTTAGTGTCTAAGGAATGCTGAATATGGTAAACAGTTCATCTTTTTTCTGTGAATATTCAAACTGCACAATTGTGAAGTACCTTATAGAGTTGCTCTGCTAGGAAGGACGACGCACTGTTGCCAGAAGTGCGCAAAATCCATGAGTTTAAAATGTATCTAAATGTATAACCCCAAAGTGGAGTGCGTAGCTACCTGGTTGATCAATTCATACAAAATGAAATCTTTTGATGAATAATAATGAGTAAAATAGTTGACGTCAACGCAGTCTTCGTTTAACAAAACAATCTTCTCCAGGTATTATCACTGTAAACATCCAGCAACCAACCTTGAACAATCTGCCTGAGGCAACAAAAGCTCACTGACTATTCGTGACAGCTCGTGTTTGATTTTATCCTAACTTGTATTGACGCTGGAAATATGAACTTGTTAATCTACTGCGACGAAAAACACAGTAGAAAAAGTTTTCACTGTTGCAAATTTAATGAAATCTTGATAAGATAGTTTATTTGCGTTGTGGTCAATCACTATCAATCATACGGGCGTGGAAGTCAAAATCATGATACGGCCTTCACTTTATCTTGTTGGGTAGCCTAAATTTAGACTCACGAAAGGCTTTTATTCACGCCGTGGACACCTTATCGTGCAGCTCGTCTCCCACGCGTTGTAAACAGCCCACAAGCCAAGTTTACACAAGCGACAGATTATGGCACAAAATACTTTGGACTTACAGCAACCAGACAGACTAATTTATTCGAGTAGAGGTGCAAAAAGGGTTTACCTTTAAGTGATTACAGTATTGGGAAGGTAAGGAAAGAAGGGAGGGAGGGGAGGGTAAGGTAAGGGCCGGAGAGGAGTCAAGAACACCACAGGTAACCCATGGAAGGAATAAATATGGCTTCTCCTAAACTATATAGAATTTATCTCTGAAATTGTGAAAATAAAGCTTAGTATATAAGAAAACGAGTTTACTTTCCGTCTCTCCTTGATATTTTTCGATTTTGAGCGTTTTTCAAGGAGAGACGGTAAAAAAACTCGTCTTCTTATACACTAAGCTTTATTTTCACAATTTCAGAGGTAAATTCTATAGTTTAGGAGAGGCCATATTTATTACATACATTTCTTTAGAAGTGAATAGCCTGGGTTACCTGTGAGAACTGACTATAAACCAGCTCTCGAAAGCACTTCCGGTATTACCATTGCGCACAGATGGGAGATAGAAAGTATGTGTTGCATTTAATTCAATTTATTCAATTTCGTTCTCTATAAACTGAAGCTCCACAAACATACATACATCACCATATATGAGGTTATTACAAATAGTCGAAATTCTATAACTGACGTCAGCACACAATTACAATATTGGTTTCTTTAAAAATGTATGTACAAGGCTTAAAGCCAGAAAAATATAAGAGTCAATGATTTTCTGTTGCGATATTTGTCAGGTTCAGTAAAGGGGGAAAAGAATGATTCGAGTATAAAAAAGTGTTACGTTTTTCTATATCATTCTATAAAATTCATAGAAAACAAGAAATAGATTACCTTCGTACGCGTCTCGAGGGGAACCAATAGAGAAAGCCCCTGGAACCAGGGTAGAAATAGATAAAGGTATCCTTAAAATTTCCCTTACAAACCGCCCTTTCTTACAAAACTCCTAACCAGATCACTCTTGACCCTCGAACAAATACCATCACGTTTCTAGTTTCCTTTTTGAATTCCTCGAATTGAAATAATTTTGAAACTACTTGCAAATGCTTTCAGCATTGCTGAAATTCCAAACATGTTCAGTTCGTTTTCAACGTACATAGTTTTGCGCAAGAAAAGTTCAACTAAGTTCAAGGTGAATATTTTCAAGCAGATTCAAGGTCTTTGCATGCATGGTCTATCCTAGTCACTATAGTAATCAATCCGGGAAAAGAGATGAAAGAAAACATGTTATGCTAGACAACTGCTATATAGCATCTGATGGAGTATTGCCAAACTATAAAAGTATGGAATAAAGTGATTAGAGCCGATGATTGTTCTAACAACCAGAAAGATGCTATAAATATGACGTACTGAGTGGGCTGGTAGTAATTGTGGGTAGAAAACGGAAGAACATCACATCAATTGCTTCATTATGTCATTTATAGCTGACCGTCATGTCAAAATAGATTCCAGAAGAATTGAATTGAAAACCGCTGCCAAAAAAATATTGAAAATTGGGTTTGAATGACATGTACAGTTTCTCGTGTGCGTTCTTCAGTTTTATAGCTTGTTATCGCGTTGAAAACGTGCCCGTTAGGTACCTGTGTGAATTGCATGTTTACTTTAAATAAGCGTGAAGGTGATGCAGTCAGTACACTGATCGATTCGCACCAACAGTTTTCCGCGCAACACTTGGTCAAATTGATAATTTTGCGTTAAAACTCTTAAAAGTTTTCAAAATTCACATCAAACAACTGTTCACTAGGCAAAAACATTGCTAAAAATAGCTGCGTTCGTATTTTCCACGGCATAAACTTCACGGGTAACATTTGTTGCGTGGAAAGTCGTTGTTCAGTTGCGAATCGACCCGTGTAACATTGTCTTAATGAGTGACATCGACAGCCGAAATGTGAAAGTTTGTATCAGTAAAGTTACGAGATTGATAACAGACGTGGTACTTCTGGCACGCAGGAGCAAACAATGTCATGCAATTCTTAACATATAAAAAAGCTCACGGAAATATTAAAGTAAACTACAATGAAATTAAACTGAAATAGAACTGACTCCTTGCAGAGAGGGATAATATACTCCTAGGATGCTAATTTGGATCCCAGGGGCGATAACATCTCTTTATTGGTCTAAGAGACATGATATTGAATGGAAGAGCTGTTTTTAACATCGTAGATTTCCCTATGCTCGTTCGTTTACTACTGTTATACAACTAGTCTTATTTCCTGAACAGAGATCTGTTTTGGTAAAATTCAATAGAAACTGAACAGCTTTTTGCAGCTAGTAGTTTAACAGATATACGAAACACAAGACGTCATTTTGATGCTTGTGCCAGACTTAATGTCTGATTTTTGCCCGGGGCGACAGTAAAAAGAGTGCAAAGTACTAGTGACTTGTCCTTCAAGCACAACTATAATCACAGAAAGTTCTAGATATCCAGATATATGATGTTAGTTCTGGAAAATCCTTAAATACTACATCGTAAACTTTACTTTTTGTTGAACATTGCCTTTTGTTAGTTTATTTAAAGTCGGAAGAAACTGAAAGAGCAGTAGTTTGGTAGGCTTCAGATACAAACAGCACTTTGAATAATTATAATAAAAAAACGAAATCAAATCAACATCCTTTATAAGCTAATTACTCAAATAAAAGAGGCCTCAGTTCCAATTCTTCATTTACCTTACTGTATGTTCCTTGAAATCTGGTAATGAAGATTCCAACACGAAGCGATGTAGATTAGAAACGGCCATTTTCACTTTTGATAAAGCTCTCAGCCCATAAAACTCCAACTTTGAATCCAGCAGGTACAGTTCTAAGCGTAGTATGCTCTCAATTACTTACTATAGGTTTCAAACTGGTAATCAAACTATAATTGGTTAAATGAAACCTTACACAGAGTCTTATGACTGCCAGACGTTAGTTTGTTTTGATGTAGGGTGATAGAAGACTTGTTGAAAATATCCGGTGTGCGCGCATTGCGAGTCGACAATTTCACTCATTGGCTCGAGCCCAATAGGAACATTACCGCCAAAATAATATGTCGGCACGCGTTGACAATATTTCAGTCAATGTCGGTAAATAGTCTGTTTTACTTTCCAAATCGTTGATGAGACACATTTTTATAATCCGCTGTTTTCAACTATTCTATGTATTCAGCACATCCATGTTAAGAGTCATTAACCGAAGACCTTTGATTTTTCAATACAGCTTTAGGGGAGGAAATTGTTTTGTATGTGACTATTTTTTATGTTTACATATTACAAATGACAACAATCCGGCGTCCTACAGAGAATAAAATCCTAAACGTGCTCATCCTCGGGGACCCAGGGCGAAGGGGGAGGGGGAGGGGGAGGACCAGAGGGGGAGGGGGAGGATGAAGGCCCCGAGGATGGAACGTGCTTAGTTTCGAAAAAAGAATCAGCTTAATGACAGTATCCTCACTGAAAGCAATTCAAGGAATCGAAAGGAAGCTATTCAATATATGCGCTGCCCATTGAATTGTTTCAGCACTTGAGAAATTGAATTGTTCTAATTATCGTATTAAGTTATTCTTTTTCATTTGTTGTTTTGGAAGAATGATTGTTTTTTAAGTTATTATTTGTTTATTTAAGTCTTCGTTTGTTTTGTGCTTTTCTAAGGTTTATCGTATTTTGTCAGTTTGCAGTTTTGTTTGTTGTTATTGTTGTTTTTCAGTGCTGCTTTTTCTTTCTCGAGAACCTTGTATATATTGCTAAAGCTTATCATGTTGTCCCGGTCCAGTTTCAAATCACTGATTTTTCCCACCCACCCATCTTAATTTTCCTATTTTCTTGCCATAATAATCACAAAACAACGACAATACCCTCATTTATTTTCAAAGCTATTTATGACTTCCGAGATTAAAAATACTATATGCTGAGACCAAAAACAACAGGAAAATCTTCAACTTGTTTATCAACCATTAAATTATTTTTACACGACCTAATTTAGAATCTATCTTATGAAGATACGTAAGATTTGCCTTGGAAAAGCTCCAAACAGTTCCTTTTAAGGTACGATGTCACATTTGTGGTCATACACACGTAAAAGCTAATCAGCGTGACGTCAATACGCGGGGACACAGGGCGTCTGTGACGAGGTGCGCTGGAAAAATGTTCCCAAAATAATATCGTTATTGATTTTGAACTCCGGGCAGACACAAGAGAAAAAACAATCACTTCGGTCTTTTAGCTTCATATATAAGTGCACAGTTAAAAATAATACACAAGAACATTCTGATTTAAAGATTGTTACGATCAAAATTGCGACCCTGAGTAAATGAGACGAGAAGTATATCACCGCGCATGCGCTCAGGTTATTGTCGAGTTGATTTTTTGTCTCGACCTGTATATTTTTAGAAAAGGAAAATTTTCCATCGATCGAAGAAAGTCTCGTTGCAGTAGTCGTTTTATTCAATCCTGCAAAGAAATTATATTCCTGTTCGTAACTCTCAGCCGACATTGTGACAAGAATACTGAGGTCAACTGCTGGATTATAATACCACCGCTACGGTTCAGACGGATAACTTTTCATAAAGGACTTTTATCTCCTATAGTTTATAATTAATGTGATTTATTGATACACTTAACGAACAATTGGATCAGTCAGTTTTTCCTGCGAGAGTAATGCAAATATCTGTTACAGTAAGGTATTAGTTCGAAATCAGCTCTAAGCTTCACCCGTTCATCCCTCACAACTTTAGAAATGAGATCGACCGTGAGAATCTTATTAAAAAATCTCAGAAAACGTTTGGTATTGTACTATATTAATTCGAATGATTCCTTTCCTCTTAGCGGATTGTTATATGCGCGCAACATTGTGGCAAAGTGCGAGTGGGTTCGCCGGCTTCAGAACGTTACACAAGCAATAGTGTTTGGAGACATACAGTAAGAAATTCGCCCGAAATTCGGCATAGTCGATCGATAAGCACAAGTTGCTCAGATTGGTACAACAAAGAAAATTCTTCTACCACAAGACTGTGCGAATGTGCGCCTTTAATCATTTTTAATTGCCAATAGCTTAACTAATTACAGCAATTACTGTTGTTTCATGACAAACATTTAGAGGATTTCTAAATACCCTCGTTTCCTGGAATAAATGTCTGGACTGTGATAAAGAACTGGTTAAATTGAGGAATCAGGACGTCATTGGAGAAATGAAACGTAACTAGACGCACATAGTGCGTTTACTCGTGCCCAAGTGGAATTCAGTCTGGCATGAAAATAAATCTGTTTTAAAGCCAGTTTGGTCACGTTTTGAGTTCGGTACTGAACGGCGGAATATTTGTCTGCTTTGCCGGCAAGCTGATTTGAACTCATGAAGGTATCGGTCTCGATCCTAAATTTCCAATTAAAAATTAAGGCATTTAGATATGAGCTGCCTTTATGCCTGATATTTATTTAATTTTATAGCTGCTAGGGTAACAGCGGTTCACATGTTGACAAATGCCTGTACGGCATGATGTTGCAGACTCATTGTAGCGTCACGAAAGCACACCGTCCTGTTTGGGTAACCTGTTTGACCTCGGTCTATTTTCTTTGATATTTTCAAGTAGCGGTTGCTTTGTAATCATTGACTTTCTAATAGTATGTATTTTAGTTTGTACGCCAAAAAATGTCAGCCATACCATTTAATTACAGAGAACATTCATTTGAAATACATAATGTTTTTAATCGTTCCTTTTATCCTGAAAACGTGCAGTCAATGCACAGGCGGACCATCCTCTCAATTTGTGGTTTGGGCTTCCTGTGTCAGGGTCGAATGGCCGTTGGCTTCAAACAAGCTGAAATGTAGTGCTTTTCGCTGGCGATATTACTTGATTGCTCTACATCTCGAAATTCAAAATATTGTGTCAAAGTAAACTTGAATCCTTATATTTATCAGATATGAATTTTGTTTTGTCGTCCGATGAGTTTTAAGAGAGTTATTAGAGGGAGGCGTACGCTCACTAGTGCAGAAGAAAAATTTTTTTTTTTTTTTTGATTTTTCTTCTGCACTAGTGAGCGTACGCCTCCCTCTAATAACTCTCTTAAAACTCATCGGACGACAAAACAAAATTCATATCTGATAAATATAAGGATTGAAGTTTACTTTGACACAATATTTTGAATTTCGAGATGTAGAGCAATCAAGTAAAATCGCCAGTGAAAAGCACTAATTTTCAGCTTGTTTGAAGCCAACGGCCATTCGACCCTGACACAGGAAGCCCAAACCACAAATTGAGAGGATGGTCCGCCTGTGGTCAATGATAAGAAATTCTCAAATTTCTCCTGAGCCAGACAAGCTGTCGCTTGAGTCAAAATATATTGGAAATTAAATCAAATTAAAAAACAGTTTAAAATGCTTCAAAACCAGAAAAAAGCATACAAAAAAAATGAAAAGATAATATTTATTACATAGTAAGGCGAAAAAAAAAATCCTTTTTAATCCATGAGGATTCGAACCCGGACCCGTCCGTTTGCTTTATACGTACGCTGCTCTAAATGATTGCCTGGGGTGCCTGTGGCTTGCCTCGTTTTCATGGCACATTCTCGACTACGACGATAGACTTATAGATAGACTGATAGATAGAAGACGCAAACCTAGACTCGTGCCGGCCTAAAGGCCTGGGCACGAGTAAAAAGCCATAAACAAGATGAGGCAGCCCAAAATTCGAAAAATGATAGCAAGAAATCTAACCTAGATATATAAAATGAATGTCGTGATCTGATTACTTCCTTAAACATCTCCTATTTCCTGACAATAGGTCTGTGATTATTAATAAACGTGTTGAACTGGGGGCCAAAAAGAGAAATTCCAGCTGTTAGTACGTGGGGATGTGCAACATTCTTAAGACGCCTGGGGATGTTTATAACAGTTCTACGACAAACCATCTACGTTAACGTTCAGTCTTGGTACGTAAAACATTTTTAAACTTCCTCAATCTTATTTTTATACTCCACACGATTTTTTCTTAGTGAATGGGTACATGATTATACTTGCGTAAGCTGTATAGAGTGACTAAAGAAAGCACCAGCCGATGACGACTAAGAAGTGTTCTTGCCGGACATACGTGAAAAGGTCAAGTTGTTCAAAGTCGGGTATTACTGCTAATGGCTTGTTCAAGCGGCTTAATCACAAAAACTCCAACAATGCTGCAATTATATGGCGTATACACTAGACATACTAGCCGAACACTTCACCACTATCTCGTAAACAACACTCCTTTTCACAAATGAGCGGGTACTTGCAAAACGGGCTGAGCCGGAATTCTTCAAATACCAAAAGTAAGAAATATGAAAGTTGACTAGAAACGAGAAAATAGACAAGGACTACGACAAAAAATTGCTTTACTGACAAATTTGACACGACATGTACAAGTCCCCAAAAAAACAGTTACCGGCTATACTCCCAAATACAGCAAACTGATATCTGCCGTTAAAATTGAAGAAAGCGATTTTCCCAAAGGCCTGTGTCACTTAATACTGGTTGGACTAATTTCTATATTAAAACACAACATCATTTTAAATCATTGCATTATCATATACTCACTGGACATTGACTGGCGGTGATGCTTCCCCGTCCTCAGCTACTGGAAAGAGATAGCAGATATTCCTTCTACTCACAGGCATGTGTGAACCACTTATTTTTCTCGGTGGCTTTACACTGCTTTGGCCTTTAGCGCAGTTTTGATCGTCGTTATTAGAAGTACGTTTTTGATCCTGCATCTTGACTCGAGTATATATGGACCAAGATAAGAGGAAATGACGTCACATGTATTGGCTCGGTCTTCCGGTATGCAGGTCGCGTTTTCAGGGCAGAGTGCACCGTGTGTTTGTGAAAACAAGTGTTATCCCAAAGTCACCACAAGCTAAAACAGGACAGAAAAATTAGTAGTTTAATATCACAGCCGTCGTTTGATTTATGGATGCATAGAAGAAGGAGAAGAGGAAATTTTGTTTTTGCGCAATCAGATTCCGTGAGGATAAGGATCTACATGAGTCGCGCGTGATGATATGTTGTTGTTCTTGGCATGAACACCTTATTCTTTACCCGATTGTACAGGATTACGATTCTGGATCAATGCCGTACAGCCCAGAAAGGACTGGTGGGTCGAATTGCCTGTAAACCAATATTCTGGCAAAAACAGAGTCACTGAGCGATGATCTTGAAATTAGAAGATTTAATAGCGCGATACTACGACATTCAAGAACGCCAAACATTGCTGATTGATTCGTAATGTCACGTAACAAAAGGTCGCGGTTAATTCTTGCAGAGCAGTAACCAACAGATAACACAATCTAGGGGTCATTCTGTATCCGTAAGCTAGCATGGTTTAGTATGCTTAGTCAATTTTGATCGCAAAATCTATATGAACGGCTTTCTGACTTTTTCTCTGAGGATTTCTTTCTTTCTTTTAAAAAAAAAAACAAATTTGTATTCTATTCCAGCACCTGTCTCGGCAAGGTTATAGAACAGTACTACGTGCAGGTAGACATCGTTTAAGTCATGTACCTTTCCTTTCACGGAAGTAAGTACGCTTGCTACGCTTGCATTGAATCATGGAGCTGGTTAGAGAGTCGCCATTTCACTTTCAACTTTTTCAACTTTCGACTTTATATAGTAATATTTATAAGTTCAAATCCTAATTCTTGCAAATAGTTGAAACTATAGTTGTTGTAAGATACTTGTTAACATCGACTCTCAATCTCGTTTTTCTATTTTTCAGTCATTTTTATCATACTTTTGTACTGTGTTATTTAATCTAAGCCCCCTCAAAACAGCCCCATAATTCAAAGCGATACCGCAATTCCGAAATGGCGAATCATGACACTCCGAGTAAGTTAAGACGATAGAAAGGGAACTAGATATATAAATATTTCAGAACAGGTTGTCGACTCATGTCTACGCGACTGTAAAAGGGAGTATGGACGCATTCACTCACTTTTCAGATTAATCAGCATTACCGGACAATTAACTAAGAATTTTCGGGCACTGTATGAGGCCGATCGATATCATTTGGCGTGTTGATTACTTATCATATATTTTTTTCCAGTTTTGCTTATTTCTACTCTACTCCCGTTCGGTCAAGATGGCAAAGCCTTCCCCGTGTGGCCTTTTAATCATGAAAAACTTGGCCACCCCTGAAGAGTTCAGGGGCTAATGTATGGGTCGTTCATTTGCCTTTGATGATGGCCATATGTCCTTCGCCCGTCTTAATCGTAGAGGACTAAAAGGCTGGAAACATGTGCGCATGCGCAAGCTCACGCACTGGGAGATGAGAAACGGGAATTGGATTCTTCTTGGAATAGAGTGATTTAGCAAACACGATGCGACGTGAAAGAGGAAGCCGCGCGCGCTGACGAATTTTGTTCGAAATGACCGTTGACTTTGCCGACGTCAAGAAGAGGGCGTGAAACAAGCGAAATGGCGTCCTGAACGTTGCGTCGCAACGATTTGTGGACAGTATTCTCCGGTCGAGGTTTTCAAGAGAAAGAACCACATAATACAAAAGATATATATATAAATGGTACATACAATCGGATATATACAACCAGTGGGACAAATAAATAACTCATTTCAGTCATTAATGGGCTGCGCCACTCGTTCTAAATAACAGGTGTAATGTACGTTAAGAACCCTCTCCCTCGCCTCGCTCATTCAATGTTGATTATCCAGTACTCAATAGGTCGCGCAATGGCGGTTACTGGGCTACAACATTATTGTTGGGTCAGGGCAACATTGAATGGGGAAAGGGGATAGGTTAATACTTATAGCGTGCGCTCTAGGAACCAATATGGAGTTCCTGTGCCCCAACAAATGTCTCTATGATTGTAGTAAGAAGTCAAAGCTAACTATCTTATGATCCGTATTTCGAATTCCCGACGACTCGCGCGCTCTAAAAGTCATGTGATGGGGCTACGGCTGCCTGACTCTTGCGTCACCAAATAAAATATGTATGTATGTATGTATAAAATATTCAATGTGCAAAATGAAATATATATACCGAGATTAAAAAAGTTCTTGCAACATATTTTACTACTTTGCCTGTTTCTTTTAAAATAATGCTAACTCTTAGTCGATCTTTGGAGTTTTTTTCTGAGACCTGATAGACTTATCCACTAGTTAGACTTATCCACGCGTGAAACCGCTACAATACCTTTGTCTTTGAAGCTAAATATTTCATAAACAAGCAAGGTGACCCCTTTTATTTTTCTTAGTACGAGGTAAGTGACTCAACTGATATACAAAACATCAAATTTTCGGAGAATTCTATAAAGAGGATCTATTATGGCAACTGTGGCGGATCACAAGAAGCCCAATCAAAAGAAGTACATTTTTTGAAGAAAAAATTAGTAAAGAAAGATTTACGATGCCTTTTAGTAAAAAATCATCGTCTTTTGCATACGTGAACTTTAAACTGAGATAAAAATCCTTGATAAAAGGAGAAAGGAATAAAAAGGAAGACGTTCGCTCTAGTAAACATTGACTGG
>JALIZF010001826.1:600000-886430 GCA_029948255.1 Telmatactis stephensoni | reverse complement strand
AACAAAACAGTCGATCAATCAATAAATCCATCCATATCCATGCATCCATTTATCCATCCTGCATGATCGATCGCTCACTTTTTCATTAAAAACAAACAACTGAAAACGTACTAACCTTGTTTGCGGACCCTTTACGTCTTTGGGTCGCTTTTGTCTTTTTCCCGCTGGTCTCAGAGAGGCCGACACTTGATAATGTTGTTAGATTTGATGTTTTAGCTTTACTTTTGTGATATTTTAAGAAGCGCGAAAGAACTTTAGCTTCCTCCGCAACAGCCACAGTGTGAGAGCACATAGAATACGCTGAATAGTTAACGCACTCTTTGTCGCAAACCAATTTACATGTTTGTTTACTTGTTAGTGTTACTTTGTGTGGAGCAGTGGGATTTTGCAGGCTAGGAACGATCCACATGTTATCTGTTCCTGGTATTGGCCAAACCTTCCCAAGTAGGGACTTTGCCTTATCGAATATCGCTTCTAATATTGTATACGGAACGCTAATTATTCCAGAATCCTGTGCTTCAACAGTGAGTGAAGGCGTGCCTGCAGATAAGCCGATTCCATCTTTCTCTTTCTCTTCCCGTCTCGCTTCAGACATTGAGGCGGAGAAGAACTTTTTTCTTAATTGTTCTTTTTGATTTGGTGTCATTCTATAGAATGCGGCCTCATCTACTTGGAGATGCTGAAATTCTTTACACAAACGGTACTCTCCCTTACCTATAAGGGCTAAAAATTGTTCATCAAACTGACGTTTAACAACTAGGTTTATGTTCTGTACGGCTTTTACGAGGTTGTTTGTAACCGTTTCAGTACTGGTAGCATTTTCTTTTACGTATCTGTTTAGACACTCACTGGGATTTTGGCTGTATGGAACAGGGGGAAAACCAAGTCCACACATAGACCGGATGTCTGCACGCATAGTTTCTTTAATAACGTTCGCTTGTTCCTTCAAGAAATACTCCAGAAATTCTGGAGCATTTCTATCCAGCTCAGGCCATTTCGCTGTTACTTGTTTTAAACATTCATCAAAATCTTTTTCAGATGTACAGTCAACTAGTCCCCCTTCACGGACTCCCTCGAGGTTGCAGCCAAAGATATCTTTAGTAATCTCTTTAGCCGCGGATTGGTTTATTTTTAAAGAGGACAGTTTCTGCTTGATATTGTCCCTTAGATGCATATCGCATCTGAGATGAACAGCATCCGTAAAAACACTGGCTAAGGCGTTGGATATATTTACTTCTCCATTAGTTCCATAAACAAGCACGTTTTTTGTTTCAGGCCGATGTCTTACCATCAGGGATGGAAGAACGTAATACGAAGACTCTAGTTTTTTCTTGTGCAAGACACCAGGCCCAATGCATATTGGGTTATTTCCTGATTTTGTTTCCAACATCAAGTTTCGATAACAGCCAAATGTGAAGTAGTGATTAGCGACATTAAAAGTCGCATCCACAGAAAATACGGAGAAACAAGAGGGATTGGTACAGAATCTTTCAATGTCAAACAATTGTTGATCATTAGCGAGAAATATTGTTTGTTCGTTAGATAGATTTACATCTCGAACGAACCAGTCTTCCTTTCTGCCCTGCTGTTGCTCTTTTGAGATTTGGAGAAGTTGCAGCAATGGGTCTTTTGAACCTATCTGGGTGTTTTCACTACCGGATGATTTCCCTTTGCGGGAATTGTAAATTTGATTTCGATTTCTTGGATACTCCCCGGAACCTCGGACGCTGACGATTCCGCCCCTTTCCTCGATCACAGAGTGTATGACTTCTCTTGGTTTACATTGGCTTCGTTCTCTTATGAGAGTCTTTGTACTTGGCATAGTGCGCCTGTAAGCATGATCGTTCTTTTTTTTGCACAGTCCATGTGACTTAACATTTACCGTTTGCTCGCCATCATTGAAAATGTACTGTATGAATACATACCTGAAAACGGAATTCTCATTTTTTAAAAACACCATAGACTTTTTCAATGATGGCAAGTTGGCGTTATAATAAAACTGTCGGTAGACGACATATTTCTCTGATGGGCTCCCTTTTTCTATCGTCTTGCGACCGTTGTTAACCCAAGATCCCATATCATCACATTTGCAGTCCCACACATCTCTCAATTTCCAAGTGTCCACAACAAATGCAACATTATTACTAACGTTTGTGGGAACTGCGGTACAAACTTTTTCACTGTCAATGGGGTCTTTTAACAGGAACTTCAGAATATCTTTAGTTTTCATTCCCTGTGCCAAACCACTCTTAAATATTGGTAGGCATTCATCGTTATTGTAAAAGGACATAACCACATCAGAATCGCTGCTGTCATCACTGCTTTCGATCATTTGTAATTGAACTTCCTGCTTAACATTTGGTTTGGACTCGACAGTTCCTACAAAAAATGATTACAAGATAAATTAATTAGTTAGTTATAAGAGACCATAGAAAAGAAATTTGTTTATGTTTTTGTTAGCATTTGCCTGAGATAGCTGAGATAGCTTTTAATATATTTCTTGGATTCTTAATGGTGGGGTGTCGGGAGTGGGAGAACTATATCTTAGAGACTCTCCCATAACTTTTTGATATCTTATGTGTATTCATACATGACTATTTTGCACTTGGTTGTATTGCTTACAGTGCAGACCTTCGCTGGCGAGCATTGAGGATGGTCATGACTAATTAGATATGCATTTTATAGTCGCCTCTGTGATTTCTACCCATACTCCCTTTAGGTCGAGTCGGGTCGCAGGCTTGAGGATGAGCAGTGACAACGTTTTCTGAAATGACTGCATGCATAATTTGTACACGCCTTTTTCAATGATTGTGTCCAGCACGGCGTCGTAATGTTGCCCAATTTTAGCAACATAGATTGTGCGATCTGATTTTGCTCGAGCAGGTTGGACCAGTAGAGTACGAACATCTCCTTCACTTAAGTAGAACACATGCACTGCTGTTCTAGTAAGGTTTGAAAGGACGTGCAACATTAAATCTACAACATCTGAGTCGTAATGGCCTCCATATAGGTATTCATTTAGTTGCTTTTGTAAATCAACTGTTCCAACAAATGGTTTATAAAAATCAAGGTTTGCAAGTATTTCATTTTTTACAACAGGAATAAGCGACGACACACTGTCAACCCCTTGGAAGTGTGCTTCTTGGAGTCCTAGGAAAAAGGCATGGAGTATACAATGTCCATCTCCTGAGACTTGCTTTCGCATTTTCCCTCTGTTACTAACTGCCTCATCAATTTTTTTTAATTCCTGATCATAACTCATCGGCAAACGGGATTTTTGTTTGCAAGATAAACATTCTTTCTTTGTGATGCGGACCTTGCCTAAGGAATGTCTATATAACAAATAGAAATAGAAATAGAAATACCATGTTAATGAAACGTACTTCTTCTTCTTCTTTTTCTTTCTTTCTTTCTTTCTTTCTTTCTTTCTTTCTTTCTTTCTTTCTTTCTTTCTTTCTTTCTTTCTTTCTTTCTTTCTTTCTTTCTTTCTTTCTTTCTTTCTTTCTTTCCTTCCTTCCTTCCTTCTTTCTTTCTTTCTTTCTTTCTTTCTTTCTTTCTTTCTTTTTGAAAGGTTTCGGTTATAATTACTTTTTATTATTATCATTTTGTTTCTCACTCCTCAAGGAGATGTTACACAAGTTACTCATGTTGCCACAAACGAAAAAGTCGTAAAACGCTGACACGATAAGACAGCCTTTTTCTAACACGGTAGCCCAAAATCTTGGCACGCAGATCAATTATTGTAGTACGGCACCTCTATCAGACGAACAAATTTTCCGTTGACACAATGATGATTACGGGTGCTGTACCCAAAATAATCAGTTCGCGTGCCAAGACTGGGGCTAAATAGAGCTTGTGTTCTAGCAGGATGTGAGATGTTGCAAATATGACATCACGTAAAGTAAAAATGCAAGGCAAATCCGTCATTGCAAGATATTACGGCTTTATAAGTGACAAAGCAGTCTCGAATATTTACTTTGTAACGTCGTTTTTGGTATACTCTGCGAGCAGAGCCAATTTTCCTCATTGCTATGTCAACTATGTTTGGAAGATCAAATAATTACCTCAAACAGTATATGTCGTAATCTTCTTGTGCATCCGAACATTGACTCTCTCCTTCGCTGGAGTCACTAAGGAGTATCACTTCCTTATGAGCATCCACAGATATAGGAATGGCTTGATCGGAATCCAATTCATCTTCGAGCGTCAAATCTACAAACAGCGCCCTTTTTGCCTTGTCTGAGCTGACGTTTCTATGAAAATCACAAAAGTTTAATTATTGTATATACTTGTTACTAAAACGTAGTAGAAGTATAGCATGACTTACTGAGTATCTCCGGATGCTTTAAAATTCTTAGCTGCAGGACTTCGCTCAAAATCGCTATAGCAAGAGAAAGAATTCTTAATATTAAGCCGCGATTAAAACGTTTTATAATAATTATAATAACTAAACAAATAAATAAATAACAAATATAATAATTATCTTCTACAGCAGATCCACGTAGTGGCTATTCTTCTGCTGCTATTCTTCACTCTCACTCACTACCTCTACATTTAAATATTTTGCATACATCACTCAACTCACATAGCTGAGTTCTTGTTATATAGCTATGAAGAACGAACGATTTCAGTTTTTAAATGTTTAGTAATAATTACCTTTTTTCAACCTTTATCATGGGAGATGTCCTGGAGAAAATCAAAACAAATTTTCACGACATTTTTTAAAATGAAGGAAAAATATTACTACTTATAAGAAGAACACCAACAAAACAAGAACAACACTACGATCTTCGCGATGGAATTCATGATTGAAGAGCTCTTCTCAAGGTCCTTGCTGTTCCTTAGGAGTGCTGTCGTCTGGAGAAAAGCAGTGTTAATCCGAATACTCAATTTTTCCGCGTACATATTCAAATCCTTTGTTGTTGTTGTTGTTGTTGTTGTTGTTGTTATTATTATTATTGTTGTTGTTATTATTGTTGTTGTTGTTGTTATTATTGTTTCCGAGGGGAATAACGGCAATGACGCACCTATTTCTTTTACCAGCTACTTTCTTCTGCTTTTCACATGTACCATGAGCACCACGTGATACACCTGCAAGTACATACAGAGGTCACTGTAATACAGTAGATTTCGTATGATTGTAAAAACGGCACCGCGCGTGCACGCGGCACGGTTACGGCAGGAATTTCGTATGTTTTTATAGACATGCATCACGGCACTGACACGGTCACGGCACGGTTACGGCAGAAATTTCGAACGTTTTTATAGAGATCACGGCACTGACACGGTCACAGAACGGTGCGATCCGTTTCACACTCATACGAAATCTGCTCTAAAGCCTTAATTTACATGACAATTTACATGTCTAACTGTTTTGGTTGCTATAAAATCAATAGCTATATTTGCTCTTTCAAGATCTGTATTAATTCCAGATATTATAAAAAGCGCAAAACTTTCTTTGAGGTGAGACCATAGCTCCACTTCCAACGGGAGTGCGTAGTAAGCCTCTTATGACAGACATCACAAGAGAGCTGATGGAGAAATGTATATCTAATGATATAAGTCGGATATTGCGCAACGCACTATGTATCTTTTCTCAATGCAGACTGTATATACTACCCGGATATACTACAAGTTTATACTTCTCTAAATAGCTTATAGATACCAGTCTATTAATGTTCTACAATACCTTGGTCATCCCTAGCCTTAAGGCGACTTGGTCTTTTGTGGGATGAAATTGATGAAACTTCTATGGCCTCTACGGAAACCGCACGGCTGTGCATTTCATTAAAGAAAGAAAATATCTTAAATTTTAGAGTTAATACTTCATGCAAGCATTATATTATGTAGATGAGCCACTTACCTTGTCGTTTCTGAATCAGATTCAGATTCAGAATTACGAGAGGAGGTACGCGCACCTGGTTTTGAAGAGGCAAAATTGAATCAAAAGTTATAAAAGATTGAGAAAGTCACTTTATTCTAATAAGAAGCAAAATGATCATATTTACTATTACCTTTCAAAGCTTCTGCATAAGTGAATTCCATCACTGAACACAGATGAGCCGGTAAAGGTTAAAAGATTTTCAAAAGCAAGACGATCAAGAAGACGATCTTTGCAGCATAAAAGCTTGTAAAGAAAGATTCCTTTTGGTAATATGAGCTGTTTCACAAACAGGACTCGATCAGTTTTCTATTTCGAATGACAGTTTCGTTAGACAGAAATATAATTATTATTTTTTTCCATGAATATAAAGAAATCTTCAGTCACCCATCCCTGGGAACCACTCCGGCACGTAAAATGTTTGTCACAGCATTTAGAGGGTATAGTTAGTGTAAAGTTCTTATATATGATTCTGGCAAACGCATTTTTGTGATTCCAACTATCAAGACTTCTTATCATGAGTTTCTTGATAATGGGACAGGCCTATCAGTCGGTGTCTGGTGGTTGTGTTTATATAACCTGATGCAATTCTCGCTTGTGCACGCAACATAAGTTTTTTCTTATATTATTATAGTCGATATTTACAGTTTTTTATAAAAAAAATTTATAATAGTTTTTTTAAGACTTTTTTTAAAAATGTGAGAATTTTTAATATTTGTTAAAGAGTATAAATCTTGATAAACGTATTTATTTGAAGTTTCAACTATTTGGATCAATAGAATTTTAATATTTGTGAATTATAAAGGAGTTATTATTATTATTAAAATTAAAAAAAAATATTATTATTTATTTATTTTTATTTTTGAGTCCGAGTCCGGGTCCGGGTAACACCGCGGTCAAACAGTGCGCGCGTGCGCAGTAGAATGCAGGGTAGCCTGGAGCTTTTTCTTTGTTTTCATTCGGTCGACGGTCGCCTGGTGATAGTTTGAAAACTTTTTTTGCGATTTATAAGAAACTGCATTTGTATATAAGGTTGGGATTTCTGCTGAGTGTTGTTTTAAACATTTTCGTTTTATATGTACTTTCTATATTTATTTTGTGCTTTCTATTTTGAGAAATTAGAAATGAAGTTTTTTGTTTCGCTCGTGCTATAAAAAGTGCCGGCTTTTTACGTACACTTGTGTCAACACGGAAGCAGGTCGAAAAAGTATTGTGCTAAAAAGAAAAGAACTCGAACTTTAACAGAAGAAGCCTGTAATCAGTGTAACCGAGGGATCCTCGCTCTGTCTGAAACATCGAGACGATGTAAACAGAAAGGACCATCGCTGTTCCTTTCCATCTTCTTCGACACTCTCACGTGCTCAAGTATACTCTGGTGCCTATACCAGAAAGGCTAGCTGTATAAGTCAATTGACTGTCTTGGTATGAGCAAACATGAATATTGCACTAGATGATGTACAGTTTGTTCGCAAGACCGGTGAAAAATATTGATGGAAGCCTGCACCAACGAAAAGAAAGGTGTGTTTCAAAATAAACACCAACACTTTTCGCATGTTGTTTTTATTGAATTTTAATAGTGTTTCTACCAGGTGTTTAGCTACCGAAATTTAAAATAAACCTTTTGAACATCAATAATAATATAATAATAATAACATAGTAAAAATGGATGGAATTACAAAACCTGAGGTAATGGTATCATGTCAATTCTATAAAAGTTAGTTCTTGACAATCATCTATACACTTGCACTTTATTAGTTGATGAGTTTGAGCAAAAGGTTAAACTCCATGGACGGGGGCAGATCCATGATTATCTTCAGGGGGGGTGCACCATCATAATATGATATTATAACTTGGAAACTGCTGAGAGGATATTTTGAAAAAAAAAGGGCTCAAAATCATCTCAGGAGGGGGTGCACACCCCCTGCACCCCTCCCTTAAATCTGCCCCTGATGGAAGACTACAAGAAAGCTTAGTAGAATATCTAAAAAGTACATAATGCCCTTACCTGGAGACTGGCCTACATGGTATTACACCAAAAAACTGATTGCACAATCTTTCAGCAGTTTTGAAGATACATGTAGCATTTACAACTCTCTAATACCTGAGCAAGGAGCATTTCATGTTACCCCTACCCTTAATGCCCATGAAGACATCATAAAGATGTATCACTTCTTCTTTGATATGGTATATCAAGAAGTATTTAGAGCTAAACCTACCTTTCAAACCAAAACAAAGCTCCAGAATTAACTTACTTTAATTGGAATACTATTTCATGGATTGCTTATAATGATTAGAGACAAAGTCCTACAAAAATTTTATACTCTGTAAAGACTTGAAATATGTCCATCATCCATATATTGGAGGAAGTTATTCCTTTGTTTTCTTTCATTATGGAGTCATCTTTACCTGTCACATATTCAGATTTTTAATTGTGTACATAATATGGGATTGTACATGTATATTCAGATTTTTAATTGTGTACATAATATGGGATTGTCATCATTATGATCAAGGGACACTATCTATGTTAAATGATTTATACCATCAAACAAAAAATATACATTTTAAGGAGTTACTTTGATTTTAAAATGAAACGGCTTTCTATATTAGCTGAGAAAGAAGTGGAAATATGGTGTTCCTTTCTATGTTTTCACATTTCTTCAAACTACACAGGAACAGACATACATATAAATACTGCTATAGCTTTAGCTGCCTCTGCAACTGCAAAGTCATTCTTCAATGCCTTCATTTAAGACCATATAAGAGAGGGAACACTTCAACTTATTTACAACTGGTTGCAGGGAAAACAGCAGAGACATTCCTTGAAACGTTTAAGAAAATCAGTCAAAATATTGGCAAATCAACAAAGGTTAGTTGATACCACTAGATCTACATATTACCCAACAGTAAAATCATGCATCAAACAATGGAGCAGTATGGTGTTGATAGAGGAAAGAGCAAGGAATGCTCTCGTCTGTTATGGAAAACTGCTTTCTTTTGACAACAAAATAAACAATGGGAAAAAATTGAAAGAAAAAATGTACATATTAGCTCTGTGCACAGACAATAATTTTATTTAATTGATAATTATTTGACATTCTGAATATTACAAATTATTGTGTTGTACTCTTATTGGTAGTGGCTGGAAGCAATTACTAATGTTGCAAGATTACACAGTGTCATTTTAAAAAGTGATACACATATGTAGTCATGCTTTGATATATCTGTCAATAAAACTCATTTGTGAAAGAAAAGCTTGATAAAACCAAAGGGTAAACCAAAATGAAAGTATTCCACACCCTTAGAAAGTGTGTGATTTACCCAGCTGTTGTATAAACAATAAGGATGAAAATGCTTTTAGACTGGCATATTTCCATACTTATCACAGGTGTTGCTTTGTACAATCAGGAAATCAATGTGCACATTGCTCAAAAACACAGCAGTACCTCAGTCACCATTACCATTTTACCTGCAGAGGCTCACAACAGAACAACATTTAGCAGCAATCTGTTTTGTAGGAAGAGGAGATCAGATCCTTTTACTAGACAGTCACCTCCATGCACCTTATGGAGCAGTACTTGGAAATGTTGAATCATTTTTAATATAAATATGCAAGCAATTGCTGAGCCCTTCTTTTACTATGTGCACTTTAACATTTATATAATATATTTAGCATATTCTTAGCCATACCATATTACTGATAAAGGGCCAGCCCCTCCAGTAGACTAGATGGAGTTGATGATAAGATCCCAGTAGCAAGACAAGTGAGCTAGTAAGCTAGTATTCTTTCATCAAAAAGGAACATTATATTTCATATTAACATACTAGCAGTTTTCACTTTCAAGAAACCAAATTCAGAAGCTTATTAAAAAGCACTTACAAGTTTTGTGAATGTTTAAGGCCTTTTAGAGTGTTTATAGCAGAGACGCATAATTTTTTAAATAAGAAGAGCTTATTGTTGATGAGTTTGGCTCGCAGCAGAGCTACTTGACTAGCGCATGTGAAAACGTATGTTGAATATGCGCTATATAAATACATATTATTATTATTATTATTATTCTACATGGCCATAACCTAACTAAGGGCCTGTTTACATGGAGATAGGGTCACCCTCCTATGAGGGTCACCCTACTGGTAGGGTCAAAACATAGAAAGCGTTCTCTTTTGGCACTACATTCAGTTTTCCTCTCGTTGGCATCCTTGGCTACAGTTTTTCAGTGCTGTGGCCTATTATTGTCAATGCTAATAGCTCAAAGGCCGTCATTTTGACGTCAATTAATGTAATTCGAGACAGCCCTCCCCCGAGGGTCTCCCTACCTTGAGCATTTACATGGCATAAGTATAAACAAAAAGCTGGCCCTCCAAGGGGGATCACCCTACCTAGTCGATAGGGTAGCCCTACCACTAGGGTGACCCTACCAGACATGTAAACACAGCCACAAAAAAAACAATAGAGGGTATGTCACCCTACTAGTAGGGTGACCCTCCTAGGAAGGTGACCCTATCTCCATGTAAATAGGCCCTAAAGTAACTTACCATTTCGTTGTTTATTTGCTTCGCATTTATTGTGCAATTTCAGATGTACAATTCAAAGCACAGCAGCCATTTACAATAAAATTTCAGTCAATTCCATACAATAGTGTGATTCCAGGGAGCCTTTGAATGCTCCTGGGTTTGTAGAAAGGTTAATAAAATGTTTCATTATAAAGTTTTTACCAGTTGTAAATCCGATATTTCCAAGAAGTTATACACAAGAACGGTGAAAAAAACAAACATCTCTTTGTATTCGAAGTATTTGTTACATTTCAATGCTGTGTTAAATTCTTAGGAATCCACATAAACACATCTGAGTAATTGATATAACCAAATGATGATGAAAAAGTTCATTTCATTGCGTCCATTTCTCTCACACTACGTTCGAAAGTCCGCCATCTTGATTTACAAGTTTGCGCATGCGCACTATTTGACCGCGGTGTTGGTCCGGGGCCGGGGCCGGGGCCGGGGCCGGGTCTGGGTCCGGGTTTTACAGTATGCCCTTTTCACTATGTTAATTGGCTTGTAACCTTTTTTTTTTACAAAAGACAGCTGTCATTTGTTCCGGGTTTTTTTTCGAATTTAGAACTTTTTAAAGTGTATCATCTTTATATTTTCACGCTATATTCAAATCTTCATTCGAAATTTTTTAAGTTTTGACCGCATTTATGATGAATATAAAGTCATTTATGATGAATCCTTTAGCCATTTATAATCGATTTTAAGCCTTAAATGAATCTGAAATTTTCGCTTTCCATGTCCAGATTTCTTGTCAAATGCCGTGACCACTTGACAAGATGATTGTTAGTTCCTATTGAGAAGTGACGATTATCCTTTTTCCTCTTTTGGCTTACTCATAACATTTGTCATAGTTTGCTGTGCATGAACAGATTTCATAATTCGCCTAAGGTCATGCCTCAGTGCCGCTTGACTAGATTCAACGGAAGTAATGTATTTACATTTTAGATATTTTTACGGACTGTCGCTAAAAAGGCCTTGTAGTTGTTAGCGTGATTCGCAATTACTGTATAGTGTACACGTAATTCATCGTTTGTTCTTAAGATTTGTTCTGGTACACTTGAGCACTTGAGCTACTTGAGCAGCATTTGAAAAGTAAGTTGTGCAGTCAGCTAGAACTTCAACATTGACTACAACTGCAGTGAATTCGAATAACGTTGAGTGTTGACCTACAATGTAGATTTAGTTAGTGTGTGTCAATGGACAGATAAAGCTATTGGTCCTGCTTCAGTACTCACGTGAAGATGAACTAAGGAATATTGTCAACATAAACATATCTGTTTGACTTTCAATCGACAGACTCCCTAAACCCAGACCATGCTAGTCAATGATTACTGACATATCAGTCTTCTTCCTATTAACTATCACTGTATTACTTTATTACTTACTATGAAAAGATCCACTTTTGTCTTGGTATTAGGCAATCAACTCCTGATCAAGGTAATTGACTGGTACAGAGATAAGTCCATACAGATAACCTATTTAGCGATGTTGGATGAATTCAATAACAATACCATCACAAGCAAAAGAACAGGCGCCGACCTCGTCATTTAGAGTCTGAGACTTGATAGTATTGTATTGTGAATACGTTACTATAAAGTAATTAATGATTGACGTGAATAGAGGACTGGGTCGATTTCAACAAGTCAGCAAAGCAAATTATCAGGATTCCAGTTTAGAGTGTGAAATGAAAATAAAGGCTTATCTTTACACTGACAAAAGCAATCATTTTTCTTTCTAAGGGTTAGAAAATCATTCATGCCCCCACAAATCTTCAACAGTCGAAATGCGATGTTATGGCATGAAATTTCCAAAAATGTCAAATAGGCATAATATAAGTGTTTTCAACAAGTGAAACGAAAAGTGGAGCAACATGTAACGCTAAATATAGCTAATGAGAAAGGCCGTCCGATGATGTGTGACCACAACGTCTGCGCCCAGCCGTCACCGCAGCAAGACGCTCTAAAAACAAACTCTTTTGCAGAGAATACAAATAAAATACTGTTTTCTGTTGTAAACCTTTTTTTATTTAAAAAAAGATGGAAAAATGCCAGCTTCGTTACAAAAGGTTAGCATCAATGTTTCAGTTTCCTGCTAGTAGCAGATAAAAAAAGTCAACCAAATGGCCTATTTCTCTTTCGATTCAGCGATCCTATACAATCGGTATTAACTAAAATTAGAAACTAAATGTTCTATACAACTTCAGTTTTTTTTAAAAGAACTACTATAGAATTGATTATTTTTGAAAATTTCTCCATAAGATCTCATTTGGATGTCGAAACGGTTGAAGTTTTTCCGAAGATTTTAGCCGAGAAAAGCTGGGAATGAATTGTGTCAATCTTGCTGTGAAAACAGGAGCAATAGTCGACGAACAGAGCTAACGTCCTTTCGATTTTTTTCTTTTCACGCTTTCAAAATATTTGGAACAAACAACAAAGCTGAAAATTAAAAAAGTCTTCAACAATATAATAGTGCAAACGGTTAGCCCTTCACTGAAAGGATAAAACATAGCAGTAAACGTTTGGTTTATAACTTGATTTTATCCTACTTTCTAGCTATTGCTTATACTAAGGTACGGTGTTTTTTCTTTCATGTACGTATATTTCTCAGCCGCTGGAACAGACAATACTATAAGTATTTCACTATTGAATCATGAAAAATCTATAAAACCGAGTTAGTGTGTTTAGTCATTGTAAAAGCCGGTCATGAGCAATATTGACTCTGTCGATACAATCATTTGTCAGTATAAAACATTCTAAATGGGCTTTAGTTATATCCATTTTTGAAATCACTGGTGACTGGACACAGCGCTGACAACATATACCACGCATGCGTGCCCTATGAAACGCCTTTCTAGTCCTCCACAAGGAAAACATTCGCAATTACTTTGCCGGCGAAACTAAAGCCACATTAGCCTAAGTCAGTCCGCAAAAATGAGGTTAAGGACTTTTATGAATATTTCAAAAAATATTCTGTACTTTTCTTTTTTCAGTATTTTGCTGTATTCTACCGTGCTCAAAATCAAGCTTAAAAATGTATCATGGAAAAATTTAAAGAAAAATAACTCCGCGAGATCTTGCGCATGCGTATTAGTTTCGTCGCGGTGTCAATCTGATAGGTTTCTTACCGACAGCATTTCGCGCAATTTGAGTTTTTTAGACTGCATAACTTTGAATATAGCCAATCGTAAAATAGTAAAATGATGTCTTAGGCAATCAAACTAAAGAAACCCATTGAATGCTTAATTGAAACAGACGGGAAGGAAGCTATGAGTTCATACATATCTATTTATTAAATGAAGAAAAGCTTTATCTTTCAACCAGAAATCTCTATGAACAAAAAAATAGTAAGACCGATCTTTCAAAACTAGCATAAATAGCTTGCTTTCATTTTCGCTTTCATTAACTATGAAGCTGTGCCTTCCATGAATGCATGGCATAAATCATATTCTGCCCTAAAAAAATCTAATGATACGTAAGAGTGATGGAGCTCAATTGTCTTTTCGTTGTTGAACGATATAAAACTTGTGCATGTGTGCGCTGCTTAGTATACTTACCGAATTGCACAAAGGCTGCGTCATTGATTACGTACATCACTTTTCGTTTTCGTATTGTGCGCATGATAATCACGTGGATACTAAACATTTCAGATATCAGTATTGAATAACAATTTGGATAATGACGCATTTTTGAAGATAAGGTGTAATAAGTAATTTTCTATCTGTGTTCAGTTCGCAAGTTTCGGCAGCTTCTGATCTCAATTATTCAAAGACTTTTACATCTACAAATAACAGCAAGTGATAACATGACGAGTATGCGCGAGCCGCTGGGCGGAAGTGGTCTCAATTACGGTTTTAACCTGACTTAGGGCTACCTCTCTCATAGAGTCGTATATAGTCTCCCCAAAGTTTTTCGGAGCATTACATTCGAATGCAGAAGTATGAACAACTATAGAAATTATCCTTTCAAAATTATCCATTTGTCCAAACGTCAATAGAAGTTGTAGACATGTGCAAATGTTATCACTTGTTACTTCTACAAATGACTAGATCTTCATGTCTCGGGTAAAGATGCTGAGCCGTACGTGGGCCATGACTCGCCAAACTACAATTTTACTACAATTAGTCCTGCACTTGAAGGTTTTAAACTGAAACCCCACACCAGTACTGTTTAGGAAGAGAAGGAAGATAAGTCAAGGAGTTGCACCAAATAATTTAACTTTATTTATGTCTTTCAATCCATTTATTTACCCCCATAAGCGGCATGGCATTATCAATTTAATTATTTACTTAAAGCTTACTTATAACCTACTTATTTACTTTTAAGGTTTCTGACAACATTTTTTTCAGTCAAAAGACCTGTAAGTGTAAATTGATCAAGTTTTGAGTGTTTTACTTTGTTTTTAATTACAAATTTTTGTACTATAAATGTCATCAATTTGTACTCGCAATTAAAACAAATTGAAGTGCTATCTGGCAATCAGGATGCACAAATTATTATACGTATATTACTAAGCCTTAAAAGGCTGGTACTTATACTTAAAATAAAAGACTACTCCCTTAAATTTATTCTTTATATTGCTAACTGGTGTTTCTATATATACCTTGAAGTTACCAAATATAAGAAAAGCACGATACTGTCAAGAAAAATCGAAAGTCAACAAAGTCTTTGGAGACACAACACATTTTGAAATTTCAATTGCAAACCACACCATGACCAAAATGAGCGCAGCAGAATATCCTGTTGACATTTTAAATAGCAACGCTGTTTGGCACTCTTTCTGGAAGCAGATAAATGTATGGCCACTCCAAGGACTTGTTCCTGTTCTTGATGGAGTCTGAAATCTTCTCTAAATTGTCTTGAAACTTGCCAATAGCTTCCAGTGCTGGGTGGTCAACAAACAGTCCATCGGAATAATCTCCGAGGAATTTCTGGAGAAAACAAGAAATGAACATGATGAATATCTTCACTTTGTATAAACTTATGGAGCTGCATTTCAGTAAAAGTAGGACCAAAGTAACCAGTTTTTAAAATTTCTTAACAAATGATTTTTTTACGGAAAGAGTAAGGGTTGTGCAGTTAGCTATTACAGTCAAATCTCGTTACTAAACACCCACGGGACCGCAATTTGTGTCCGTAATAGCGAGAGTCCAGGTTTTTTTGGGGGGGGGGGGGGGGGGGGGGTGAGAATCTGTACTAACGACTTTTCGCTGAGTACAGTCTTCGCCGTAATGTCCTTTGTAGGGTATCCGTATTATTAGCGGAGTGTCCATATTGCCAGTTTTCCGTATAAGCATCCAACATGTCCGAAAGGCAAAATTTGGATGTACGTGTAGAATGATTATATTGTAGGGCATATTCTATAATCAAAATGAATGTAACTCAAACCTCGTCCTTTGCAAAACGAGTGAGAAGGTGCACGGTTCCAATTTGTGCTCCTGTCTGTGCTTTCTCTGGCAACGCCTTCATGATTTTTTCCATAGTTGTCTCTCCTTTCTTTGTGGGAGGTGGTTGGTGCATTGATGCAGGGCAATTAGGGAGGAACGCGTATGTGTCGAGCTGACCAAAATTTACTGCAGCATGCTGGCATGAGCATGTAAATATAATACGTGTCAGAAGTTGAATGAGATCGTCACGTGACTTGAGAGATGACGGGAACTTGTGGTCTACATGGCCTTCCATTTGTTTGTAGCCGTTGTCATGTATATCTTTGATCCACGCCTGAAGCTCTGTATCTTGAGAGACATCTTGATTATTGTGGTAGTACAGGTGAACAATATCACTGATGAATTTGGTTATCGCTTCCCATAGCGCAAGTGCATCATCTCTATGAATATATAAGAGTTTAATTTAGAGGGGAAAAAAGGAATCCATGAGCCCTTTACATGAGCTTTCCTCTACGGTATTGGGTTTATACAGAAGCATGTGCGCATTGTGTGCTATAAATAGAAACACTGATTATAAATTAAGCAGGAACTGGCCAATCAAAGAGCGTCTTTATCAATAAGATGTGAAGGAATCAACATCGACTAATGTGTTAACAATGATAGCGCGCAGATCGAAAGTTGAGACAGACAAAAACCCACACTACCACTAATACTACCAAAAAGCTATTTGTTTTATTAAAATGTATCCAAAAAAAGTGAAAAGCTTGGAAAAATACAGCTACCTCACAAAAGCTTCAAACCAAATCCATGAAAACTCCCGTTTTTGTTGACAGACGCATTGATCTGCACTCCCAAAAGGCGGGAAAAAGTATGCAAAGACATATGCACAGTAAAGTAGTAAATGGGGTAAGTTAAGATCGGCAACTTCATTCTCGATGAAAATGAAAATTACATGCTTAAACCTATTAAAAATTATACTGTGAAGCCAAGATGTCAAAAAATTGGGGGGGGGGGGGGAGGGGGAGCCGGCTTCTCCCCCTGCTACGGCCCTGATGATTAAACTTTAAGGGGGAACTGTGGTTTACCTGTAATGAAAATTGGGGAGTGCTTCGCGATCCATCAAACCCATCTTTTCAAGATGTGCTGGGATATCCATCATATCCCACGAAAACATTTTGTAACATTTCTGCATAAGTTGAATGTGACCACCTCCTCCAACGCTAAGGGTTTTATCACTGACTCCCCCCTCACTAATGAGTCCCTTTCTGCCAAGTGTGTTAATGGCCATGACAGAGCGCAAATGTGGATACAAAAGCTTAAAGACTGGATGGATGGATGGCAAATTTCTCCATGCAGCCAAAGCAAGACCTTCCACGATGAGATGTGTCCTTAGTAAGTGAGTAACCAACTAAGATTTAAAGGAAAATAGCAATTGATATTATAATCCCTGCTTCGTTACATAGCCTAATTGTGAGTGGAATTTGCTACATTATGTGTTAACTTTGTTACACTACATGTACATGGAATTTGTTATCTGAACCTGATGGATTTGGGCGTCTGCAGCTTTTGCCCACATCTTTGCAAACAACCAGTCCAGCTTGTCATCGTTTGGTGTCCATATAGGATTTTCTGTGCTAGGTTTCTGAAAAAGCTGAATAGCAATTGGCACCAGATCTCCTTTACTGTTCACATACAGCAAGACCAGTGGTTCCGTGACGTAACGCAGTTTATCTGTACCATGACCGTTACGTCGAATACCATCGAGGATGGAGTAGTCCGCAATGTAGATGTGACCAGCCTTGAAAATTATGGAAGTCAAATTAATAAAAGGAGAGAAACGAAAGGTCTACGTATACCTTGGCGCCAGAGATTTGACTCACGCTGCCTTTCGCTAATAACTATCTGTGAAGATAATCCAAGATTCTCCAAGATAATTATCAACGAAACGTAACGTGAAATCTAGAAAATTCCCTGGCACCAAGGTTACGAAATGACCACAGCAAAGCCATCATGAAGAGGACCAGTAAAAGACAGACGGACAGACAGATGGACAGACAAACAGAGAGGCAGATTTTCAAGCCAAAAAAAGATAATTAAAATTTAGATACTTTTATCTCCTGTTTCAAAGTCAATCCACGGTCCAAAGAATTCTCAACATCAGCTTGAGTGACTGGAAACCGTTCAGGTATTTTGTTACATCTTTCAATCTGCAGCGGATTTACTCCATTTAAGTACTGCATACCAAATACAGAGTCTTTCATCCAGGCATCACCTTCGGCATACTTAGGTCTATCACTAATTACCCAAGCTGAACAAAAGAAAAACAGCATAGGTATTATCGTGTTATATTCGGGTTAACCTTCATTGAAATGTACATATAAGATAGACTGATTCAATAAGGTACTAACTGTAGAAATGTCAACAGTTATTTACTTTCACAATGGTTAACATTTTTTGTTTGCTTGGTAGATCTTATTATCTAATACTGATCTAAATGGCTTTCCAGAGTTCGGATCATATATGCTAAATTGTGAAAATGAGTCTGTGTTTCGTATTAACTAATAGCATTTTGCAAATTAACACTAAAAATGTTCCTTTTGAGACGCTGGTAAAATGTAACGTCCTCTGAAAAATTCGCGATCCAAAGTGTAAAATATCGGGCTTATTCAATCAATATTAATGTGTGTGCTCATCCTTACTTTTGTACATGCTCTTGAAGTCATCAAAATCATCCCAGGGTTCAAACAAGTTTAGTATTAATGCAAGACCGAGATTAAGCTTCGCAACCTTGCGACCATTAAGAAAGCACTTCAGGGAAGGGTCAGTGAATTGCGAAGGCTTTGGGATGTCGTCGTGTTCAATCGCATGAATGTATCCTGGAAGATCAGGGATCTTTTTGCTCTCGGGAAACCATCTATACTGTTTTTGACGTTCTTTGATCTCTAGTTGACGCTCAATCTTTACAACCTCTGGCTGCTCTTTTTGAGGTAAAATTCCTTAAAAATAAAATAAACATTTTTGTATTAATATATACAGCATACGTATCTCTAGAAAAATGAGATACCGTTCGAACGCTCTGCCACTGAGCTACAGGGAGACTGACCACTGGACAAACTGATTACATTTCTAAATAACTTTCTATTTATAAACAGAAAAATCTTTGCCTAAGCCAATGGACTGCAGATTGAATTTAAATCCAACCATTGTGATATCATTGCTGATTTTCTAATGATTGCTCATTGATAATTTCTTTATGTAGTTGTACCTGCGCCTTCGAAAGCAACAAATTCCTTCAAAATCCAGGAGTAGCACGGAAAGTTGTAGTATTTCACTGAGCCTTTCTTGAGAATCGTTACTTTGTTCACGAACCAATCAGGTTTTTTGGACATTAAGCCTCCCCTGTCGTTATGGAAATGAATGAGGTATAGTTCACCAACGTCCATGGCTTTTATCGTGTATTCATCAATCTGTCCTCTTTCAAAATCATTGTGCAAAGTTTTGTCCAAAACCAGGAAATCAGTACGCCCTTTGGATCCTGTTCATCACGGAAATAAAGGTTATTTTACAGTCAAAACTGAAGAAAACCGATTAGTCCTAATACACATCTAGGAGGAAGGGGATGTCTCTAGGCAAACGTCTGTTCAGCGTTGTTGCCGTTTCGTGACGTCACAATAGTTTTCATAGTATTACCGAAACGCATAGAAGACATTCCATGCAGGTATTTATCGTCGAAAAATATCCATGTTTTGGCTAAAATCCCACTTACAACTCATGTCCAAAAGCAGATCGAGGGGATTTAGAAGTGATCGAATTTGGCTAAAGTTGCTGTGAATTTATCAGTTATGTGACTATTTCTTGGGGAAAAATTCTACTGTGTGGACAAAATTCTCATGCTAAACAAAACGATTCTGTGAGTTCTATGGAAGTAACATTCACCCTAGGAGAAGGTCTGATAAAGCAGACTACTAGGTTTCGTGTGAAATTTAAGACATTTTGGATCATGCGAATTTCATTCAATCCTTTTATACACTGAGAATGATCCATAGAGTATGATTTGTTCTAGAAATGTTTGTTGTCTCAGCTTACATTACTACCCTAAACCTAATATCAATGCTTTGCAAGTAGTATGACTGTATATCGACCACACTAGTTTTTCTCTCTCGCCATGTGGTCAACCATGATTGAATATTGCAGAATTTAAGCAATATATCTCGTAGTTCCTTCTTTCTGTCCAACGGTTGTTGCTTGAGTAAATTCTGGATGGTTTCCAAACAAAATTAAAACGCTTCTCCACTCCATTTATTTTTTCCAAGCAAAGAAAACAGTAGACTTCTCTTACTATCGCAACACTCCAGTATCTTCAATGGTTCCTCTGGGTTATATTTAACGCATAATTGCATTCCAAGAACGCCTAGTTTTAGAGATACTTATTTCATACGTATAGATACATAATATCTGGAATGGTTTACCCAATAACATTAAGGGTATTACTTCTCTTAGTACTTTTAAAAGTAAACTTAAGGCCTTTTTTGAGAGATTAAGGTTAGTCTTTGATCAAGACAACATTAGATCTTACAAGATTGTTTGCCCAAAATGTCGTAGGATAAGTCCGTTAACTATATGTGCTCGTATTAAGTAGTATTTTTGTGTTATTCTCAATTATTATATTCTTCTTATTATTATTATTATTCTCAATATATATAGATTCTCATCGGGGGTGGGGAGGATGGCTTAACCTATATAGAAGACTACGTGTCCTATTGTTTTGTCCACCTAGTGTAACTATGTAAGTTTGTTAACTGAATCTGGAAATAAATAAATAAACAAATAAATCTTCACTACGCATGCGGTATCTCATGTGATCTCCAATTTGCAAATGAGGAGGTAGAATCGATTTTGATCCGCAAACTGATCTCGTTTTTGCCGTGGGTCGTTCGTGACGTCAAAAAAGGCAACAACGTTGAATATGAATTTAAAGCCTAAAACAATAGAAGCATCGTTAAACGTTTTTAAGTCCCTGAGCTCTTTTAGAAATTCTGAGCCTATAGTGTGGAGAGATAGCTATAGGGCCTACGGTTTAACGTCCTTATCGAAGTTCGTATATCCGATTATTAATTTCCAAATGTAATTAGATTATTATAAACATTCGTGTTTGCCCAGTACATTGCCCAGTACATTATTAACTACAGGTAAGGGGGGGCGGTCAGGGGGGGGTCATATCAAATCAAACTAACACCTGTCAATGCCATGGTAATAGTTGCGTCTGTTCCTGCATTTTTGACATCTCCAGTTTCAACCTGAATCATGTATGTGCACATGCTGTCTTCTTCGCTGTGAGGACTTCTTAAAGAGCGCAGGGCATGACTTCTCTTGTAGACAAGACTTCTGTAATATGGAATGCAATTAAAATCGTAAATCGTCTTGGGTGGACCTGTCATACACAGCGAGGGAGGCTTGTTGACTGGGTTGAAAGAAGTACGCTCGATGACGTCATCAGGAAGCATAGTAGTGATGGTAACATCAGCAAAATCCAACCAAGGATGAGCTGTTACGTCCCAGTGCACGGCGGAGTTAAAAACATGTTGACTGTCATCTTGTCTGGCTTCGTGTAGTTGAAGTTGAAGTTTGTAATGAATTGGTCCTTTCTGAAGACGATCTTCATATTCATTTTTAAGATAATCTTTGGGACGCTTTTCGTCAGGATATCGTTCTCGCTCCCTTCGATAATAAAGCAATATTTTAGTGCTTAAGCAATTTTTTAGCATCCGATGTGAGGATTGTGTATATTCTTCTTAGTATTTTTTTATTTTTCGTTCTGTAAATTGTCTTTTCTAGCTAGCAGTCATTCCCTTTATATTTTTATGTTATTTCATTTTTCCTATTCATGGCTAGCTAAACTATTCAGCCCTAACCATTGCATAAAGTTAAAACATAAAAAAAGTGCCGAGAAACAGTTGACGGCCGTCACATGCTTACCACACTTCCCGTTGTTCTTCTTCTGTGAGTAGACCAGTTTCTGCTAGCCCCTCGTTATTTATCATTCGGAACTTAACATACCGCTTCTTTCCATCTTTTGCGATGAAGTTAAATGGCAAATGAGCATAATAAACCTGGTCAACATAGGAGTCGGGAGGTCGTCGAATTGTTTCGATGACTCCGTACATACTGAAAAATAAGAAAATAGATTTCCAGTTATACAAGCACTTTAATTTTCGGCTGCTTCGCACTACGTTTTGAACTATTTTCTAGACAAACTTAAGGAATACCACACGAATAGAATAGATATTAATATACATAAAAAGATCTAGAAAGAAATTACATACAGTTGTTATTTAACAAATTTTCAACAAATTTTCCACTTTTAGACTTTCAACATTCTGTCTATTTTTAATTAACAATTTTAATATAATATTTGGAATTGTATATTCTAGCAAATCTCCGACATATTTTCTCACTCTCAAAAACAAGCAAGTGTTGCTCAGTTGGTGAGCACGTGCGCGGCTTTCTGAAGCCGAGGTCGGAGTTCGATCTCCATTCACCTCACACTTGTTTCGACGTCTTTCCATTCCGTGTAGCGTTAAGTAGCTTGAAAGACCCTTGAAACGGAGCACTGATGGAGAGAGAGGGTAAAGAGCACACCGCTGGCTTCCTTGGAGATCAGATTAATTCTAGCTGAAGGAACTACCAACGCTAGATATATTGATTTACCTTTTACCTAACCATTGTTGTCTTTTTCCTTGGTAAGGATATAACGAGTTGTTTCATTAAAAGAGGAATTTTCTCTCGTGTGTGTGTGTGCTCAGTATTTTGAAGCCTAATTGCATTCAACAGTAAGACTCCAGTACTAATGAGCACCAAGTTTTACTAACTAGTTTAATAACCAGTGCCATAGGGCTACTTCATATGCATTCTAAATGAAATGGAGCTACTTACTACAGTGGATTGAGAAGACAGTAGTCTTTATACGACATTCCTCCCCTTGCACCATTCAATGCATCCCACAAGGACTGGGTGTCTGTGAAAATATTTGAACGTCCTGTTGACATAACCAAATCAAATGTAGTGTCCTCGTCACTGTCAGCGAACTTCAAGGCAGCACTTCTGAAGTCTGACTTCCCGTCATCATCAAAAGTTAGATTTGCATGGCGAAGACGAACAGGAAATACTCGTCCTGGCATGAAAAACTCGTGTTCTGGAAACTTTGGATTGTCAACCATTTGCACTTTCCCATATGCTCCAAAACCATATGGATGAGATGGACGCCTTTTTGACAATAAGGCTTTTGCACCAAATGCCATATAAAATCCAGTTAAGTTCAAGTCTATCCTTGCCTTACTAAAAATTCCTGGCGCTGGAGGCTCCTGTTGTGATAAAGAAAACAAAGCACTTGTTATTTTAGCAACATGTGAATTTCAAGGCAATTTTATGTTTCTGATATCTTAATCGACAGTCTTTTAATTCGTTTCAATGCACATGGACAAGTCTTCAAGTCGAGGTTAAAATTGCTTCATGAACAAGCCAACCTCGATTGCATTGGAAATGTATATCATGATCAATGTTGTTTTATTAAACAACTAAACTACTTTGGGTAGTATCAAACACTCTCATTTACCAATGTAGTTTCTCCATTGTATTACCCGACTCACCACTTGAACTTTTGAACATTACGGGATTTTTGTTTTGCCATCCCACTTTTATAGTAAAACCAGTAAGACCTTAAAATTAACGTTTACATACCTTCATGATCTTCTTCATGATCTTGTCGTATTCATCTTCACCTTTCAATTCCTTGAACACCTCAAGCGCAATGTTTTTCCCTGTAGAGACAGAGAAATAAAGCTTACAAGAGCCAACCACACGTGAGGGCTATACAGTACGTTAGCAGCCAGACCGTGTCATTAACTCTTACTCATGCCTTAATTCGTTAATGTCCTAACATCGTCGTCTGGCGTTTATGTACCCCAACATTTATACTATAGGTAAGTCCAATTTTCCTCCATCTACATCATATTGTAGCTTTACAACGATGTAGTCCAGGACTATGGTGTTTTACATAAAAGTACTGTGGGTCCCCTTGTATATTGAGCAATTGACAAGCTTCAAAACAATAAGCGCTTCGTGAATCTGACCTCCCTCATGGATCCACGCCACTTTCAAACTCTGATATTTGGAGATCTAATTGAGTAACCTTGCAAGTCAGTTTGTATAGTACGTTTAACGGGAAGAGTTTCTCTGCAATTCCGAAAACGCCATGCGCATTCTCTGCAAATAGTATGTAGGAATGCGCAAAGAATAAGAGATTTCATTTTTTCATCATTATTCAAGCATTGAGCAACAAGAAACGCTTAGTCGAAAAATAAGTGTTGTCCATGCCTGTTAATTAAAAACTGTCAGATCACCAGGTTGTCTGGCTCTTTCTTGGTGTCATTATGAATTCAAAGGTTTTATTTATAGATTTTCCCCGGGGTTTATCTAGATAAATCCCTTGAATTTACAATTTCGTCCCATACTTTCTTAGATCATCTAATTATGTATGGACACCAAGACTTCTGGTTTTCTGGTGAAAAGAAGTCTTTCATCACTGATGATTGTGATTCAAACCCGAGACCTTCTGCACTCCTACACCCACTTTTAACCACTATACTACTGAGCTAATTATAACTGATGAGATCTTCTCAACAACAACAACAACAACAACAACAACAGCAACAACAACAACAAAAACGTTTTGTGTGTTATCATGAAGTTTGTTAGTGTTTCTCTGAATAGAATTGAAAAACATTTATTTAAGGTTTCCTTCTGTGAATTCAGTAACAATGATCTAAACAGTGAGTGTCTTTTTGAATCGCTTTTGTGTGAAACCCTCCTCAATCACATAATAAGGCAGTTAAATACCTCGAACTTTGGCTTTTATCCATATCGGTATTTAACTCTTCCTGAGAGCTATTTTGTGATGTGTTTAATGAACCACAATTACGATCTGGTGTTTTTTTTACCAAAAATAAGCAATCTGGTACTTACATCCAGTCTCAACTGGTTGTGATAATGATGAGAACACTTTGGCTGCCATTACACTGCTAAAGAAAATAAGTTTTGTATTAGATTTGTTTCAAATACGACTAACGCAGCTGATACTAATTCCATAATTATTTTTCATATTATTCATATTATTCATGTATATATTTTGACATTCTTGTAGTAATAATTCAGGGTGTCCCAGCCCTTTTATATCTACGGGTTTTCCGTAGAAGTCGAGCGAGCGCTCAGCCTCGAAAAGTTGAAGGTTGGCAACGATAGCGTTCTAGTTATACGTGATAATTCTCTTGCAGGGTGAGAAGCGCACGAGTTACACGAAAAAGAGTTACAGTGGTAGAGTTTAAAACACTTGTAATAAAACTTGAAGTGGAAATATGAAAGATGCAGTGCTAGTTACAGACATTGTTTACAGAAGACGCCTGTTTCACGCACAGGAGTCCCGTAATAATAAAGAGCTAATTAAAGCTGCTGCGTACCCAGAGCCCACGTTACGTTACTTTTGGCCTGCCGTCAATCACGTCGAGCATTCGCTGTAAAATAGTTTAACAATGTTTTAGTTAGAGATCGAGACTGGTTTACCTACGGCAACCATTAATTAGCATAATGCTAGAATTATCTATAGAAATTGATTTTTAGCCAAGTTTCCAGCTGTAAAAGTATATGGCGATGTCAGAATATTGAGCGTATTGACTTAAGAACTATAATCCCTAAGAACTCTTTGTAAAGGGGATTATCTTAAAGGCCAGTTTACATGCACGCTACAAGGAAGAGTTAAATACCGAGAACCAAGGCGTTTAGCCATACACCCATTTCAAAAAAGGTTGTCAGAGCTAAAGGCGATAGGCGATAGAAGATAGGTCATTCAATTTCCAAACTAATCAAGAAGTCATTAAAAATAGCTTCGTTATTCCGTTCGAATTCGATTTGCTCTGAGCATTGGATATGATTGGAAGTGATTGTTGACTTTCTTAATAAAGACAAATAGAAAACCCAACTAAAATAGTGGAATGATATATCTCCTATCGCCTATCGCCTTTAGCTCTAACTTGTAACTTTGTCTGAAATAGGTGTATACATCCCAAGGGCCGTAGGCCCGAGGGATGTAGATGTCAGTACACTTATTTCAAAAATCGTTCTCGCAGGGCAAGCTACGAGCGTCAAGCCAAGACCGAAATGAATGCCAATTTTATGATGGTAATGCATTTAAATCACACTTGTTTCTATAGAACTACACTGTAAATTTTGAAGAGTAATTTTTACTCCGAAAATCGAGTAGCAAAACCGTGACAGAATGACCCTAATTCAGTTCGGAGTTAAAATTACTCTACTGTGGTAGGAGTTAGAGCGGTTTTCATATGACTGGGAAACACAGTACGGTCACTGCACGGTACGGTTACGGCAGAATTTTCGAATGTTTTTATAGAAATTACGGTAATGATACGGTCACGGTACGGACCGTACCGTGTCCCACTTATATGAAAACCACTCTAGAATAACTCCATGCCAGGAGTAAAAGGTACTCTGAATTTGGAGTAAAACTGACTCTTTTGGGTGTTTATTACTCTGCATTTAGAGTAAAATCAACTCAGTACCCACATAGGATGATAAGAACTTCTCTCAATTTGTACTTGTATTGGCCAGGTTTTGTGACAAAATTACCGGGAATTTGGAGTCGGGGATTGATCGATTTATATAAATTTCATTTTCATAAAAACTAAAAAATCCCTCACTGATTTCAATTCCGTAAAACTTGAATTTCCCCGTGTGAAAAAAAGATAAAAAGGTCAAGAAAATAGTCTAATATAGAAGAATTTTAGATATCAGAATCAAAAGATTGATAAGCCTGACTATTTCTGGATTTTTTTCTTCAACTGATAAAAATAACGATCGCGCGAACGCTTGCCATCACAAACCAATGGCAAAGTTAACAGAAAATAAATCAATCTTTTTAAATAACGAAATTTGTATGATGAATTGAAATTTTCTTCTTTGATTCTCTCTTATACATTAAATGTCAAAACTCACATTGTTTAGCTTTTATGAAAGCGGAGTTCAGTCACCTGATTCAACAAGAAAGCTTTGAATCACAGCCTACGAGTCGTGTTTCTACCTTAAAACAGTTGTAATAAAGAAAAACCACACTGAAGCGTTCAACATCGCTTGAGGGCGAGTTTTTAATTGACAAAGTTGTTCCAGAACTGTGAAAGCTCTCGAAGAGCTTGTCAAGACGAAATTTTCAAAAAGCAACTGAAAACCAACAAAAAAGAACTCAGTCGTCTAAAAAAATTGTACCAAAGCAATCATAGAATTTTTTTGCCAGTCTGAGACATCAGTTGAAAGATAAGAAATTAATAGTAAGCACCTTATAGGGTGATTTTGTCCAACACATCTGTCCACCATTTTGTTTTTCAAAACTGCTCTATTTTCTAACTTAGCTTCGGCGCTGGATGAAACACTGCGTGCTGATTGGTGAAAATTCATTGTCATTGTTTTTCCGGTGTTTTCCATTGGCTAAAGCCAGAGTAGAGTTGTTTTAACTCCTCTGGTAAGTAGAGTTGTTTTTACTCCTTTTACTCAACTTTTGAGTCATTCTAAATCCCAGAGACAGAGAGTTGATTTTACTCCACTTTCCATAACTCCATTACTAGAATAAAAAGAACACTAGTTCCTGTTCAGAGGAGTAGATTTTACTCCTTCTTTGGAGTCATTTTAACTCCTTTCAAGTCACTCTCCTTGGCAGAGTACTTTTTACTCTACCGTAAGAGTAAAACTTGCTCTCTAATATTTACAGTGTAATTTAATTCAATGAACGTTGTCGCTGAAAAAATCCTAAAGCGTACAGCTTTAATTTGAGAGTGGAATCATGAAAAACGTTTATCGCCGTGACATCATTACAATAAATAACTCACTGTATGCTTGCGAATTCTACAACTTGGACACATATTCCTTAATTTCTCAGATACCTACAGAGAAGTTTGTTAGTACACAAAATATATTTGAGCCTTTAGGCTTTTTTCAGCGACAACGATAATTGAAATGGCTATATAAGTGAGGGTTATCGGCCTGAAGCGAGTGGTTATGTGATATATATGTGTTATATATATCACATAACCACGAGCTGAAGGCCGATGAATGACTTATTTTTACATTTGTGAGGTTTTCGAAAATAGAAATTTCATAAATGTGTAAAACAGAGAAATTTATGTCAAAAAATTATGGCTGTCCAAGTCAGAAACATGCGCGCGCAGTAAAGCATACGAGTGCACCAAATGCATCTCACATGCGTAAGAGTGTGTTTGGGTCATATGGATTGGTTATCAAATTTGTATTCTGTTTCCAACCAGGTCTAGTTCTTTAACTAGGACATGTAAAGACTTCGGTTCTCTGATTCGCAATTTCAATGAGAGGGGAATATGAATTAGTAGGCAAGGGGAATAAAGCAGACTCTCCACTCATCGCAGAAAGCACTCGCAGCGATCGATTTTACTCGTTAGCTGGCTGCGAGTGCTTTCAGCGAGGCCTGGAGAATGGCCTTAAGTCATACTAATATATATAGCTGTTTCAAAAAAGGTTGACGGGGAGAATGGCGAATGGCAATCGGCGATTGGTGATTGGTGATTGCACGACCAAAAGGCAATTTGGGGTAACGAGAATTGCTTCATTTTCATTAATTAAATAGAGCGGTTTTCATATGAGTGGGAAACGGTACGGTCCGTACCGTGACCGTGTCAGTACAGTAATGTCTATAAAAACATTCGAAAATTCTGCCGTAACTGTGTCGTAACCGTGTCGTGCGGTGACCGTACTGTTTCCCAGTCATACGAAAATCGCTCTACCCAAGCAATTCCGGTACCGTGCAGCAAAGACCTTATTATACAAACTTGTCGATAGGCGATTCATATCTCCGCGTCGGATAGCGGTCTATAATAGCGTAACCACAGTTCCTTTCGGTCGTGTAATCGCCATTCGCCGTTCGCTCCGTCAACCTTTTTTGAAATAGCCATATATATTCCCCTTGCATTAAAATAAGTTCTTTATTCAAAGCAGGGATTATTCCGTATGTTGAACTGCGAAGAACAAAGAAAACCGAACCAACGTAAATATAAATATTGCAAAGCGGTATGAATAACAAAGAAACCCGACTCAATTATTATCATATTATAATTTTTGTTTACAACTTGTCGCATGCAACAACCCTACAGCTTGCTTACATAAAGCAGACTCTCCGAACCACTCAGGAGGGAAAGGGAAGGGAGGGAAGGGAGGGAAGGGAGGGAAGGGAGGGAAGAGAGGGAAGGAAGGGAAGGAAGGGTGAATATTTATTGCTGCGAGCGAAGCGAGTAGCCTCCTATTCGGAACACAGTGTAATCTGTGGATGTCACTAGACGAACATGCGATACATACGATCAGCGGTTCAAGTCCATACCGTATCGAGAGTCGATTCAAGGATGTCACTAGACGAACACGCGATACATACGATCAGCGATTCACATCTTTTCCTAAATAAACTAGCTTTTTAAAATCAGTTAGTTTTATAATCATTGCCAACGCTAGCCGTTTGAGATTGTTTGAAAAATTGCTTTACTCAAAGTGCTAAATATTTTGAACTGTGTGTGTCCGACACTGATCCTTGTAGTTCAATATTGAAGGTCAACTAGCAGTGTTCGTCACACAACGCACAGGAGATAGACAAGAAACAGTTGATATATCAGAGAAAGCGGTGTACTTTCGTAAGTTTTAGGGGAACAGTTCTGCTAACGTGGATACACCAGCTGTTTTCTGCTCGCAGCACTTCACTTTCTATTAGAAATAGCTAGTTTATTTATGTTTTTTTTTTATAACGATGTAGATAGGTGTCCTCAATTAGTTTACATTTTTTGTAAGCTAGAGTTTAATACACACATAAATAAAGTTATTATCTATTATTATTACAACAGTTGCGCGCTACAAGAACAAAAGGTTGTACGATTTTGAAACATGTTTTAAAACCTTACAACAGCTGTAAGCAAGTTGTAGGGTTGTTGCAGACAACAAGTTGAGAGCAAAAATTGTATCGTGTAAATTAGCCTTAAGGTAGTTTGGGACCTTTGCTACTGCGCATCTCCGCGCGCATTTCAGCGCGCACACTTTTATTAAAGAACACTCGCTTGTCCGTGGGAGGTTTTGGCACTAGCGAGTCAACGATTGAAAAGCGAAGAAATTCTACTTTTATCGGAGAAAAATAACATTTTATCGACCAAATTCCCTCCTGATTTACTATCAAATATATCGACCTCAATGTCGGCCATTGTTAATCAGTATGTACATTATGCGTGGTTTCGAGAGAAGTCTGGGGATGAATAACTTAACTTTACCCTACCCCCGTCAAGTCATCTCTGTCACTTTTCAGTTCCGGGCTACCTGTGGTAATACAGGGGAGGTTTGACGAGGTCATTCTTGACCGGAAGTAAGAAATGAAGCGGCCTACCCCTCCGGGTATTTTTGTAGTATAGGTAAGATAATACGATTCCTGATTTCTGATTCAGAAAACAGAAATCCGAAAATGCGATTTTTCTGATTCCTGATTTAGAAAATCAGATATTTGGAATTGTGCTTTTGAAGTTTTTGAAAGACTAAAATGATCTATTTTCTGTTTTCTGAAACAGGAATCGATTTTAGATTCCTGATTCGAAAATCGGATTGTCCGCAAAACATCCTGATTCTAAGTTATTGTCACAGAAACCAAAGTTCAATTTAGATATTTTTCAAACATCCTCACAAAACCAAGGCATTCTTATGTGGGAGCTTGAAATTGGCGTAAAAAAAGTGAGGGTTATCGGCCTGAAGCGAGTGGTTATGTGATATATCATGGTATTACTTATAATAATACATACGTACTAATATATATCCCCCTTGCATTAAAATGAGCTCTTTATTCAAAGTAGGGGTTATGCCATATATTCAACTGCGAAGAACAATGAAAACCGAACCAATGTAAATATAACAGAACATTGCCTATTTCTTACTCGGGCCATTGCCTAACTAAAATTTAAACTTTGCAATGAAACCATCTTCCATAACTATGGAAACTGTAGTTTTCACATATAAATTGAAAAATATTCTTAAGCTATATTATTACTTTAGAAATTTACAGCCATTCACAGACACTTCTTCGAGTGTTATGAATAATTAATATAATCAATAAGCAAAGTAGGGCATGATTGCTGGTTTTTGACAATGATGTGGTCTGAAAATCAATTGAACGCAAGCGAACAACAAAATTTAACCAAAAAACACATTTTGTTAAGTCGTTTATCAGGACTGGCTAACATTTCGATGTAAAAATACAAACACAAAAAGCGTGCAGCATTAATAGTACTAAATAGCGTTAAATTATGAACATTCTATTGTTTGCTATTGTTTAATTAGTGCTATTTAGTACTTAATGGTGAAAACTAGCATGTATACAATTTGTGTATATGTATATGTCAGCGCATGTCAGTGTTTTTGGTTTCAAATTTAATTCCTATCGAATGTAAGAATTTTTGTTGTTGGCATGGATCATTTCAATGGCGATTTTTCAAAATTATGTTCAACTAATGAAATAGTGAGATATAAGCAGTCCACCTATTGCCAGTGCGCTGTGGATAATGATTTAAATCGAAGGCAGCCCAGATGGGAAAATATCACGCGTCAAAGTCAGTATAAAGTGGTAAGAAAGACCAGAACTCCGCACTTTCGAGTTATATTGTGGGCGCTAAAGTTATATATAAGGTGCATTAATCAGTGGAAGTCATTACCAACACGTTACTGCGTGAATTGGAGCTAATTGGGGAATTTGAGAATTAAGCGATCGTTGAAAAATTAGCCATGTTTTAGCGGAATGTCGTTCTTTTTCCCGCGAATTTCTTGCAATTCATTTTCAAAATTTTACAACATAGACAGCGCCCCCACCAAAATTATTTAATATTTGGCTTTTTCCATGTTTCTTATCTGCAAAACTGAGCTTTATTGGTCGAAACTCGTGGTTCCTACATGTGATCTAAAGCATTTTTTTCAACGTGTTTTCAAGCATTTTTCTGCTCGAGACAAAATGCAAATGTTCAGAGATCTGTCTATCACTCTTTGATTAAGTATAAAAAGTTGTTTAATACGGAATAACCTGTATGTCTTTCCCGCATTTCGAAATAGGTCATTATTTTCAAGATAAATGTTGCAGATGATGAAATATAGGTGATAAGTTGGATTTTGGGTGAATTTATCACAATGGAAAGCCAAAAATAGTCAAACTTGGAAAATTCTGGTTAAATATGATAATTGCAAGACAACCTGGACAACTAGACGTTTGATAAGTAATCTAAAAAACTCAAGAGCGTGTTATAACAGTTATATCGGGTCTAAAGATCCTCGCCTTCGGCTAGCTCGGATCTTTATCCACCGATATAACACGCTCTCTCGTTCTTTATACATTACTTACAATTGTTAACTTTCATAGATTAATTTAGCGAAAACCTTGTTATTATTTCTATTTATTATATGACCGCTTATTTTGAAGCCTGGACACTAGCAAATCGAGCGATTTGATTGGTTAGATCACATCTCGGACGGGTCTACAGCGGGGGACAAAAGGTTTCGAACACTTCCCTGTGTAATGACCCCCTTTCCCCCTATCCAATGTTGGCTGGTTTGCCGTGGCGCTGGACTTCCAGAAGGTAACCAACATTGATTTGGGGGAGCGGGGGTGTTCGAACTATTTTTGGCCGCCGCTGTAGATTCTCCGGTAATAACCGGTTCGATTGCATATTGAAAGTTGAAAACAAAGCGAAAAAACGCTATTTCTCTTCAAAATTAAAGTGTGCTGTTCGGCCAGATTTCTGTCAAAAATAATTTTCATCAACTGATCAACCGTATATGTTTTAGTTAAATCATCAGTTTAATTACAAGAAAATACAACAATTACAAAGTTACAGTGACACTGATGTAAAATAAACTTTCACAGTGCTCGTTATTTTTCAAAGCATTACCCTGATAAAATGTCTTATTATGAGAAATCTCTATTAAGCAAAGTGGTGGTGGTGGTGGAATCGGTGAAGGTTTGATGTAAATTAAGGAGGCTTCCTACAATTTTTCTTGTGCTCGACCGGTCAACTTGAAACGGCTGTAGTTCTTACATGAAAGCACCCACAGTTATGACCTTTCGTCCACTTACTACATAAAGACTGAAATTTTTATTGGTGTGTATTTTGTTTACATCAGGGTTACCATAGCGACGAAACGATGACGTCACCGTTTTAGATTCCAAGCAATTTTACGCGTTTTTCGACCTAAACTTTTAAAATGACACACAAGACGTTAATATATAGGACTTTCCCTAGCAGCATACGAATTTCTCCGAAATTCGTATAGACAGATTTTGAATTATTCGAGGCGCAATTTTTTAACCCCAAAAATCACAATTTCTAGTCTTCGATTCCATAATTTTAAAAGCAAAGCAGCATGACAACACTAGTGAAGTAGCGCGTCACGCCATGGTGACCATTGCCTATAATTAGCATACTGAAGCATGCCTGCATGCAGGAATGTGGGAATGAAAACAACAACTTGAACCTAGAATCTTGCTGCGCTAAGTTACACCGAATATACTCAACTTTGAAATTTTATTTCAGTACCTTAGAAAGCTTCAATTGAATCGGCGTTTGGACAGTTTATTGCAAATATACTAAAGTTATACTCACCAAAGGGAGAAAACAGTTGACCGAGAAATCTTTCTTTAGGAGCACTAAACGCTTTGTGTATAAATTTGGATAAAATTTCGCCCAATTTCATGTCTAAATGGACGTATGCTGACGGAGATCCAAAGCACTTTCTCACGTGCAACTTCGTAGAGAAGTAGTCTGATATTTGATCAACATTTGGACAGTCGAAGAGTTGTCATGCTGCTTTGCTTTTAAAATTATGGAATCGAAGACTAGAAAATGTGATTTTTGGGGTTAAAAAATTGCGCCTCGAATAATTCAAAATCTGTCTATACGAATTTCTCCAAAATTCGTATGCTGCTAGGCAAAGTCCTAAATATTAACGTCTTGTGTGTCATTTTAAAAGTTTAGGTCGAAAAACGCGTAAAATTGCTTGGAATCTAAAACGGTGACGTCATCGTTTCGTCGCTATGGTAACCCTGATGTAAACAAAATACACACCAATAAAAATTTCAGTCTTTATGTAGTAAGTGGACGAAAGGTCATAACTGTGGGTGCTTTCATGTAAGAACTACAGCCGTTTCAAGTTGACCGGTCGAGCACTAGAAAAATTGTAGGAAGCCTCCTTAATCGAGGTTTGACCAGTAGACCAGAAATACCGCTACTAGATGTTGATGTCATATTGTTATGATGGCCATGGATCAATAAATTTGGTAAGATTTGCATACAGGGCGAAAAGAAACTATTATTGAGTCTAGGATGAATATATATATATTTTTTGATTTGCCTGATTAGAACAACCTGCACGAGAAACTATGTGTATGCCATAGCTATGTATTACATTTATAGCTCTCTGTTATTACCTCCAGCTCTACAGCCACGTCGAGAAGCCAGTTTAGCGATACCAGCGGCTTTCAAACTATTCCAGATTCTTAGCTCCAGGAGTGGTATTCCATTAATCGTAGAAAAAATGCTCAAAAGAGCAAAACTTGAGTAAAATAATCGCATAATTCACTAGTTTTGTAACTTAGAAAAGTTAGCAAAACTAAAAAATAGCCAAAGGATCAAAAATCAAGTCATAAAAGACAAAACTTTAGGAGAATAATAAAAAATAGTGACGCAGCCAGTGAGGCGCGATAAAATATTGCAATATATCATCTAAAAACGGCTAACATTTTACAAGAGAATTTTTCCAACAATGACTTCGTAAACCTTGATCAGGAGCTTTACTAAATATATAGGTCTTACTGAAGTCCCAACATTGCAGATACAATAACAAAAAATCTATGTCTTAAAAATATTCAGGAAAGTGATCAATTATGAACTCTCATGACGAATGCGCAGATCTCTCTGAAAACAGTCTGATGTACTTACATTATCTTTTACCACGGCAGCTCTTGCAACTTCGCTCTTCTGCTAAAAAGAACGGCATGAAATCAATTCAGTATCGGATTTATCTTTGCACCAGTTATTGCGACGTGTGACCGTGTGGCTTGATCGATATGACAAAAGAATACATAAGCCAATTCAAGGCCATATAACCAAGCTTGACGTGGCGTCACTATATATAGATGTATAGTTTCAAACGTCACTGTCTAGTAATTGCGCTAACTATGAATTTGGATATCTGAAAAATCAGTATGTCATTATGAGCAGTGGTGTGTATGTTTTTTTATTTTTTGCGTCCTTTTTATTTGCGCGCTTTTTTGAACTTGAATGAATAAATGAATGAATGATGAATGAATGAATGAATGAATGAATGAATGAATGAATGAATGAATGAATGAATGAAATTTATTTATACACGGGGTCAAATCACTAAAACTTTACAAATAAGTGCTCTCCCTTTGAGCCGTGTATATTTCTAAAGAAAAAATCTACTAATCTTCTAATCTACTTATACTTAAATTAAAATACGATTTTCAAGATTAAAATTATATATAAAAATACATGTCTAATAATTAAAGATAAATGTTGAAGGATCTTAAAGTGGTGGCCTGTTTTGCTTTAGAAGGGAGTCGACTGTTCCATTATGGATTTCGAATCCACAAGTTATTGTGAAGGGCCAGAATATGCAACACGAGTGTTTCAAACCTCATTGGCCTTAAACCATTGCACTACTGACTTTCCGATACGAAGTTTCGGAAGATAAAATAATTTTAAATGTTATGAATGAAGCTCATTGGGATTGAAATGAATAGCAGACAGAGAAGTTGAATAGCTTTTGTTTCAAATGCCCGTTTGGGTATTGGAGAACAATAATTAGTGCGCAATGTATTCAAAATTATGTAAATCTGAAATCATGCATGAAGTAGCCGTCGCAAATGATAAAACCAATATATTCCTGTAGAATTTATTTTCCTCATAAATTTTCCCTCCCGAATAATTAATGAGGATGAGAAGTAATTCCAAGTCCTCCAATTCGGACTGGACGGGACTTCAAGTCCTTGCAATTAGTTCCAGTCCTCGGCTGCGCCTCCGACTGGAACTAATTGCGTGGACTTGAAATCCCGTCCAGTCCTCATTGTCGGACTTGAAATATTACGTAAAATAAACTTTCACAGTGCTCGTTATTTTTCAAAGCATTACCCTGATAAAATGTCTTATTATGAGAAATCTCTATTAAGCAAACCAAGTTCAATTGGTTTCGGTGTACATAGTGGTGGTGGAATCGGTGAAGGTTTGATGTAAATTAATCGAGGTTTGACCAGTAGACCAGAAATACCGCTACTAGATGTTGATGTCATATTGTTATGATGGCCATGGATCAATAAATTTGGTAAGATTTGCATACAGGGCGAAAAGAAACTATTATTGAGTCTAGGATAAATATATATATATTTTTTGATTTGCCTCGGATTAGAACAACCTGCACGAGAAACTATGTGTATGCCATAGCTATGTATTACATTTATAGCTCTCTGTTTATTACCTCCAGCTCTACAGCCACGTCGAGAAGCCAGTTTAGCGATACCAGCGGCTTTCAAACTATTCCAGATTCTTGGCTCCAGGAGTGGTATTCCATTAATCGTAGAAAAAATGCTCAAAAGAGCAAAACTTGAGTAAAATAATCGCATAATTCACTAGTTTTGTAACTTAGAAAAGTTAGCAAAGCTAAAAATAGCCAAAGGATCAAAAATCAAGTCATAAAAGACAAAACTTTAGGAGAATAATAAAAATAGTGACGCAGCCAGTGAGGCGCGATAAAATATTGCAATATATCATCTAAAAGCGGCTAACATTTTACAAGAGAATTTTTCCAACAATGACTTCGTAAACCTAAATAATCGCATTTTTGATCAGGAGCTTTACTAAATATATAGGTCTTACTGAAGTCCGATACATTGCAGATCCAATGACAACTATGGTAAAAAAATCTATGTCTTAAAAATATTCAGGAAAGTGATCAATTATGAACTCTCATGACGAATGCGCAGATCTCTCTGAAAACAGTCTGATGTACTTACATTATCTTTTACCACGGCAGCTCTTGCAACTTCGCTCTTCTGCTAAAAAGAACGGCATGAAATCAATTCAGTATCGGATTTATCCTTGCTCCAGTTATTGCGACATGTGACCGTGTGGCTTGATCGATATGACAAAAGAATACATTAACCAAGACCATATAACCAAGCTTGACGTGGTGTCACTATATAGGTGTATTGCTGGTTTTCAATCATTCCCTTGAGAGTCAAAATATAAAAGAGTGGCAGCCATGTTGGTTGAACGAACAAGAGACACTAATGAGCAATCTTTTGTTGAAGTTCAACCAAGATGGCCGCCGTGACGTCAATTGAAAGCCAAACATCACTGTTTAGTAATTGCGCTAACTATGAATTTGGATATCTGAAAAATCGGTATGCCATTATGAGCCTGAATAAGCTCAAATGATAAATTCGATCGAGCAGTGGTGCATATGTTCTTTTTTCGCACGCGCTTTTTTTTTTTATTTTTTTGACTTATGGATATTATAATCCACAAGTTATTGTAAAGGGCCAGAATATGCAACACGAGCGTTTCAAACCCCATTGGCCTTATCAAATTAAGGCCCGCGATGTAACGCCCAGCGGCAAACCCCATAAATTTCTGCTGATCACTTTCTGAGCATTTTGAGTCGATTTCTGCCAAGAACAAAGTGAAAGCCGCGTACGTGTACAAGGGCAGTCCTACTGGTATGTGAAAAATTGTTTCAGGAAAGCTTCTATTAAGAAAACATTTCAATATATCGATTGTAATGGTTACTACTGTAATTGAATTGAGTGGTAATTGTGGTATTTATTCCAAGAAATGGTTTGTATCGGGATATATATCTTTGTTTTGTACAGAATTCATGGTAAACAAATTTAAATCACAGACTAGGAAGTCTTTCTAATTAAAACTTACTTGGAGGCACAGATTCTATTAAACTATTGAATTTACCATTACTAGAAGAGATTTTAATGCCGCAATACGACAATTGTTACAATCGAGTCTTACTTAATTTATCTTCAGATTTGATATATGATTGAGTAAGTTTTCGTTGTTATTTGTAGGGCTTTGTATCCCGTATTCCCCTGGTCATTATGAATTTAAGGGTTTTATACAGATAATGCCCTTGTACGAGGGCCTAAAGGCGGTGTTACACGAGACGATTTTTAACGACGATTTTCAGCGCAACGGCGTTGCGTTAAAAATCTTTCTCGTGTAACATGACACTTGGAACGATTTTCCTTGCAATTTTCGCTTCGGCAACGCGTTGCGAGTTTTTGAATCCAAGTCAGAACCTCGCAACGCAAAATATTGCAAGTTGTTGCAACGTTGCGCGGAAAATCGTCGTTAAAAATCGTTTCGTGTAACACCGCCTTAATACAGATATTGCCCTCGTCCCATGCTTCCCTAGGTCATCTACATTGGGATATTAGTAGTAGTAAAGTGCCGGTTCTGCAAAATGACCCCTCTTGACCTGTCACCCACCCCAAGTACACCCACCCCTATCCTTGCCGACTACCCACCCACCCACACCAAGTGTACCCCTACCCATCATCACTCACGCCCATGACCATACTACCCTCACAGGCCCATACACAGGCCTACGACCTAATAACAGACACCCGTTCCCTCCCCTAATATTACACGCCACACACAGGCAACCCAACTCACGTTGTCCCGTATCATCCTACACCATCCCGCAGTCACTTGCATTACGCCCCCTCTCACATTACATTGACCTCACTCTCAGCTACCCGTCCATCTGCAAGTCACTCTTTATACTCTCTCAAAAAGACGCACATAGTGCGTTTACTCGTGCCCAAGTGGAATTCAGTCTGGCATGAGAATAAATATGTTTTAAAGCCAGTTTAGTCACGTTTTGAGTTCGGTACTGAAGCGGAATATTTATGTTTCGCTGGCAAGCTGATTTAAACTCATGGAGGTATGGGTCTCGATCCTAAATTTCCAATGAAGAGGCTGATTCAGAGAAATTCTACGAAATTGCGTATGCTTTCAAAATAAGATAAAGTTGGTTAGATACATATACATTAAGCGCTTCTTACGAAGATATCATATCTTCGTTACTAATTAAAATAATATAGAATTACTGTGAAAATCTATAATAAAGTAGTCTGCGTACGGAAGTCTTTGAATCGCTTTGCCGTTCGCCGAAATGTTTGCAAAAACATTTCGAAACAAATAGTATCTCTTTTTTAACGATTTCTTCTTGTATGCAATACTATTAAAGTAGTAATAACAGGGTGGTGAAGAGGGGGTACCCATCACGAATCACGAACCATTTTTTCGCAATTTCACGGGTCACGGAATAATGATAAGCTATTTCACAAATCATAGAAGATTTTTACTTTTCATTCAAAAATAAATACTGGTTTTTCATTCCTAAGATTTTTTGCACGAATTTTGTCCTTATAAACGGACCGAAAGTACGTACAATCGAAGGATCACACTGTTTTTCGTTATCTCTTTTCTGCGCGTCGCATATTTCACGAATCGGCATTTTTATAATCACGAATCTCGGCAATGAAAAACTGCAAATCCCAGTCACGGACAAAGATGATTTCACGGATCACGGCTAGAATTTTTAGCTTTTCACGAATCACAAGCCTAATTTAGGCTGAATCACGGGTCACGAAATACCTCTATACCACCCTGTAATAAATATGATCGAAGTCCTAATATTGAAGTGCGTGACATTTAATTCTTAGTGTCACGATATGACTAGCCGTTTGCCTACTACATGTTGTACAGACTCGTAGAATTACTCTGAATCACTTTAACATAGCTTACAAGAATCGCTTACTTCATCTAAACAAATCACTGTGAAAATCTAAATAATTTTGACTTCCGTACGAATAGCAAACAAAAGTTCACGTACGGGTGACGTATACAAATAGCCACTACACAAATGTTAATTTTAAGTTCGTTTAGACTCACGTGAAGCTGCTATAACGCAATGACTGTATTTATAGAGGAATTTAGGTTATTAAATGTTCGTGGTCGTAAAAAATCCTTCATGTTTTCCTATGAACTTTCTGGAACATGCGCTGCTTTGTTTTCGTGCCAGCCTCGTTTTCATGACCAGTTCTCGACTACGATAGAGAGATAGATAGAAAAGGTAAACCTAGACTCGTGCCGGCCTACGGCCTGGGCACGAGTAACAATTTATCACGGTTCAACTAAAGATTGGCGTACCATGTGAGCCATGTCCACAAATTATACATCATCGTAGTAAGTCTTTCCTTTATTCTTACACACTTTACCACCTCCTTCCCCTTACGTGGCGCCTCTCGTACTTCAGTCGTCCGATCACGTGTAGGGCAAGACTTGAAGCGCTTTTAAGTTACGAAACGCGTGGGTTTACATCCGCTGCTTTGTATCTTGCTCCTGATGAATAGTACACAAGCAGTTTCGGCGACCTTTCCGTCGGTTCCCCTTTTGTACGAGACGCGACCACAATCCTATCTATTTGAGCTCACTTAGATTCTACTTAGATTTACCTGTATGTTATTCATGTTATTTTTCGCTACCCACACCGATTGTTTACCTTATACCATTTATCTATACACTCTATTATTTTATGTCTATGTTTTGTTTCGTGTGTCTCGCTACATCATTCCCTCTACGCACATTTTACCTACATTCCTTACATTCCTTTCCTCACCACACTACATTCCTTATCCACACACCCCTCCCCTCCCCTACAACTATTTTTTCTTTACACGGTTTTGCCCCCTTTTTTATTTTTAATTTTTATTCATTTTTAATTTTTATTTCTTTTTTATTTCTTCTTTTCATTATTTTTTATGTTTTGTTTATTTATTTTTTCTCCCATTTCACTATATTAGCTATCCACTTATCTATTTTTTCTTCTCTTTTCAAAACATTTTCCTCTTTTTCTTTTTCTTTTTGTTTTATCCCATTTTTTTACCTATTTATTTAGTTTATTTATATTTTTTACTTAATTATTTATTTTTCTTTCTATTTTTCATTCCACCTTAATTTTTACCTATTTTTTAGTTCCTTAATTGCATACCCTATATACACTATATATACACACTATTTTTTTGCACACAACCAAATGCCCTATTGGATTGCATATCCTATATATACATAATTGGCTAAATCCTCCCCTCCCCTCTTAGACGCGGGCAAAGCCGCTCTATCTCCTCCTAAAACAAGTCACGCCTTTTCGTAGACGAACGGAGCGAGGTAGGATGAGGTGCAAGCCGGAAGAACGACTTTCGGCCCCCCTATTCCCAGACAGAGCCGGGCGACTCCAGGCCAACAGGTGTATTTTTAGACGAGCGAAGCGAGGTACGGTACCTCCAGTTGCATTGTTCTCAAGAATGAGTCACATCTATTTTGAAAATGGTAGCGTCTATTGTTCTCCAGGAGTCTTGATTGTTTTTAGAACACTAGTGAAACATGATTTCTGACATCCGTGACAATTCGACTCATAATTTTCTGTTCTTCATGATAGCTTTTGATATAAAACAGTTCAATGTGTTGAAACACTTTATATTTTAATGGAGTCGATCTCATCAAAACACTTTGATGGTTGATCAAAGAAGACCTTTAATTACCTCTAAACCTGTTTTGAACGTTTGTCTACTTCTATATCATATATACGTAAGACACCATTGAAGGTTTGAACATGATTTTATTAACATGTAGAATTTCTATAGATACGACGGCTCACAACGTAATTTCTTTGAAATTTCTATACTTTTTTCGTAACTGTTTATGATCTGATTAATGACTTGTAAACCAATTGTCAGTGTAGACAATAGGTTCATTCACTAGTGTTCTCTATATGGATGATCAAGTTTCTTTCTGTCGCTTTCGAGAACCTCTTTTGGCTTCGTGGTAATGTCTGAGTTGAAAACCAATTGAGAAAAATTTGAAATGAGTTTCCCTCTCAATTTTAAGCTCTAGCTTGGAGGATAGTACATTTTGAAAGTTTATTCCTTTACGAGAGTGTTATAAGATCATACTGACCACTCTACAGTTACTGAACCGTGGCTGTTCTGACACAGGTAAATATTCAGATACTTCAGACGGATCTAGTAGATCATGGTGGAAAGGTAGGCCTACTCCGGGCCCTAAAATCGCCGTAATTTTGGGCGATCCTAGGCGATTTTAGGCGATTTAAGCAAAATTATCCCCAAAGAAGCTCAAAACTTAAGGCGATTTAGGGCGATTTTAGGCGATTTTGGGCGATTTTAGGGCCCAGAATAGGCCTAAAGGTACTTTATTATACAATAGTGACTACAAGCTTTTCTTTCCAACACGTTCACCTCTGTTCTTTAGATTGACAGCACTCCTGACCAGTCTAGTTAGACTCCAGATTTCACAACGATGATGCAATAACTTCCATATTTTTTGGATCAGTTCCACTACTTCTGTGTTATTTCTATGTTTGTCTAAAAGTGTACATCTATAGTAATTTTTAGAGTGGTTTTCATAGACCTGTGAAACAAATATGGGTTTATGAGAACCACTCGAAAATCACGATATTTCCGAGCTTAACACGAGTCTGACGTCATTGATAATTGCACTTATGACACTAATCTTGCAGTGGGACTCCTGTGTGCCATGCGCGGCGTGTTTATAGACCAGCTCTGAACTCGACTTTTTGGTAGATTGAACGATGATTCGTGACGTCATCGAAATATGTTTGAAATGATCGGAATTAATGGTCACCGGTATATCACTTAAAATTCTGCCAAGATGACACTGCACTCACCACGCGACAACTGGTTACAACTGGTTACGGGCAGTTGCGACATAGGTGGATTTAGTTGTGTTTTTACATTTGTTATATGTGCGAAACAGTATGGCGACAAAACATAAATTAGGATTCAGCTGGTTTTTTTTTTTTTTTTTTTTGGAGGTAAATCCATTGTTATTCTCAACTATTATTAAGTTGTTTATCTTACTAGAAGTGTACATCAAGGTCACAAAATGCTGAGTGATATTTCTAGGAGAAGGCAATGTTCGTTTACAAGTTTTTCATCAATCGAAGCTAAATTCAGTTTGCAAGAGACGATAAGTTGTATTCGAACGTTCTTCAAAGAGGAACAAGGTGGCAGGCGCGATACCGCTGGCCAGTATTTTTGTAATCGCGGGAGACAAAATGGCGCGAATATTTAAATTTCACTTGATACTGACTACATTATTAATAATTTTGGAAACTAAAGATACATTTAGATCCGGTAAAGTTTGTAAAAGACCAAAGGTTCAAAGGTTCAAAGGCTTTTTATTTTCAACACGAATATTAATTATAATGTTTACAAAAATACTAATTAAAAAAGTGGAGGGCGCAAAAAATACAACCCACGAGGGTTAAGTAAGCTTTTTTGCACCAAATAGTTTAAGCTATAAACATGGAAGTAGGGCAGAGAGATATAAGCTAATATAAAAATTAGGTACTACCTAATAGCGGAGCTCCCATTTAAATATAAAAATAATTTTAAATACTTTGTTTTATTTTTTGACGTTTTTGATTTAAATGAATTGGGCTTCCTGTGGTAATAGGCAAACAAAGATTGCATTTTGTTGTAAAAGTCGAAATAAAGATTATAGGTCAAGCTTTTATATTTCTTGCCCTTCAGTCTCCTGAAAATTATAAGGCTTTCAGCCTCAGTCACCATAGTGATGCTTATTCAGATTCAGTCAGATTTTATAATTGACTTTGAAGTAGTGGTTCATAATTCTCAGAAATAGAATGCAAAAATCCCTCAAACTGATTTCATTCACATAAATACTGTTCAACCTGATTTCAACATCCTTCAATTAAACAATTAAACATTGCAGAACATTATATTTAGATTTTTCTGTCTTGACAGTATTGTGGCATCTGGTTTTTGTACTATGTAGAATAGAATGACACAGATAAATAGTTGTCTTTACACAAAACAAGAATTCTCTCTTCCAGGTTCCACTAATTATGACTTTAGATGAAATTGTAAAACAACTCAAAACAACTACTACCTAAAAGCAGAGCTCCAATTTCAATTTCAATATATTGGTAATTGTAAAAGCATTTTTAAAATAAGTTTTGGTTTTGGTTTGTATAGTGGGCTTGTAAGCTCAGGGACCTTTATTACAGTGAATTTTAATATTCAGATTCACTGTCAGATTTCATAACTGACTTTGTAGTGGTTCATAATTTTCAGAAATATAAAGCAAAATCTCCAAACCCTTTTTTAAATTGATACAAGTAATTAAACCTTTTCAACATCCTGAATATTACAGAACAACATATCTTCATGTGTCTGTCTTAACTATATTAAATTTGTGACATATCTTTTTTTTTTTGTAGTTGTTGTTGTTTTGTTATGTAATGTGGAGTAGAATGACACACTAGCTAGGTGAATACTTGTCTCCCACTTGTCTCTTCCAGATTACACTGATAATACAGTTTTAAGTGACTATAAAAACAGCTAATTGAAATAACAAGAAAAAAGGAATTAATGGAATTAAGCATTTTCAGTCTGTATTTAAGGCTTCACAGGGCTCACTGAGCAACTTCATGAATAAAGGTAAAACAACTCCAGTTTGCATGGCAAAATTCCTTCTTTTTTTCCTGTCAATTGTTTCATTAAATTCCAGACCAAAACTTGAGCTGTATTTACACATTAGTGGGGTTGAAATAAGTTCAAAATCATTTTTTTACTTATTTTATTATTATTAGAACTAGTGCAAAAAGTTCACCGTAAAACAAATGTCATTGTACATTTTATGTACTTAATCGAGTGTTTGTTTAAACTTGGCCACAGTTCAACGTGCATAAAAGTTTATTTTTTTAAAGACATTAATCCCAAATAAAAGATCAAAGATCAAATATAGGTACAAGAGACGTTTTGACATCATTTTCTGGCCAAGGTCTTTACCTTGAAGTGCTTTCCTAATTGTTGTCTTTAGAAGCATAGTCCTAGTAGATCCTTGTTTCACGCTCAATGCACTCAGATGGTTCTTGATTTCCAACTTTGGCTAGATTTTTAAGCAGCTTTACTGAAGGCATCTTCACGAAACGAAGAATACACGACCTCGATGACTCGTTCATTATGAGAAGTTTTTTTAAGCTACAAATCCAACTAAAAAGTCGTCCAACTTTGAAAAATTATGCTCTCTGTGTCCTTCGTCTTTCGAGCAGTTTTTGAAATGACACCGGGCCCGAAAAAATTCAAATGCACGTTGTTTTTCGCTTTAACCTGTCAAGATTGGCACAGATTAATGATCATGAAAATCGCTAAATTTTTACGAGGTTTCTAGAGTGAATATTTTTAAGTTTTGCAAGTTAAAACTGCAAGGAAACTGTAAATTGGCCAGCGGTTACCCCTGTGAGATGTACAGGGACGTATGTACGTACGGACACTGGGCTTCCTGTGTCGGTCCATGAAAAATCAAATCGATGGGTTACCATTTTTTCTTAGGTATGGGAGCTCCGCTATTACACACAGTATATATAAAATGTAAGTGGATAATATTAAATACTGATAAATTGATATGAGCTTTCTTAGACTTCAAGAAAACTGGAAAACGTATTTTCGTGTAAGTAAGGAAACAAGAGTTGATAGCAAATTCTCACAAATTGTAATTGGCATTAGTCAACCTTTATTAATAATAATGACTTTATTTATGTGTCACATCGTTCTAGCTATTTTACAATAACTAATTGGGGACACCTATCTAAAACCCTTTGTAAAACTACTAAAATGTATATCCCAATCCATACCCTGATTCTATACCTAATATCCATCCCATATTTGATATTTACAATTTACAATGATGATTTCCCACCCCTCGCCACTATTTACTCCCATCCCTATATATTTTATATAACCTCCTAAAATAAATCTACCCCTCTAACCCAATCTTTAGAACCTTAAAATGCTCCCCACATAACTTAACTTAAAGAAAATATATAAATAACTGAATAAATTAGCTAATTACTACACAAATAACAATTCTTGCACTTTTCCATAAGCATATCTTCAATATCTAGTTTGCGTATTTGTTTCTTAAAGGCATTAAGTGACGTCGCCCTTTTAACAGCCTTGCTAATCCTAGCCCATATATATGGACCCATATACCTTATACTATGCTTTCCATAAGTGATTGTATTAAATCTAGGGATTTCAAAATCCTCCGAATTTCTAAGGTTATATTTCTTATCATTATTAATAAAAAGATTTGATATGTAAGAAGGAACTAAGTTATTCTTAACTTTATACATTAATGTAGCTAATTCTTGAAACCTTCGATTACGCAATGTTGGAAGTTTGGCCCTCCCCAGCAGTTCCCTGACAAGTTTTTGCGATCCAAAGGAAAGCCTACACGTGTGCAAAGTGTCTAGTATTACACCGCAGTGTAATAGCAGCAATGATGGTGATACTTGTTTAGGACAGTCACATTTAATTCCGATGCAACAGCTGCATAGCAACGAAATAGCAGTTGAACCACCGCATCCTGTTACAAGCACATCATGGGCAGCAGAGGAAACATGCTTTGGAGAAGTTCTACGCGGAGCTTTTCAACCTGTTAAGTTATTAAATTAAAAACAAAGAATTATTAGACATCCTCTGAGTTCAGAATACATTATACATATCTAAAACAAAAATATATTTTAAGTACTTCCCCATTTTTATCACCAATTTCCATGATATATTTTGAAAATAGATAAGATAAGTATGTATTTGCTGTAGAATTTCCATGGGGGATGTCATGTAGATTTGAAAATATATGGGGAAATACATTTTTTCTACAGTAGAAAATTTCCACATATTTTACAACACCGAAAAAATATATTATATTTCTAGCGATCTTAATATAAATAATTTTTTTTTCTTTCAATGTGTATAAGAAGCAAACAGAAAGCAAATTTCCTTGAATTATTTCTTAGCTTATAGGTACATAGCGACAGTAATGTACTTGATGTTAAGTTCAAGTTAGGAGTATAAACAAGTAAAATATCATAATATTTGTGTTCCATATTTTTCCTAACAGAATTAGCAAAATATTTAATCTCAGATATGATTCAGCTTGTTATATTTGTGCAGAAAAGTTGGGGGATAAATAATAGATTTCGATATATTCAACTTCTTTTATGTTAAATTTCGAGTAAACAAGAAACTTCAAGCATTTTGAATGTGGAAGATTTGCAAACAGAATCATCAGATCGTCTTCATGCTATTCAATGACAAAAATATAGGAATAAAAGACTTACCTCAAGCATGTTATCCAATGTTTGTGCTTTCCTTACATTAGAAATCCAATATAGGTTGAAGTGTTGTCCACCATATTTGCTTTCAATACTTGCTTCATCGATGAAAGTTCAAGTGGTTTTAGACTGGTTTATTGACTGAAAAACTCTTCTATTATTCCATTTATCAAAATTTACAGCTCAATAAATTGATAAAAAACAATCTCTGTGTATCATCTTACCCAAATAAGCGGTAAACACGACGGGAAAGACGAACTTCATTTAGTAAACAACTCACTACAGAAACGCTTGCCTTGTCTTCCCGCGTTCGGGCAGCGCATGCGCACACGTAATGCCATCCTGTTTCAAAGAGGTAAAATCTCACAGACAGCCACATCATATCGCTAAAATTTCTGGTGAATCGATCGAAACTTTGCTTTATTTACACAGACTACTCTCTCTAGTTCAGCTAAATCGACGGATACTGATTTATGCACACATCAACCAAAACAACATTTACATGTATTCTTTTGTCAGGTTCTCTGTAATACAAAAGTATTCTTTATCCGCCACAGGGTGTGATTCATATTTTTATGAACTAACTTTAATCACTGAGTTAGTTTTATCATCAGATTGTTTGAAAAGGTAATAAATTTGAATAAAAATGTATTTATACACTTCTTAAAACTTGTGTGGTCAACCTGTTTGAAAACATTTTGAATAATACAGTATATGAGTACTTGAACAGCTCGCATCGCGTTACTTTCTAGTAGAAACGGCTAGTTTATTCCTATTTGATCCTCAATTGAAACGTAGGAGGAGGTTGAGCTCGTGGATTGCAATTCCACGAGTTATAGTGAGGGGTCGAATATGCAAATGATTCACTCACTCGCTCGCACATTGTTAAATTATGTTACTGCGCATGCTCGACGTGATTGACGGCAGACCAAAAGTAACGTGGGCTCTGGGTAAGAGATTGAAGCTTAAGGAAATTTGATTCCGGGACTAGTGCGTTATTCAAATATGCATCGAAGGAGCATTCAGTAAGACTTCATGTAAAACTTGTTTTGGAATAACGATGTAAATAATATGGTGATGATGCAGGCGGTGTGCGCGCTCTCCCCGAAAAGCATTATTGGATTATTATGAAATTCGAGTCATTTGCAACACGTTGTGCTACAGAGCACATCAAACTCCTAGTTCGATCTCCGTGTTTCAAAGCTTGTCACATTCCGTTTTTGTTATTAATTGTTAGTATATGGCTTGTCGGAATATCTTATAATGAAATGTGCTTGAATTATAGAGCTTGTACTCAAAATCTTTGTTTTAGTCAAGACACCGATGACAAACAACATTTATGAACCGACAGGTCAAGCTTTGCGTGACAAGCCTAGAAACGTACTATACTAAAATTCATGTAGATTTTTCAGAATAAATGCACATTACGGAGTTGAGTGTAGTTTAAATTCAGAAGCAACATCAAAGTTTGGATTACTGACATGTTAGCCTGTGAGTGTTTTACACCACGATTGCTAGCTTTATAAATCAGTGTCAGTTCTTATGACACTTCGGCGAAAATCTGACTACAAAATCATTGTTTTCAAATCCAAAAAACTGATTTATAACAAGGGGAGCGTTGGGAGCGATGGAATAGTCAGAAAGAATATCATTTCTACTACACTATTAAGTACTTAAATATATCGATCGATGGAAAATAAAGAGAATATCTCCCGGTTAATGAACCCACATCAAATTACAACAGTGAGACTGACAAACACAACGTCTACATAAAAACCTAGTTTCCTTCAGCAATATCAAAATAATAATATAACAATGACTTGAATGGGATGGTTTGATTACCCATGTAACCACCTTAAAACACCACATCGATCCAGGAAACATTTCTGGTATAAAATCGACCATAAAGTTACCCTACTGAAAACACACATGGTCCATAACTTTGGAGAAAAGTGTGAAAATGCAATCCCACACTGCTTTTCGGGGAGAGCGCGCACACCGCCTGGTGATGATGTTTGCTTTTACATGGGAGACCTTTTCCGGATCAAATTTTTGTTGTTGTTGTTGTTGTTGTTTTTTTTTTGTGTGTGTGTGTGTGTTTTTTTTAGGTTTGTGTACAAGCTACAACAATTTTTGGGGCAGAACACGTTCTCAGTAATACAAGTTATTTTAAAATGACTAAATTAGAGTCACAACTTCTCTCATTAGTACGATCATGCCTGTCGGATGTTAAGCGGAAATATGCTGATAGTTAATTTCTTATTCCTTACATGCCACATTTTGTGTTGTATTACTTTGCTTGAAATATTTTTCATCTCCGTTGAGCTGTTCGATACTCGGACTGAATGGACTTTGTACGTGCTGTAGTCAAGCAATTGACGAAAATCGTCGCAAGTCTAACATAAGCTTATTAGTGCTTGTACTCTATCAGCACGAGAATAAATGTTGAAATAAAAAGCAAACCGAAAACATTTGGAGTACGAACTGCCGCCTGAAACTAGTCTATGTAATTCAAGCAATGTTCAAGCTAATGTTTCTGTGTTCCCTTATGCTCTCACTATTTGACCCCAACTATCATTTACGTATTATTTATCTTTTTATCTGCTTTTATGGAATGTGCCAACTGTAAAATGCATCGATTTTTCCTTTTAGCTAACTCTTTGGAAACAAATGTTCTGCATATTCTTTCTGCTTTTTCAATACTAAATTAATATACATTTTGTCCAGTTTGATCTCAACATACGTACAGTTCGATGACTCACCCAATATTGCATTGCAAAAGAGATTAGAAAGCCAAAAATATACTTGGAACTCAGACATCGTAAGAACGAAAGTGCTTGTCAGTCTTCTTCGGCAACGTTGACTTCCGGTGGTTCGTCGCTTTGACCATACGCTGTAGATACCAATTTGCTTTTTATGACCAAAGAAGAGCAACAATAAGAGCAAGAAAACGGTGAAAGCCGAACCTCACCTCGACTGGTTAACCTCATCGAGTCCAGGAACTAGCCGTTTATAATAGAAAATGATTGCTCAGAACCTAACAACGTGATGTATTAGTTACTCAAAAAGCTTAAATAAGAAAAATACTTTCCCGAAGGAATAACTTTTGCTCCCTACTTCGGGCCTTGTGTGATGATCCGGATTTTATGATCAGTAATTCTGCAAAGTTTCCGCAAAATATTTCTGACACTCGAAGTAAAGCAGGTCACTACATTTGGTGCTTTGTCAGTTGAACAATAACTCCTTGGATATGTTTTTGTTTGAGATTTGCAACTTCGTTTTTGATTTATTGATTTATATTTTTGTCTTCAAATGAAAACTCGTTATTACACTAAAATGTATTGTTTGGGCTTCCTGTGGTCATTTCGGTCAGTTCACAAGTTACTTCGCCATTAGCGGGTTGATTCGAGTAATTTGGAATGCTTTAAAGCGGTTACGAAAGCGGCCGAATAAAAGGTTGTTTGCGGCAGTGTGGCCTTACCCGTTCCTATCAACATTCCATGGAGGATCGTATTCAAATCGAACTTTGCATTTATTGCTCGCTATTAAGTTTTTGGCACACAGTAGGGTAGCTATTTAACAATAACTTACCTGAACCTGAAGAAAATTAAAGCATTTTATATTCCACAGTCTGAATAGTCCAAATCGCAAGCTTGTTATGCTCTGCCAGGCTCGATATCTGGACAGACGAAGAGGTTGCAGACTCTGGGATTTGTAATTTTAGAACACTTGATTCTAATCTCACGATCTGATTGGTTGATTAGAGTGTGTCAATAAGAGAACAGTCACACTGCTCACGCGCTTCGGCGCGCGCGCTCGTTCTGTTGCCCCGTTTGAAAAGGATTTTTAACTTTTATCTCAAATAATTGTTGTAAAAACGAATTGAAGATGGTTTTGAGTTGTCTGTCCTCTTATTGACACACTCTTGACGCCATAAAATGTTCAAAACCTTGCAGTGAATATTTTATGACGTCAAGAGTGTGTCAATAAGAGGGCAGACAACTCAAAACCATCTTCAATTTGTAAATTGGAACCCTTCGGGTTAACCTGCGCAGCCGGCGCATTTGGCTAAGGGGGGGGGGGGGGCAGGGCTGAAGTGAAAGAAAGAAACGCCTCCAATGACACTTTTGTCCTAGCGCTATCCGTCCACCGCAACTATTTAAATTATCTCGCATCACTGTTCGCTTTTAGTAAGCGTAGGATGTCATATCGTATGTATCCCGAGCAAGAGAAAGATCATGAAAAATCCAAGAGAGCTTGGAGAAGCTCAGATCAATATCCAATCGAATTCTGCTGTTTAATGAAAAGATTCATAATGCGATCTTGCAAAACTCTGAGTATCTAAAACGTCTTCGACCTTATAATGACTCCCAATCACGCACGATGCCATTACCGGCTGCGAAATTCAAAACTATGATTGCTGACCTTTAGTAAGTCTCCGTCACATTTGGACGTCACGGTGGGAAAAGCAGGAAAGAACGAAAAATTAAGGAGAGAGAGTGTTGGATCAGAGTTTTCAAACACAGAAAAAATGATGAAAGCTGCAGATAGATAGATAGATAGATAGATAGATAGATAGATAGATAGATAGATAGATAGATAGATAGATAGATAGATAGATAGATAGATAGATAGATAGATATGCTTTATTCGCATGACCTCAACATTTACAGGTATTGCTAAAGCTATATATTATGATTACATTAAGATTACAAGATAAAATATGAAATATATTTTTTGACATAATTGTTTTGATATTATGACAAGAAACATTTTCTTTTATAAACAAACTGGAACAATAATGTAATATAAATTTCTAAATATAAACTAATGAGATGAAAAAAATATATATTTTTTTAATGAAAACTACACTATTAATGTGAGGAAATTGATGAATATTGATGAGACTATTTTCAAATGCTATTCCAATGGAAGGAAAACTTACTTAATATCTTTAGAAATTTCAGCTTTACGAAATTTAAAACATTTGTGTATATACTTTGAGATAGATAGATAGATAGATAGATATGTGTTTATTCAATTGCTTTTGCAGTATGAACTGGATTACAGCAAAGGGGTCAATACATTAATACCATACAATAATCACGAATGACAATACTTCTCATACAACTAATATACATATTGGTCCTACATAATAAATAATATAATGATACTTTATTAATTAAGGTAGTTCGGGACCCTTGCTACTGCGCATCTCGCGCGCGCATTCGAGCGCGCGCACTTTTATTAGAGAACATTCGCTTGTCCGCGGGAAGTCTGGGCACTAGTGAGTCAGCGATTGAAAACCGAAGAAATTCGTTTTTTGGTGAAGAAAAATAGTACTTATCGACCAGATTCTGCAAACAAATTTATCAAAACATGTTGTGCACCGTGTAAAGTAGGAGAAAAAGCTCGAACTATAAAATATAGCGAATTTTTATGAGTCGAAAAGGAGCAGAGAACAACGCTAAAATGGCCGATTTTTTTGTGTTCGTTTTCGAAGATTTTGACCCTTTGTTCTTCTCTAACTCTTTAAACAATACGGTGACCCCCTGATTTTATGAATGATTTATGCTCATAATTTTATAAACTTTTCGTATAAAGAAAAAAAAGAATACTTCTATCGTTTCGATTTTGAGTAAATTTATCATTTTTCTGTCTGATCCTCCAAAAACGTGTATTCTGGGAGGCCATTTTTCGCATATTATTGTTAATCTTTCGCTTCTTTGCAAATTGTTCGGCAACAACTTAGTTCCAAGTGTTTTTCTGCATCCCAGGCTATCATTTTGCTTGCTTTTGAATACATTTGGTTGTTCCAAAATTCTTATAATTTGACCAGATATCGCGAGGCCATTTTTCGTAAAAAGATCACCAAACACCTCACATCTCCCCCCTCATATCTCAAGAGTGACCTCGGTGACCCCCCATTTTTATTTTACATTGTATTTCCTCCTATGCCCCTCTTTCTTTGTAGGAATTTTGAAGGCAAGTTTATCGTAAAAATTCATGAGTCCCGAACTACCTTAAATTACTGATATTTAATAGTGACAAAAGTTAAATATAGCTAGTGATAATGATAATTAATGATAATTAAATGATATTTAATAGTGACAAAAGTTGTATTGTTTTTTCATTGTTGGTATGAAATAATTCGTTTGTGAACTTCAAATGATCAAATTGTACGTCATCTTGAAAATTAATTTTATCAAAAAAGTCTTTCCGTAGCGTTTTATAAAAAGAGCAGTTAAACAACATATGCATTTCTGATTCTACAGTAATATCGTCACATAAAGTACAAATGCGATCTTCAACTTGCAATTTCTTGTAACGACCAGTTTCAATTGCAAGTTGATGATTACTTAATCTAAATTTTGTAAAATGCCTCCTTTGTTCAAAATTAGTAATAACATCTAAATATTTTTCAGAATCATAGTTATCTTTGAAAGACTTGAAAAACTGCAGTTTTTTCGATACTGCTATGTCGCTTTTCCAATTTTCAAAATATTGGTTTTTCATTTTTTCAACGAATTCATTAAGCAATTTATTAGAGATAAAACGATCTTTCAATTTAGAGAAATCACCAAGGTTATATAGTTCCAAACATTTTTTGAATATTGTAATGAAAGCAAGACTTATTACTCGAAAATAGGGATTTTGAAATGAGAAACGTTTGTTTGACAATCGATTCATCAGGCATTGTAATTAAATGGTTATAAAATTTTAAAATAAGTTTATCAATAAAATTTTTAACGGAAATCGGCCAAGTTCTGAACGACTTGCTTAATTTGATGATTTTCTGTTGATGCCAAGAAAGTATTTACAAAAACGCAAATGTACCTTTTCTATTTGATTTTTGTCCCAAGCATCAATATTTGTTTTTTGTAGTTCCCCATACTTCACACCCATACGTTAGAATTGGGGATATTAGTGAATCAAACAACTTATTTGCAAGTTTCGGTTTTAATTTTTTGAAATTGACAATCTGAGTTAATTTAAAGAAAGCATGAAGTGCTTTTTCTTCAGATTGATTTAAATGACCATTTAAAATTTCCTGTCGAAGTTAATTTAACACCTAAATAAGTAAATTCATCTACAATATCCAGGTTTTTCCTGTTATTTTAAAAGAAGGCCAGTTCGATTTCTTACATCTTTCTTACTAATAATCATTATTTTTGATTTTTTTTCATTAACATTCATTTGCCATTCAGAACAAAAATTTCCGACGGTATTAATACAATTTTGTAAACCCTCTTTTGATTTTGATATTAATACGAGATCATCTGCATATAAAAGAGAGGAGAGTCTTGTATTATTAGGTAGAATTATAGGATCTGATCTTATAGTACGATCAAGTTGCAAAGAGAGATTATTGAGATATAAATTAAATAATAAAGGACTCAGAATACATCCTTGTCGAACACCACGCGTATAGTCAAAGGTTTTTTGTACGCTTTGATCCTAATTTAATAAAACATTTAGATTTAGAGTACAGACTTTTAATTAGAGAATAAAACTGCGTAGATAGATTATAGATAGATAGATAGATAGATAGATAGACAGACAGACAGATAGATAGATAGATAGATAGATAGATAGATAGATAGATAGGTAGATATGCTTTATTAACATGACCTGTGGTTTTACAGATATTGTTAAAGCAAATTGAATAAATTGAATAACATTAACATATGGCTAGTCATTAAACAATGGATTTAAAATATAAAAATTGATCAATATGATAAAATATCAAGTAATTTAAAATATAATTTGGATGTACACATATAATGTTTTTGTATAAAATCTAAGAAATGATATATATAGTAAAAATCAATAAATATTTCAAATGAAATCAATCAATAAATCAATGTGACTTAAATGATTAGATTAATCAATATGATAAACGTACAAAGTACAAAGTATAAAATATATAGATATGTAAGATAATATATGAAGTAACCTACTCAAGCATGGAATATCTTAATAGATTATTTAGCAATTTTCTCTTTTCTCAGTTGGAAACATTTGTAAATAAAAATTGAGAAATAATATAGCGTTTGTTCATAGATAGATAGATAGATAGATAGATAGATAGATAGATAGATAGATAGATAGATAGATAGATAGATAGATAGATAGATAGATAGATAGATATAGGCAGAGTGAGAAGAAACCCTGAATGGTGAAGAAAATGTGTTATAGCGATCATTATAGATGTACACTTTTAGATAAACATAGAAATAGCACAGACATAGTGAATTGATCCAAAAAATATGAAAGTTATTGCACAATGGGAAAAGCCGGATAATAGCCCAAGAAGACAACTGACATACAAAAGAAAATTCCTGGAGTCCATTGAGACTGAAAAAAAAAAAAACAATGCATAACAAAAGAACACCTCTCAATCAGTTCGCACCCATTGACCCATGGAAAGGACTACTAACAAGAATATTAAAGCAAAAAGAGATCGACCTGAAGAAGACTACCAAACGACTGAGCTGATTAAAACTGTCCACTGGATATTATTTTAGACATACTTCTTTTGTTAACATGAATTTTTACAGTATTTTGGGCTTTTTCCTTGTTCGTGCAACTCCAAACAGCTCATTAGAATTTTACATGTAAAAGTGCGTTATACAAATTCGCTCTAATAAGTATTCGAAATCTGGAAATGCAAATGAGGTGACGTCAACCCAGGAATTTGCCAAATTTTGCTTTTAGCTTTCCACAAGTAGACCTTTTTGCTTTATCGCTATTCGTGCACAAAAAACAATAGGTGACAATAAAGTTTGTGCGAAATGTGAAATTCGTTTGTTGAAGCTGCAAACTCCAACTCGCATCGATGTATTCTTGACTGAAAGACAAAGGAAAAACATCACACGATACATGTATGTGATAATAACTCGGGCTACCTGTGCAATGCCCGAGTTTAAAATTGGGCTTCAATGTCGTTCAGTCATAAATCGCAGTCTAGTAGGTAAAGCGCATGCGTGCAGATAGTAAAGCTGAGAAATTGCATCTTAACAGCTTTCTGCTTTTTAAAAGACAAGGATATATTATCCCATCCAAGTCTGTCATACAGATGAACTAGTATCATAGCCACATTTAAGAATAACTCGGGCTGCTCGGTTTTGAAGTTTTTGCAATTTGTCGTTCAATAAACCACAACGTCTGAAGAACAAGAGCAGAAAATTAGTTTGTTTACGGTCTTTACGAACGTATTCGTTCAAATCTACCGGACTATACCGTTAAGTCATCAAAATTGTATTGTTATTTGAAAGCTAAAAAACAAGAAAATAAAGGAAAGTTTGTGCTTAAATTCAGTTGGAGAATTCATCATCGTATGATAAAGTTAAAACATAAAGCTAGTAAGTGATGTCATGATTTCAATTTTTAAAACTTGTAGTTTTCATGTCTAATAGCAAAGTTAGTTTGTGACTGAATCAAGCGTCTAGTAAATGCGACTTTTCTCAAAGAGCAAGCATATGACGTCACATCCGTTTATCGTATCTCATTTTCAAGTGTTGGTTACCGAAAGTGAAATTACGCTCGAGGGTCACGTGACAGAAACTAAATACTAAATACTAACGACATATTGGTAACAAAGAAAACTTGTGACTACATAGGAAGCCCGAGTTTATGCAGCTATGCGTCTTGGATCAAAATCAATGAAAATTGAAAATGACTTGAAACTCAGCTAAACCTGTCTATACGATCCCAATAATCACTATGAAGCAAAATTTTCTTCACATCCAAGAGAGGGATAGAAATTTTCAAGTTTTTTAGCATCTAAATTGCGAGTAAATGATGTCATTTAATCAACCCTATTGTTCTTTTAAGTTTTAAATAAAAATTTATCTGTGATGATAAGCTTAAATGTAGATTTTAGGCGGAGAGCAGCTAGTTATTTAGCTATATTCATTTTCGTATAAACATAACCGGTTTCCAATTTTCACTATTTTCATCCAAGTGGGCCTTTAATTAACCCACTCATTGTCTCAAGTTATGAGAGAACGAGATCTGACAGAGCTAATGAGCGAAACGCGGAGCGACGTACCTTATTGCATGACATTTTCGCGACACATATATTTCGCAGATTTAGACATCGACTATTTCGCGATAATTTGAAGACACAAATTGGCAAAAAAAGGCAAATCGGAACTCACGTTAATTTCGCAATTAATTTTCCGGTGATTAACGCCTAGATCTCAATACAGTTTTTTAATGTATAACAATACAACTAAATGCTGCTGAACTAAAAAACCCATTAAGGTGGCAGTGATGAGAACCGAGAAATTGTACTCAGTTCAGAATGGCCCGATAGAAATTCAATTTACAACTATTGCATTGGATGAAATCCATATTTGCTTTACTACTGAAATACAAGATATACGGATTTTCAAAAAACGAAATTTTGTATGAATAAACTTGTTAAGCAAGAGATACCAACAAATTTCGATTTTTGAAAATTCGTATCTCCTTGATTTTTCATCAGATAACGATTCGCCTCTGGCCGTTTTTAGATCGAACGTTTTCACCTAGGTTGTGTTATATTTTGCAGTGACCGAGTGTTGTATGAGCTATCATAGCACTCCGAAGAGCCAATAAGCTTTCAAAATTCTGTACTGTACTGTGCACGAAGTATGCATGAACATCACATGTATTTATCAAATTGCAAAGTTAAGTATGATGCTGCTAACTAGCAAATGCGAATGCTCTGACCCAACACAACAATGGCTTAACCATCATTGTGGAAGAGTCTCAGTCACTGAGTACTTGAAGACATTGAAATTTCAAAGGACTCCATAAAAGGAAATCCTTGGGCGTGTTAAATGGCCACGCTGTTTGGCACTCTTTCTGGAAGCAGATAAATGTATGGCCACTCCAGGGACTTGTTCCTGTTCTTGATTGAATCCGCAACTATCAATAGATTCTCTTGGAACTTTCCAATAGTTTTCAACGCTTTAGGATCAACAAACAATCCATCTGAATAATCTCCGAGAAATTTCTAGTAAAAAAGAAATATTAAATTTTGTATTAGATTTTAAAAAAATCCAACGAATTGCTAACAGTTTTTTGGTAACCAAAAGCAATCGAATTTTTTATTATTATTATTATTATTTAAACATATTTTCCTTAAAAATTAACCCCAAGAGCGAGGCTCATCTAGGGGGTCTATGTTCTAGGCATGAGTAACAAATGAGATACGGAAAAAAAATAGGAAGAAAGAACAAAAGAAAAGATCGAATTTGCTCATAATACCCTTTTTTGAAAGACAACATAAAATTAATGTCCGTCACATTCATTCAGTGTACCTTGTCGCACTTCACTGAAAGCGTTAGGCTTTAAAAAAGGGGTATAATATCCCTTTTCGTTGCCCAGTACCGTTTTATAGCCACTTGAGAAGCTTTATACCATCTCTTATGTAGGGCGTCCACTGATAACAGTAGAAATGTTATTTTAACTGACGAAACTATCCTGTTTAAATAAAGGTTGATTTATCGAAGTGACAAACCTCATCCTCTGCAAAACGACTAAGAATGTGCATAATTCCAATTTGTGCTCCTGTCTGTGACTTTTGGGGGAGAGTCTCCATGATTCTCCTCAAAGTCGTCTCTCCTTTCCTCGTCGGAGGTGGAAGGTGCATTGACAAAGGAGCATTAGGAACAAAGGCGTATGTTTCCAGCTGACCAAAGTTTACCGCTGCATGCTGACATGAACATGTGAATATAACACGTGTTAGAAGCTGTATGAGCTCGTCCTGTGACTTCAAAGACTCTGGGAACTTGTGATCTACGTGCCCCTCTGTTTTTGTGAAGCCGTTGTTATATACATCTTTGATCCACGCCTGAAGCTCTGTGTCTTGTACGACATCGTCATTATTGTGGTAGTACAGCTGAACAATATCACTTATGAAGTTGTCTATCTCCTTCCGTAGCATAAGTGCATCATTTCCAGAGTTAATAGAGGGAACTGGTTAGGAGACCCGGCAAACTTCAAAGGCTTATGTCTTTGTTATGGTTTTTGCTTGGTCACGTGGGTCTGACGGTGCACACGATTCAGCTGTGATCAAAAGCTTCAAGCGAGTAGTAATACAACAAGCGATATTTTCCATAGATTTTTATAATTTAGAGTCCTGTGATTCAAGTTTTAGGAGTCAGATCTTTAAAAAACAATGCCAGGCCGCAATTGTGCGGTTTTTGGCTGTGGTTCCTGCAGACGATCGAAGGGAATAGGCATTTTTAAGTTGCCCATTGCAAGCGACGAAAGCCACCGTAAATGGCGGGAAGCATGGCTGTCACAGATCACGAAATCCAGAGTTATGGACCAAGATTTCCGAAACCAAATAACAAATGATAGAGTCTACACGTGTGAGAAACATTTTAAGCCCGAAGATATTGAAATATGTAAGTAAAAAGCAGATTACAGCTTGCAAGTTATGTTTGTCTCCTTGCTTGATCGCACGCTTTGTCTTGACTATACTCTTAAACCTAAATCTTTGTTGTATCTTTCGCAGTTCATGCAGAGAAAATGACCAAAAAGAAACCCCGATTTGGCGCTTTACCAATTCTCAATATGCCTAGAAGAAGTCACGAAACTTCGAAGCCACCAGAACGACGATCTATCGTTAGAGATGTCAAACTGATCGAACCTGTAAACACCACTATAGGACTTTTGTAGAATTATGTGAGCGAGCCAGAAGTCTGAAATCTCTGAGTGAGTGGAGCTCGAAAGAATTGGCCGATAGAGTTGTTTTCAAGAAAGTGTTAGAACCATATCTCCTACCAGAGTTGGAAATTGTCGTGGACGACAGTCTTGGATTTACTGTAAAAGTGTTTGGTTCATATTTAATCGAAGATCATCCACTCTACCTGAAATATCGTCGCTCAGTTAAGAACGTTACTTTGTCGACTTTGATAAAGAACTTGGGGGAATACACAATGTGTTGTGGCGTTACTACTACTGAATTAACGAGCAAGCTCTATCATCATGTCATTCCTATCAATCATGACTCGATGCAGGACAACGACGAGCAACAGTTTCCACACAAGGCATCCTGGAGAGCACGAGATTGTTCACTTCTTTGTGAACAAGATGTTACTAGCAATGTTTGCCATTCATGCTCAGAATATGTAACTGCTGCCAATATTTCAAGAAAAGGGAAAGAGAATAGACTGTTGAAACCAGCACATATCAAGGCACCAATTTCTAAAACTGACCCTGAGCGAGTGAAGTTGACATTACAGACAGCAAAGGCTGAAATGTGCCCAACTTGAGAGAGAACTTCATGAAATGCGGACAGAATTACAAAAGTCAAACATCGAGATTGATCACAAATTAAGTGATGACTTTACCAAGATTCTTGGTTCCTCCAGTGCCAAATTTACTCCTTTCATGAGTCTATTTTGGCAACAGCAGCAGAAGCTATTTTCAAAGAGTGCAACAGGTGTGCGATACCACCCAATGATAATCAGGTTCTGCTTATCGTTAGTGGCCAAGTCTCCCTCATGTTACGAAGAATTACGTAATAGTGGAGTCTTGGTTTTGCCAAGCCAGAGACGACTTAAGGATTATCGGAATGCCATTAAACCCAAGAGGGGATTTCAAAAAGAAGTGATTGATGAATTGAACAAAGAAACAAATACCTATTTTGATGCACAGCGCTTTGTGGTCCTTCTTTTTGATGAAATGAAGGTATTAGCAAATCTTGTACTTGACAAGACTACAGGAGAACTCATTGGTTTCACAGATCTGGGTAACCCTGAACTAAACTTTGCAGTTTTAGAGAAAGTTGACATGATTGCCACACATGCCCTAGCATTTCTTGTTAGAGGAGTTTGCACTGAGCTAAAGTTTTGCCTGGCTCATTTTGCAACCACAGGAATTACTGCTTCCCAGCTAATGCCCATCTTTTGGGAAGCAGTTTGCATACTTGAAACAAGTTGTAACCTGTGGGTGATAGCATCTACAGCTGATGGTGCCTCACCAAATAGGAGGTTCTTCCGACTCCATAAGCCACTAGATGGAAATGCTGAAGGAGATATATGCTATCGCACCATGAACTTGTATGCACCTCATCGCTACATTAACTTTTTTGCGGATACCCCACATCTAATCAAGACAACAAGGAACTGCCTAAGGAGCTCAGGCTCAGGAACCTGCACAAGGTATATGTGGAATAATGGCCAGTACATTTTATGGGAACATATTACATCAATTTTCCATCAAGATGCTGACAATGCCTTGAAACTCCTTCCACGACTGACATATGAACACATTCAACTAAATGCATATTCTGTTATGCGTGTCAACCTAGCAGCACAAGTCTTGAGTGCATCGGTAGCATCTGTACTGAAGGCATTTGGACCTCCAGAAGCTGCAGCTACTGCACAACTATGTGAAATGGTGGACAAAGCTTTTGACTGCCTGAATGTCCGAAGCACAAAAGAACATCAGAGAAAGCGGAAGCCATTTCTGGCTCCCTACGCATCCTTTAATGGATGAAAGGTATGCTTAATGTGGATTTGTAGAGTTCTTTTGCCCTAGGAAATTTTTTAAGATCCAAAATTGAGATCTGCCCTTAAACAAAATAAAAATATTCTGATCCCCAAAAATTTCATACCCCAACTCTTTCATACATTATGTATGCAGGCCTAGTAAATTTGTGGCAACAATAACTTAAAATATTTGTTTATAATCATTGACCAAAAACCACAACATATTTACACTGCTACATTGTTGATAAATATAATATTATAATATTTATTTAGCGCCTATCCAAAAATATTCTCTAGGTGTTTTACAATTACAATAATATTGCCAGTATATTATATTACATCTATTTTTGGTTATTATATGATTATCGTATATTGCATTTTCTATTTCATTACAGGTTCCAGTTCCTAATGGACTTTTTGGACTATTTGAATCGCTGGAAAGAAAGCACTGAGACCAGACAAGGCAACTTCACCCAGAATGCCAGAGCACGCATGTTTCTATCATGGCAGACATATGAGGGCTACAGAATGACAGTCCATTCTGTTATTGAGGCAACAAAATTCCTCCTGCAAGAAGGAATGGAGTTTGTTTTGACAGAGCGTTTTTGTCAAGATCCAGTTGAGGAATACTTCGGCAAACAACGCAAAATAGGACGGCGCAGTGATAACCCAGACATTCATATGTTTGGGTACAACAACAACACAATCCGAATTCAGAGGTCTGTATCCTGCCAGAGTGGCAACACCAGAGGAAGAAGGGACAAGCGTAAAGCATGGCAAGAAGTTTCTGATGATAAACTAAAATGCCGAAAAGTTAAACGCTCCAAGTGACAATTATTTTTGTATGAGATATGTATTTCATGCCATTGAACCACTTTCTATATTTATCATATACATGAAAAAAATTCTGCGCTCTGATTGGCTGAAAACACGTCAATTTATTCCAAATTTGTCAAGCCAGTGCAAATTTTGAAATTTTGAGTGCATAATGTGAAATTGAATTTCATTGGTTTGTTCATTGCTTTTGAATGGTTTCCTGCATAACGACAAGAAATGACAATAAAAGAAGCAAAATGGCAGATCGTTTTTGTATATGATTAACAAGTAATCGCATGATTTTTTCATGCAATTTAGAATAAATTATGACTTGTAAACTTGTCAATGATTACAAATTTTGTTCAACATTGAAAAATTTACTCGTCATAATTTATTTTAGATTGCACTCAAAATCATGCAATTACCTATACAAATTCATAGCCAATAACATTTATAGACCAATATAAATGTCAGATGGTTTAGACAATTTTATTTAAATTCTCCAGTACAAGTATTACTTAAATTCTCCAATAAAGTATAGGTGTGCAACATAGATCAGTACTTGTGCCACATGGTGCCATAAGTGCTCATACTTAATTATTAACATGTTGAATTTTTGCATGTATTTGCATGTAAGTCAGTTTTAGTGTACTTTGCCAATGAAAAATCAGCATGCTATTTCATGAACCAAGTAGTCACTTAAATGATGTTATGCAATAATTGATGAAAACTAATCAGTTCAAGACATTCAAAAGTGAAATATTGACAATAATTATTAAGATCATAATAATAATTATTATTATTATGCTAATGGACTGAAACTTTTTGAGGTCTTATTATTTCAAGAAATGTAATTTTTGAAGGTTGAAACAAATGTTTTTCTAACATTGTATTCTTGGTCTTATTTGATATAACATTAGTCTTATTTGATATAACATTGTATTCTTAGTCTTATTATGATAACATAATAGTATGCCATGATCAGTGTCCAGCTAAGACAATTCAATTATAAATATAACATTAAAAATCTGAATACAGTAAAAAGAAGCATGAGGATTTGGAGTCTCCAATTACATTGAAACATGGCATCTCTATTCAATACTTATATGCTTTTCATAACCACTACAACAATATTTTTCTATTCCAGTCTATCATCTTGTTTTTCTTGGGTCACAACTCCTTACGATTTCTTTGCGAAGGGCCTTCATCTTTGTATGCTTTGCTCGGATTTTATGACTCTGGATAACATCTTTTGCAAATGAATATGATCTAACTCTAATATCTAAACTTACAATAGCATGTAAAACATCTTTGTTTACATTACTGGTGGTGAGTATTTCTGCATCTGAAACTACAGATTGAAAGCTTGATATCACCTGATTGTCCATGATAGCATTTTCAGCTATCCCACCAATGTCTATCTTAAGCAAACCAGACTTAGAAGTTTGCTGTCTAAAATAATGTTCTGTATGAAAGAATACATTTTGTGCAGGTTGAGAAATAGACCAAAGACCTCCACGGTTTAAACTTGACACCAACTTTTGAGATTCAGTGTCTTGCTTCAATTTTCCTCCTTTTAAGATGGCCATTGCCTGTTGATTTTCTGGTGAAGACTTCTTTGCATACTTTTTGTAAAGTTTATGCAATACATATCCTCCTACATATTGAAGACCTGCAATCTCCTTCTCCGAGAGAACTGTTTTTGAACTTTCACTCTTGTTGGTGGATGATTTCAGATCATTACAGTATGACAACATACCATCAGCCACCTTTGTTGCTAGCAGAGTGGCAGCATTATGACAAAAGTCCAGGGAAAAAGGTGGTTGACTTTAATGGCACTTGAGCATAATAGGCGCCATAAAACTTCTCAGTGTTCCCCTTCTTTGCAGATTCTTCGAAGAGAGCCTTCAGTACAGAAAATTCTGTCGTTCCTTCTTCGAGTTCTTTGTGCTTATAAGAGCTCAACTCATTTCGAATGCTGGTTGAAAACACTTCATTTTCTTTCACACTGTGCGATATTTTCAGCACTATCTTAGTAAGAATTACTGGCGTTAAGATAGAAGTTTTTCGAGTCTGATCAGTTTTAGACTTGCTTGCATCAGAGTTTACTGTATAATCATCTTGGTGTTTAGCAGCTCTGTGTCGTTTGTAGCCTCCTTTAGACTTGCACTTCTTACCGCAGTCTCTACAAATAATATCGCCTTTTTGCACCTACATACAAGATAAAAACAGTAGAACATCAGTAAAGGAACCACAAACGGAACAGAATTTATCTAAAAGCACAAAATAACACAAACCTGAGCTTCAACCAACACTGTTTACGAGCACTGAACATAAATTGTTGCTTCGCAAATTACACTTCAACTTAGCCAGAATATAGGCCAAATACAACAGTTTTTCTACTTACATCACTAGCTATAGTTGTAAATTCCTCCTCCAATGATTCATCTTCCTCTAATATATCTAAAATTACGTCAAAATCATCTTCAAATATTAATAGACCGCTGTTACTGTCCGCCATCTTGAAAATTTTGTGCACGTTCAGTGAGGCGTAAAGGTACCTTTCAACATCAAAAGCGAAACAATGGGCCGGCCCTTTGAAGTTTGCCGGGTCTCCTAACCAGTTCCCTCTATTAACTCTGTCATTTCTAAAAATATGTAAGATTTTAAGGATGGTGCCCCCTAATGGCAGCGCGCACTCTTTCTGCGCATGACGTTTACAAAACACAGGAAGCCCGACCTGAGTTCTTGAGAACCAAAATTAGAAAAGAGCAAGTAAAGAGCAAGAAAAGAGCAAGGTAAATGAAAGTTTTTCATATCAATCAATGAACTAACAACTCATTTCAACTTGAGCGTTTTCTAATAGCTCTTCCAGCAAAGCGTGTTAGGTAAGATTTTTGGGAGAAATCACATCTACTTACGAAGTTTGTACTGAAGTACTAAATTGACCGGCAAAATTAAGTTGGCGAGAAATAAATCAGTTATATAATCTGTTCAAGATTGACACTCTAATTTAGCCAAATGGTAAGTGATTTTCGGATTATTTGCTGCATCTAAAACTTTTACTGGAAGAATAACAACGAGATTCACAGTGCTTTAGAAAACCGAACACTGCCGCTCTTTCTTCGTGTTCCCGGCGTACAATTTTACCTTTTACATGCACTGAAGATCGATTCAGATTTGATTTTACCTTTTGTGCATTGGAGATCGATTTAAAGTCCCCTCAAGGTTTCCTGGTATGACAGACCGTTCCACTTTACCTTTGAAAAGGCCTGAAAAGTATATCTTGACACACGAGAAGAACAGCCAAGTTGCATGAACTTCTAATTTTTAGCTTCACCAAAAAGAGAGAAGAAAAAGCTAAAAAATCAACATGATTATGCAAGAGATAAGTTAAAATGAAAGTTAAAAATAGTATTCACAGATTTCTTCATGAAATGGAAAAATATGGCTGTTTGGAAAGTTTTTTCTCACCTGTATAAAGTCCTGTACCGTTTGCACTTTTCGATTCACTTTGAACACAAACTTCGTACTGTAAGTAGACGCGTTTTTTCCCCAAAATCTTAACTTCTTTTGTTGAAGGAGCTTCCAGAAGTCTTGCAAGATCAAAACTATTTGCTATTTCATTGACTGATGTGAAAAACTTTCATTAAACTTGCTCTTTTCTTGCAAAACAAAATAGTTTTTGTGGGGACATTTTTTCTCGTGGCTGACTGTACTAATTTCAATTTTTACCGGGGCAGGGCTAGGGCAAAATTGTCATTTGCGAAATTTGGCACAGAAACTTGAGATATGAACCCGATAACTTTTCAAAATGCATAGGGACCCCCACTTTCGAAAACGTTATAAAAGTATTGAATTTAATTTATAAATGGTAATTTTGAAAATAAAAATGGTTTCTGTTAGGTATTTCGGCAATAATTTGTTACCTTCTCAAAATCACATTTCTATTGCTTGAGGAAAAATCCATTAAAAACACTAAATTATCTACATAACAAATAAAATGTTTTATATTTTCTAAAAAGCTTATATATCGGTGATTATTTTTAGCCTGTCGTATGTACACTAACTCGAGGCAGTAAAAAATAATAAACTTTTTTAATGTGCAAATTGACGCTTACGTCACCAGGTATTAAGCGTTAATTATCTCGCTTAGAAGAACAATAAGTTTATTAACAATATTTGTATTAACAAGTTACTTTCCTTGATAAAATATAGTTCCTTTCAGCAGACTGTTATTACAACTTTTTTTCCAGTTTCTAATAGTCCATTGGGTGGTTGAAATAACTGACAGGACTTAGAAGAAATAAAAATAGTTTGCCATTAGGGGGCACCATCCTTAAGGCTGGAGTTTTAGCTTACGGTCAGGTCTTGTTATTACAGCCCACTAAGTTCGTACTTTTGCCTGCTCAAGGTTGTTGCAACACTGTTAACAGCAACACTTGTCCACGTTCTTGTTAACCAGGGGTCATGAAAAATAAACTTTGATAACTGGTATAACAATTAACGATCAGTAGCTGATAATGAGTTGGTCTAGACCACGGAAGAAAATTAAGCAATTAAGCATCCATTATATAAGAGCCACACATGCATTTCATATATACAAAACTGAAAACGTTCAGCTTTTCACATAAAATCGCGGGTGCTTTTGTGCGGGATTTTACTGTATCCAATAGGTAAATCCATGATATCACTTCTCGTAGTTTTCTTCACAATAAAATATGCTCGTTGCGACGTATTTACAGTGACATACCTGTAGTGGAAATTTGGAAGCGCTTCACGGTCCATCAGCCCTCGCTTTTCAAGATTTGCTGGGATATCCACCATATCCCATGTAAATTCTTTGTAGACTTCCTCAATAAGTTGAATGTGACCTCCACCCCCAATACTTAGAGTGACATCAGAAACTCCCCCTTCGTTGATGAGTCCCTTTCGGCCAAGTGTGTTAATAGCCATTATAGAACGTACATGTGGATACAACAGCTTAAAAACTGGGTGGATGGATGGTAAGTTTCTCCAAGCAGCCACGGCAAAGCACTCCATGATAAGATGTGTTTTGAATAAGTGAGTTATCATCTACAAAAAGTAAAAAAAAAAACAACCGAATATAGCAACAATTACCGGGAAGGAATTTAGTTCAGGAGCAAGGATGGCCCAGTTGGTTAGTGCGCAGCCTTCAGTGCGAGAGGTCCCGAGTTCAATCCCCAGTGACTTCACATCCTTGTTTCGACTTCTTTCCTTTCCGTGTAGCTTTAATTAGCTTTAAATACCGTTAAAAACGGAGCACTGATGGATACAGGGGAGTAGAGGGCGCACCTTCGAACGCTTGATATATGAGCCTTTGGCTCGGGAGACTGGGCAACCACTCCCCGCGATTTCGAAGTAAAACTTTGTCGACTTTAGCCTTTGCCTTTTTTTCATTACAGTGATTATGATAATAATTAAATAATAAATAGTAATGAATAATAATGATTATTTATATAGCACCTATACATGCAGAACTGCTCTAGGCGCTAAAGAAAAGAAAGATTACGAAAAAGATATTATATAATATAAGCTAACAATAATATAGATAATATAATATAATAATATAGATATTATATAATTAATAAGCTAACAATAAGATCAAAACAGAAAGAACTATTACAAATTAAAGCTAATTTAAACAAATGAGTTTTAAGAGTTGATTTGAAGGACGAAAGGCTTGTGATATTTCTTACTGAAGATGGAAGTGGGTTCCAGAGTTCTGGAGCTGAGACGAAAAAAGAGCGGTAACCATAGGATTTGAGGCGACAGTTTTTGTGTTGGAGCAACAGACCAGATGAAAAACGCAGCTAGGGCTCTTGATGGAGTATAACGAAAGACAATGTCAGAAATATAGGATATAGTTCTTGTTCATACCTGATGGACTTGACAGTCTGCAGCTTTAACCCACATCTTCACAAATAGCCAGTCAAGTTTATTATCGTTTGGTGTCCATATCGGATTTTCATCGCTAGGTTGCTGGAACAGTTGAATAGCAATGGGCACCAGATCTCCTTTTTTGTTCACATACAGCAAGACCAGTGGTTCCGTGACGTAACGCAGTTTATCCGTACCATGGCCGTTACGTCGAATGCCATCGAGGATGGAGTAGTCTGCCATGTAGATGTGACCAGCCTTCAACAATATTATGATTTTTTATTCAAATATACATTAAATTCAAACCGAAATAAAACACGCACTCGACACAAAAGAGCTAGAGACGACCTAGATATGAACAAATGAAAAGAGAAAGGATATGATCCAACATATATATGAATATAGTAGCTAGAAAGCAATAAAATATCATAAAAATTCAATACCTTTGCTTCCTCTTCTAAAGTCAATTCACGATCCAAAATGTTTCCAACGTGTGCTTGAGTGACTGGAAACCGTTCAGGTAGTTGGTCACATCTTTCAATCATCATTGGATTTACACCGTTCAAGTACTGCATACCAAATACAGAGTCTTCCATCCAAACATCGTCTTCGGCATATTTGGGTTTATCAGTTACTACCCAACCTATGTAAGAAGATGAACTGAATAGCAATGGTCCCTTTGTCAGTTAATGAGTCTAAGCCTTAAAAGAATGCACTGGTTATTGTATCTAAAGACAAGACATTTAGCAAGAGAAATTGAGAGAGCAGTGCGATTTTAAGGGTTTGTGAAATCCCCATCTTTAGACCAGTCCATGTAACGATCAATTAAATAATTTGTTGAAAATCGACGAACTATGTACTTTGTGTTTCATGGGGAAATTTGTTGCTTGGAGCATTTTACTATCTTTCTACAGGAAATAAATTGAAATAAGTATTCCTTTAACTGACTTACTCGTGTAAATATCCTTGAAATCATCAAACGAGTCCCAATTCTCAAACAAAGTGAATATTTGTGCAAGACCAAGATTGTACTTAGCATTCTGGCGGCCATTCTGAAAAGCTTTCATGGAAGGGTCGGTGAATTGCGAATTCTTTGGGATGTCATCGTGCTCCTTCGCATTAAGGTATCCTGGAAAATGAGGACTCTTTTCGTTCTCGGGGAACCATCTATACTCTTGCTGACGTTCTTGGATCTGTAGCTGGCGCTCAATCTTTACAATTTCAGGCTGCTGTTGTTGGGGTAACGTACCTTAAAAATAAATGTATATAGTTTGTATATACCACACATAAAGTGCCTACTCAGGTCTGCTTTAGCCGCTTTTAAATTAAACAAAATAATAATAATAATAATAATAATAATAATAATAATGATGATGATGATGATGATGATAATAATTACTTGAGACTATCAAATTAAACAGATTTTCTTCTAATAATTAAATAATAAATGTTTGGCATTTGCCATGTGCTGACTACATCTCTGGAAACCCAACTATATTTTTCTATTTGTTTTGATTGCATCAAGATTTGTGCGCACGCACTCGTACTCCATGTAAACAGTTGACGGTGCGATATTTCTTCATTTAATTGAGAACTATAATAAGGGGTTAGGGGCACATTAAATTGTATATAACACATATAATACCTGCGCCGTGGAAAGCAACCAATTCGTTTAAAACCCAGCAATAACAGGGAAACTCGTACGGAGTGTCACAGCCTTCCTTGAGAATCGTCACCTTATTAAGAAACCAATCAGGGTTTTCAAACAATAAACCTCCTTTGTTGTTATGGAAACGAATGATGTAAAGATCACCAACATCCATGGTTTTTATCTTGTATTCATCAATCTCTCCTCTTTTAAAGTCATTGTGCAAGCGTTTGTCCAAAAGAATGTTATCAGTACGTCCTTTGGACCCTGTTTATCAGGAAACAGATGTCAAAGACATAAACAGTAATTCTCGGCATAAGTGTGAAGCGGACCATGCCATGTTCACACCAAGGACTCGTTTTGACAGTTCCTCTTACAGTCAGGAACTGATGCGAAAGGAGTCCAAAATAAATTCCATGCGCATGCGTTATAGGTGCCTCAAGCTAGCTAGGAAGACAAGGTAACGCTCGAGGCTGAAAAGCTTTGTAATGGCAATAAGCAAACATGTACGTCGGCGACGGCACTAGTGAAAAACGTCTGCGCATGCGTGCATATTACGATGTTTATGTTTGTAAATACTAAGCCTTAAGTTCCAAACATTGACCTTAAATCTTGACATTTTGTGAAAACCATTGTTGAATTAAAAGGTAAGTGTACAAGAGAAAATTTGCATTTTACAAAAGCACCAAGACGGAACTACGAACATGCGCAGACGTTTTTCACTAGTATCGTCGGTGACGGCATATGATATAAGACAGTGACCTAAATTACACAATACAATTGCACGTGTAAATGAACACAGTTGACAACAAGTCATCTGTCTGTTCATGCAAAACTACAACAGTTCCGAACCTAAGTTAATTGTTTTTGATTGACTAGAACATGAACTCGTAGTTTTGTTATCTTCTGCACACGCCACTTCTCGACTGACGATGATCTCCGTATTTCCGTGAAGAACATGGAGAATAACCACAATTCAACTCTTTGTACTGATAGATTGCCTATCAGTATGAGTACCAAAACTGCCGCGGCTTTTTTTCCCCAATCATTCGGCTATCAATTTTATTCTTTCTTTTTTAACCCCGATTTTGCCGATTTGCAGTGTGTTATGATTTTTACATAGTTGTTTTGCATTATTATTATTTTTTTGGACTGCTTTAAATCTTATTTAAATGAACAGAGCAATATTTGATCTTAAAAAACTAATTAATAATTCATAAGGCAAACACAATGAAAATCGCGACCGTCACGAGTGTTTTATATCTCATAAAGATTCGTCCTAATTTACATCAACTTTAACCTCGATTTTCTCTAAGATAAATAAAGATATTTTTGATTTTCTTTCCGGGAACGACTCAAATATGTGTTGGAGTTTTTTAAGTCGGATAAAGAACTCGAGATCGTGTTTTATCGGTATAAAGATCCTCGCCTACGGCTCGGATCTTTATATCCGATAAAACACTCTCTCTCGTTCTTTATCCTATACTTAAAAGCATTGTCTCTTTTTTATGTGGTGCAACAGGAGGGAATTTTGCATTGAGCATGCGCGCACCCGCTGGTGCATAACAATTTGATTGCAGGCGACAAATAAATCGGGTTCCCTGTGGAAATTGGCCCCCAAAGACTGCATTTCATTGAAAAAGTTGAAATAAAGATCAAGTTCAGTTTTAGCATTTGCTTTAGGATTTGAAAAAAAATTCTTGCCCTTCAGTCTCCTGAGAATTATAAGGCGTTCAGGCTCAGTCACCTTTATTACGGTAATATTTAATCAAATTCGGTCAGATATTATAATCAACTTTGTAGTAGTGGTTCATAATTATCAGTATCGCCGCGATTCTTCTATCATTTTGATCAATCAATCAATCAATCAATCAATCAATCAATCAATCAATCAATCAGTTTATTTCGAAACCTCTAGGTATGTCTTTACATAATATACATAAATTACACATTGAATTACACTTAAATAACACATTTCATCCTTTTTTTTTATCTACAGAGAGACGGCATTATTTTCCGATTATGTTGGAGGTACCACGCCTAAAGGCCCATCCAATTTTGAGAACTTTCAAAACATTACTTGCACCTATTAATTCCGAATTTTACTCAAGATCGTGCGATTTCCTAGTCCTATACTAATACACTATACAAAATTTCTTCGAGGAAAGACGAACGCATGCATGCAAGCATGTTTTCATTCAAAAAGTGCAGACTTAAACAAAACTTTGAAAACAAACTGATAAAATATAGTTTATTTGTACTTGCTCTAGCAAACTACAGTTCCTTTTCAGTTCTATAAAGTATGTAGTTTATTCACTGAATTGAAGACAATGAAGACAAGCATGCGAAGAGCCGAAGATCGACCATAATTAATGCCATGACACAGCAAAGAATTTAAGTTCATACAAAGAACAAAATGGTCAAGTCAAATTTACGTTTTTTAAACACACCTGGCCTTTCAAATAAATTTGGGGTAGCTAAATCATTTTTCTCTGCAGTGTTCTTGTTTTCCATTTAACATTGCATTGTTTTGACAAATCAATTACTTTTTATTTCTTCCGTGATTGTCATCAAAAACTTAACTAGCAAAACTGTAAGCTTTCAACGAAAACGAGTAGCCATGGCTTGTCAAGGAAAATCAAAAGCGATGTTTATCGCACGCCGTTGCCATAGCGACTTAATAGCAATAATATGAATTGAATGTTCATTGAATAGATTGTAAAACGCTTATTAATGCTTTTGTTACGAAAATATGACCTCAAAGTTTAATGATGTGTTTTTGGCTTATTTCGGGTCCTAAAATTTGAATAACTTTAGAATAAGGCACCACATAACAAAAGGAATTTTGCATGCGCATGTGCGGACATGTTTCGCGGAATTGACACGAGTACACAGCCAGAGCAGCAAGAATACTTCAGTGTTTACTTTAGATTATTTATCTTGTGTTTTCTGCCTTATAATACATTATACAAAATTACTCGATTGTGATTGGCCATGGACGAGAGGAGTACAATTAAATCGTTAATTGTACTCTGTAAAGTACCTATTGTTAAAGGCTTCAGTAATATATACAATAGTCAAAATTATTTTCAAAGGGCATATGCAAATCCGCATCTAAATCTGTAAGTAGAGGAAAGTTTGAAACTGAAGATGTTATACTAAGTAATGGCAAAATTTTTAGCTCAGTAATCCTATTTAGAATACTATCAATAAATGTAGTGTTTGTAGTTATATTCTCATGTGTAGGATGTTCATGTCATACGGGCCTTCAATTTCGGCTTTAGGTCATCGATCAAATATGTACTGATATGCAAAATATGTTGTCGGTGCGTTATATCAATATAATTAAGGGGGTGTTAACATGGCACTAGGATCAACCAACTTTACGTTTAGTTTACATGACAGTCACCCGAAGCGACCCGAAGCAGAGTTCAAAGAAATGAGTGGCTACTAACACCCGAACTACCACAGGGGTCCCAACATTAGCGTTTCCTAATCGAATTATCTCTACTTTTTCTGTTTACATGACCGAAACAAACTCCTAGTGTTAGGATATTGCAACCGGCGAGACAGACGATCCAAGAAGCAGGATGACCCTAGTACCCGAAGTGAAGACACAAATTTCCATGTAAACAGAATGCAGTAAATGTATAGCAGGTATAGGATGATTCTAGCTAGTGCTAGGATGACCTTAGTGCCATGTAAACACCCCCTAAGTCTAGCTATTCAGGTTATTTTTGAGTTTTCTTTGTTTAGCCTTTTTGTGATTGTCCCCAGAATATTTTCTTTTGTTCATCGTTCAGTTATACACTTGTTTTTCTGCATAATTTGGTTTGTCTAGTTTAACAACTTGTTTGTAAGTATTAGAGTTATACAAACACCAAAATCATGCAACATAAATGGCGAAGATATTTCAACAAATTGAAACATGCGGATATCGAATACACGGTGACGATGTTTGGATGTAGTGTATTAAAAAACAAAGAGCAAGTTTCCTAAATGAAAGCGCAAATCTCTTTGCAAGTCGCTCCATCAAAATTGCTCAATCAAAATGGCTAAAAAATATTTTTGAAAATAGCTGCGTGGACAATAAGAGCTCGCTTACGATTGCATCAGGTACATCATGCTTGGCTTCCGGTGACCACGCCGCTAATCTAGGGGCAAGAAGAAGCCCTTTCCAACCCTTAATTTCTACAATTCAACTCGATACCTGTCAATATTATTCTAATGTTAGCGTCTGTTCCTGCATTTTTGACATCTCCAGTTTCGATCTGAATCGTGTATATGCACACGTTTTCTTCTTCGCTGTGAGGCATCCTTAATAAACGCAGTGTTTGACTTTGCTTGTACACGTAGCTTCTGTAATAAGGAATGGAATTAAAGTCGTAAATGGTCTTGGGTGGACCAATCGTGGACAGTGATGCAGGCTTGTTAACTGGACTGAACCTGGTACGTTCGATGACGTCATCAGGAAGCATAGTAGTGATGATGACATCTGCAAGATCCATCCAAGGATGAGTTTCTTCCTCCCAGTGTTTTGAGGAGTTAAAAATGTGTTGACTGTCATCTGGGCTGGCTTCGTGTAGTTGAAGCTGTAGTTTATAATGAATTGGTCCTTTCTGAAGACGATCTTCATATTCCTTTTTAAGGTAATCTTTGGAACGCTTTTCGTCAGGATATCGCTCTCGCTCCCTTTAAATACAAACCAATAATAATATTATCCTTGTGGAATTACAGATATTAAAGCTTTTTAGAGGTTCGCAGGTTTTTTTAATCCTCAGTCAACATTGCAATGCCTTTGGGGTAGGGGTACTCATTTTTCTTTCTGGTCTATTTATAACCTTTCATCATGTACACTTTTAATTTCAAACTGTAAACAACCCACACAGGGTTTGCAGTGTCGCGTTAAAGTGACTATGTTCAATGGCAGAAACAATCAAATCCATCTTATTCATTTATTCTGCTATCCAGCATGGTTGCTCAGTGACACGTGATATCATTCAACGTCTCCGTATGCATGTATGTATCACATACTTACCATACTTTCCGTTGTTCTTCTTCCGTCAGGAGACCGGTTTCTGGGAGCCCTTCAGCATTAATCAGCCTGAACTTAACATAACGTTTCTTACCATCTTTTGCTAAGAAGTTGAATGGTACATGGGAGCCATAGGTCTGATCAACATGGGAGGCTGGGGCACGACGGATTGTTTCAATGAGTCCGTAAAGACTGTAAAAAAAATTATATATACATTTATGGCCTAATACACAAAACTTAATATGTTGAACAAGTACCACAACTCACTCAAACCCTTTTTGGAAACGAAACTAAGATGCGAATGAACTAGGTTAGAAGTACCGTACCTTAAAATCGTTTGGTTTTAAAAGAAACACTTTAACATTTTATCGTCTCATGCACACAATTTAATTATATTTTAGTGAATATTGTCTCCCCAAAAATTTCAAATTCCAAGTTATCTAGCATTGGCATTGGCTAAGCAAAAAAAAGGTAAACTACTTACTAAACTGGATTTATAAGAGAATAGCTCTTATATTCGTTTGATTTTGCACTACGTAATGCATCCCATAAGGAATGAGTGGCTATGAAAATATTTGATCGTCCTGTGGCCATAGTCAGATCAAATGGAGACTCGTCGTCACTGTCAGCGAACTTCAAGGAAGCACTTCTGAAGTCTGACGCCGCATCATCATCAGTAGTGAGATTTGCATGGCGAAGACGAACAGGAAATACTCGTCCTGGTGTAAAGAACTCTTGTTCTGGAAACTTTGGATTGTTTACAATTTGCGCTTTTCCAAATGCTCCAAAACCAAATGGGTGAGAAGGACGTCTTTTTCTGGAAAAAGCGATTAAGCCGAATGCCAAATTGAAGCCGGTTTTGTTCAAGTTTATCCTTGCCATGCTGAAAATTCCTGGCGCTGGAGGTTCCTGTTCAAGAGAAGAAAAGATATTTTATTCTCATATTTCAAAATAGACCTATTCTGGCTTCAAAATTAGACACGTAAAAGCAGTAGCGGATCCAGGATTTTTCCAGGGGAAGGGGTCCATTTTTAAAAGCCAGCTGTGTATAACACTCTATTGTTTGGTCGATATGTGACAAAAAATGGCTTAAAACCTTCAAAGGGGGTTCCATGGAACCCATGGGAACCCCCCCTGGATCCGCCACTGAAAAGAATTATTACTGCTAACTTTTCTCCGATTTCTTTGAAAAAATGTTCAAGTACTGAGCTCAGAGGCTGGCAGGGGTGAGTGAGCCGCGCCCTGCATTCTTGGAGATAGTAAAACTTATGATGTTTTCTGCAAATCTGTCTATTAAATATAGGTTCAAACGTACGGGCTCGGGTTTGCATTGAAATTCGGCGGCCCTCGGTCTTGAATTTCAATGCAAACCCGAGCCCGTGCGTTTGAAGTGGTTTAAAAACTAACCAAATCCTATTTTTATTGTTTCAATGCAAAAATTCTGGAAATAAGAACACAAATCATCGGATTTAAGTTATATATCGAGTATTTATATGTGCATCAAATTAACGTCGAACAGTAGCTGTGTTGAGATAAAGCTTCTTAAAATTCCGTTATAGTCAGCTATTTACCGGATAGCATAGTGGTAAGTGAATGGACCGTAAGATGCTAAGGGTTGAGGGTTCGATGCTCGGTAGGATCGATTCGTAAGAAATCATTTACGATTTTTTAAAGGTTAGAATAGCCAATTCCTTAAATTTTAAGAATTTCTGACTTCTAGTGTGTGTCTAAAATCACAAATGTGCTTTGAAGGTAAAAACTCTCAAATGTGTGTATTAATGACCTAAGGCGGCGAAATACGAGACACAAAAACCCTCAACTTGTCGCGCAACATTGTTGCGTTGCAGGTTTTTGATCGACGTTGCGCGTTTTTTCACCTCGCGAAAAAAGTTTTGCTGCGTGACAAGTTGAGATCGCAACGCAACAATGTTGCGCAACAAGTTGAGGGTTTTTGTGTCTCGTATTTCGCCGCCTTAAAGAATCTAATGCAGGTCTTGAATTCAAAATTCAAAACCTGTCCCGGGTCTTCTCCCGAAATTCAAAACCTACATTAAACAATGGAAATAGGGCGTGGTTAGTTCTTAATCTAAAATAATCCCACCTTGTTATTTTCTTCCATTATCCTGTTGAATTCTTTTTCCCCTTTCAATTCCTTAAACACCTCAAACCCAATGTTTTTCCCTGAATAAAGAACCATACATCGACCTGAGTATTCAATCATTTTAACAGTGACACTCTTTTTTATAAAATCAAGATGAGTTAAAATATTACAGAGTTAAGGCGTACTTACATCCAGTCTCTACGGGCTGTGTCATGGTTGAGGACTCTTTGGCTGCCGATTACACTGAAAATGTATAGGCCAAATTACACTGAGGTGATACTAAATGCTTATACTGAATTAAGGTGGCTCGCCGAATAGTTCTTTTTAGGGAGCATTGTTTAAAGGCTGAGCAGTTGGTCGGCATATATCTTTCACTGAAAAATTATTGTTGAAGCTATACTACACTGATAGAGATTGTGAAATGAACTGAGGTGTGGTCGATGATTGTTTTTACTAGATTTAAGTCACTCCCGTCCAGATAAAGCTGTAGATTTCATATAATTAGTGGTATTTCTCATTCACTTGGTGTATCCCTTGGTTTCTTATAAGTAATTACCCCATTCCAGTTGTACAACTATGGAATTCAATAATTCAAGTTTGATTTAATTCAAGTTCAGTATTATCTCAAAAAAAGAAAAAAATTGTAAGCGATTTTTTATTTCTAGTTGGATGACTAATACGATATACACTTGAAACTAAGATGTAGCTATTCCAGCTAATATAAGTGCATGCATGGACTTCATCCATGGTGCTGGAAGCAACAATCATATACGCATAATTATATATCTCTTGCAGAAACTAATAACCAGCTGTCTATAGGCCGATTTACTCGGTGCAACTTTTGCCTACAACTGTTGTACGCAATTTGTTTATGACATTTTTTAGCAGCTATTTGCACGCACGCAGCTTTGCATGAAATAGTTGCACTATGAAGCGAGTTTTAGGCTCGATTTACACGACGCAATTCGTGTTGTATGTATGTCGTAGGCAAGTTACATGCAACAGTTGTGGGCAAAAGTTGCACCGTGTAAATCGGCCTTATGATACTTACATACAAGTTGCATGTACAAGTTATCTTGCAAGTATTTTCATCAGAGGCCAGATAAATAAGTGATTTCAACGATCTAGATCTGTTGCTGAAGCGTGCCACATGTCTGGCATTATCGATCATGCAAGAGTGAAATAATTTATTCATCAAATAATCAGTTCTATTAATACATTTTATACCTTAAGTGTTTAGGGCTTGAATCTGAAGCTTGCGGTAGCGTCTATTCTCCCCTGCACGCAAGGATGTCGTGGCATTTAATCAGTAAGACAGCAACTAAAGCGATCTCATGATTAGAACTAATTTTTCTTCGTACATAATAACAAAATAAAAACCTTTACACACCAGTCAATTCCCTATGACAATTTTTTTTGACAACTGCATCTGCTAGTGTGGACGGTCCAAACAAAATCATTTTAACACAACTAGCCCAGGCAATGTTCGAGAGCGGTATAGGAACATGCTTAAACATGTAAAATGCTGCGAGAATGCACAATTGTATAATAGTAATATAAAAATTAGGTACTACCTAATAGCGAAGTTCCCATATAAATGAATAAGAATAATTTCAAATACTTTGTTTTTGATGTTTTTGATTCAAATGAATTGGACTTCCTGTGAAAAAGTTAAAATAAAGATTATAGATCAAGCTTTATAGCATTTGCTTTAGGGTTTGAAAAAACTCTTGTCCTTCAGTGTCCTGAGAATTATAAGGCTTTCAAGCTTAGTCACCAGCTAATAATAATGCTTTATGGGATTGTCGTCTTACATCATTGTAGTGAAGAAGTTTTAATTAACCATATATTAACAAATAAAGACTAATAAGGCTAGTACACTTAGTATTGTTATGTTAAACAACACAACTGACATAAATTCAATTGTGCTTCACAATCCAAATGCAAATGGTTTATTACTCGTGCCCAGGCCTTTAGGCCGGGAACGAGTTATAAACTGCAAATGTTTTTTTTTCTCTGTTTTCCGCCAGAAGAGGCCTTTCTTGCGCAATTTGTTAAAGCTCCTGATTGGTTAAGAGCGTAAGAAACAATGCCCTTCATTCATCACCTTTGAGCGAATGCGAACTCTTCGAAGGCCCTCGAAGTGAACGCCAGTCAGGAACTTTAGGAATGCAAGATGGCGGACAGCCCAAAAAATAGCTTTCAGAGACAGGCTTTTCCAGCAGTGAGACAATAGAAAATGGAGCTTTTAACTCGAGATATACCTAGACACTTATAAGAGCTTCAGAATGGGCTGTTATTTTGAGCTTGATCTCCAATACTTTGACCAAATATCGAACTCTCAATGGAGTACTTGAAACCGAAGCTCCTGCGATAAAGAAGTGGATCCTTTGAGCTGGATACCTACGAATTTCTCTCCCTACATGTTGCTAAACGAACGCATATAGAGGCAAGTCAATTAAATTTTTCATTCAAGCATTCAAGAAATCTTGAGAGGTTTTTGTATTGAATTTTAACACCGAAATTCTGGCCAGACAATTTAATTTATTCGTATATTTTCATGGAACCAAGGCTCTATTTGACCTGATGCGTTTGGTCACGTAATGGATAAAACATCTGAAACATGAACGAAAAAATACACGATTTGTTATTGTCAAAAACGTCGTTGTAGACGGTCTTTACAGCAAACAATTGAGATATATAGTGAAATAAAAAGTTGAATAAACTGGTATATTTCAGTTGCATGTTGGAGATATTTAATATCCATGCATAAAGGCAAACACTAATAGCTGCTGACAGACAAATTGACTAATCAGTTATTCTTTAAAAAGGTCAAAAAAGGTCTTTATTATGTTACGGTAAAGTGAAGAATGCGTGAAACGGCTCTGGGAAGAGTACGAACGGGGCCGGTCATTGAAGCCTCTCCTAAAAGGGGCTCCCAGGGCACGAGTGAACGCACGTGTGCGTCTAGTTAATATTAGGTGAGGCTGATGTAGCTGAGGCTTATTTCTGATATCGAAGCGCGACAAGCTTTGTCAAGACAGAAAGAAAATCGCGGATAAAAGGTTTAAAAAATTGTTGTTCCCTGGAGGTCATCGTAGGTATGTAAGTATAGCGGACTGTTTTATTGATAAACCAGAACGTTGCAATCAGTACACATGCAAGTGTATACATATCACGCAAGGTACATTCCAAGTCTACCGTTAGTTTCGCAAACCAAATTTCAAAAGAAGTCTTCAACAAACCTCTTTTAGTTGATTGTCCATTGTCAAAAAAGCGATTGTCTAAATGTTTGCTACCCCACCCCCCACCCCCCCCCCCTCCCCCAGGCATCGATACGAGAAAGTAATGCATTGTGCATGATCTTTTATTAAATTGATAGCAATATTTTAGAACTTGCATATGAATGCAGCACAAAAATTAAATATGATAAAAAAGGACCTTAAATGAATTGAATACTGATATATATGCTATTTACCATATTAAATCTGAATGTAGCAAAAACAGCATTAAAATCTATTTTTTTGGTTGCTGAGTCTGCTGACACGTGCACGTGCAGTTAACGATAATTAAAGTACAACACTTTGTTTGTCTATTTTCTTCCTACATCTCTTTTTCTTTTCTTTTCTTTTCTTTTCTTTTCTTTTCTTTTCTTTTCTTTTCTTTTCTTTTCTTTTCTTTTCTTTTCTTTTCTTTTCTTTTCTTTTCTTTTCTTTTCTTTTCTTTTCTTTTCTTTTCTTTTTCTCTCTTTTTTCCTTTTTACTTCTCCTGTTCATTTTTTTTTTCAAATCAGAACCGTAGAAAATTTTTACGTGAACTGATAAATATCTTGAGAAACTTGAAGAAACAATACGTCGTAGAACTGGAATTCTTTAATGTGCGAATTTTCGACTAGCCAATACTAGTCTTCATCAGGCTAAAAAAGGATTACAATTGGAATCGGTAAATGTATATATAAGATGTGGATATAGGAAGTGACGTAACAGGAAATAGATATACAAGTTTACAAATGTGGCAATAGACGGAAATTACAGTAAAGATAAGAAATGGTAATACTTATAACAGCATATGTATAAAAAGAATGGAAATAAAACTAAAACGTCTCATCGCGTTTATTAAGGCCATTGGGTTCTAGAGTATTAGCTAGATTTATATAGTGAGCTTCTTTAGCTTTGCGAATGGCATCACGGGAAGAGCAGATTTGTTCAATAGGGATTAATAGAATGTTAGAGGCAGTATGATTAGCGCTGTTTAAGAAATGATCAGAAACAGTGGTGGGGGCCGATTTAATATTAGTTTTGTCAACAGGTCTTCTGTGTTCGTTAAATCTGTCTTTGAGTCGTCGTTTAGTTTCACCGATGTACTGTTTATTACAAAGAGTGCATTGGATCATGTAAATAACGTTTTTAGAATTACAGGTTATATGAGAATTAATAGTACGGGTTAAACCAGTAGAGGAGAATGTTATTTCTTTAGTACCGTGAGCAATGAAATTACAAGTGAGGCAGCGATTAGAGTCACAACGAAAGATACCTCGTGGGGTAGTGTTAGTATTATTAGAAGAAGAGAGTTCCGGAAGTTTGGCTGTAACCAAAAGGTCTCGCAGATTAGGAGAGCGCCGAAAAGCAACAACAGGAAGTTCTGAAAAAACTTCCTTACAGCGATTAGAAGAGTGGAGTATGTTGAAATGTTTCTTGATGATAGATGAAATGGATGGTAACATGGGATTATAAGTTAGAATGAATGGGATGCGGTTAGTAGATGATTTGGGCTTGGGTTGTAAAGCAACATGTCGAGGTACATCGGCAGCTCTGTTAATTTGTTTTTTAAGGAAATTAAGTGAATAGCCACGTTTGAGGAGATATGAAATTAATTCAGAAGAGCGAGTTTTGAAAGATTGATCAGTGGAGCAAATACGTCTAAGACGTAATGCAAGACTGTATGGGATGGCCTTTTTTGTATGAGATGGGTGACATGATGAGAAAAGAAGATGCTGATGCTTGTCGGTGGGTTTAGAATAAAGTTATTATTACTGCAAACAATTCTAGAACAAATCTAGAACAAAAGCATCTTAGCAAAGTAGAGCCTTTTTATGTGCTCGAACCTCATGAGGAATGTTCACATAAAAAGCATTCTAAAGGATTCTGTGTGTATCCAATAGCAAACGACTGCAAACAATTCTAGAACAAATCTAGAACAAAAGCATCTTAGCAAAGTAGAGCCTTTTTATGTGCTCGAACCTCATATATATATTTATCCTAGACTCAATAATAGTTTCTTTTCGCCCTGTATGCAAATCTTACCAAATTTATTGATCCATGGCCATCATAACAATATGACATCAACATCTAGTAGCGGTATTTCTGGTCTACTGGTCAAACCTCGATTAAGGAGGCTTCCTACAATTTTTCTTGTGCTCGACCGGTCAACTTGAAACGGCTGTAGTTCTTACATGAAAGCACTCACAGTTATGACCTTTCGTCCACTTACTACATAAAGACTGAAATGTTTATTGGTGTGTATTTTGTTTACATCAGGGTTACCATAGCGACGAAACGATGACGTCACCGTTTTAGATTCCAAGCAATTTTACGCGTTTTTCGACCTAAACTTTTAAAATGACACACAAGACGTTAATATTTACGACTTTGCCTAGCAGCATACGAATTTTGGAGAAATTCGTATAGACAGATTTTGAATTATTCGAGGCGCAATTTTTTAACCCCAAAAATCACATTTTCTAGTCTTCGATTCCATAATTTTAAAAGCAAAGCAGCATGACAACTCTTCGACTGTCCAAATGTTGTTCAAATATCAGACTACTTCTCTACGAAGTTGCACGTGAGAAAGTGCTTTGGATCTCCGTCAGCATACGTCCATTTAGACATGAAATTGGGCGAAATTTTATCAAAATTTATACACAAAGCGTTTAGTGCTCCTAAAGAAAAATTTCTCGGTCAACTGTTTTCTCCCTTTGGTGAGTAGAACTTTAGTATATTTGCAATAAACTGTCAAAACGCCGATTCAATTGAAGCTTACTGAAATAAAATTTCAAAGTTGAGTATATTCGGTGTAACTTAGCGCAGCAAGATTCTAGGTTCAAGTTGTTGTTTTCATTCCCACATTCCTGCATGCAGGCATGCTTCAGTATGCTAATTATAGGCAATGGTCACCATGGCGTGACGCGCTACTTCATTAGTGTTGTCATGCTGCTTTGTTTTTAAAATTATGGAATCGAAGACTAGAAATTGTGATTTTTGAAGAAATATGCTATACGCAGAGCACGCGTACGGAAACGCAGTAGTGAAGTAGCGCGTCACGCCATGGTGACCATTACCTCGAATTAGCATACTGAAGCATGCCTGCATGCAGGAATGTGAGAATGAAAACAACAACTTGAACCTAGAATCTTGCTGCGCTAAGTTACACCGAATATACTCAACTTTGAAATTTTATTTCAGTACCTTAGAAAGCTTCAATTGAATCGGCGTTTGGACAGTTTATTGCAAATATACTAAAGTTCTACTCACCAAAGGGAGAAAACAGTTGACCGAGAAATTTTTCTTTAGGAGCACTAAACGCTTTGTGTATAAATTTTGATAAAATTTCGCCCAATTTCATGTCTAAATGGACGTATGCTGACGGAGATCCAAAGCACTTTCTCACGTGCAACTTCGTAGAGAAGTAGTCTGATATTTGAACAACATTTGGACAGTCGAAGAGTTGTCATGCTGCTTTGCTTTTAAAATTATGGAATCGAAGACTAGAAAATGAATTTTGAGGTTAAAAAATTGCGCCTCGAATAATTCAAAATCTGTCTATACGAATTTCTCCAAAATTCGTATGCTACTAGGCAAAGTCCTATTCTTGGTTTGCACTGACGTCATCATAAAATTTTTCGGGCTTAATATAGAATATTTTTGAATAAAATGTCTTGCATCTAAAAAAGCAGTTGAAGGTTTGTATCTATACGAAATTTTTAGTCATAAGAATATTTTGATAACGAGATACGAGCGATCAAATATCTTCATTGTTTGGTGTGAAATGTATGGGTCCGCCATCTTGGTGCACAACCTTTGTACACCAACATGGCGGACAGTAACACGAAGGACCAAAATCACGTTAATATCACTAAAATTCGTGTTTTCTATTCAGATATTCACCAAAACAAACTTATTTATCACTTACAAAGTTAAAGTCGTATGATTTGAATCACATTTGCCTATATTTCTGCGTCTTTACGATATACGTGACAGTGTTGCGTGACAGAAATTGACTCGCAATAAATCGACAACCATTCATCGAAAGAACTCAGTTTTTTGTGTGAGGACTTTTCTTAATGATATAAATATAATATCTAGGAAAGAAGTTTCGTGTGACGAATAGTTTAGATTTTAGCTTTTCGATGACGTCACATGCAAACCAAGAATATATTAACGTCTTGTGTGTCATTTTAAAAGTTTAGGTCGAAAAACGCGTAAAATTGCTTGGAATCTAAAACGGTGACGTCATCGTTTCGTCGCTATGGTAACCCTGATGTAAACAAAATACACACCAATAAACATTTCAGTCTTTATGTAGTAAGTGGACGAAAGGTCATAACTGTGGGTGCTTTCATGTAAGAACTACAGCCGTTTCAAGTTGACCGGTCGAGCACAAGAAAAATTGTAGGAAGCCTCCTTAATTTACATCAAACCTTCACCGATTCCACCACCACTATGTACACCGAAACCAATTGAACTTGGTTTGCTTAATAGAGATTTCTCATAATAAGACATTTTATCAGGGTAATGCTTTGAAAAATAACGAGCACTGTGAAAGTTTATTTTACATCAGTGTCACTGTCACTTTGTAATTGTTGTATTTTCTTGTAATTAAACTGATGATTTAACTAAAACATATAAGGTTGATCAGTTGATGAAAATTATTTTTGACAGAAATCTGGCCGAACAGCACACTTTAATTTTGAAGAGAAATAGCTTTTTTTCGCTTTGTTTTCAACTTTTAATATGCAATCGAACCGGTTATTACCGGAGAATCTAGACCGGTCCGAGATGTGATCTAACCAATCAAATCGCTCGATTTGCTAGTGTCCAGGCTTCAAAATACGCGGTCATATAATAAATATTCTTTTTTTTTTATATATACCTCTTTTTATCATTATTTTATTGGGCTTTCACCTAGTTGGAGCTTGCTCTGTCGTGACTGTCCCTCACTGAGTTTTTTCCTTGCATTATTAAGTTATTATTCAACCATTTATAATTATCTATCATTATATTTTATGCACTCAGTGGAAGTTGAATAAATAAATAAATAAATAAATAAATAAATAGAAATAATAACAAGGTTTTCGCTAAATTAATCTATGAAAGTTAACAATTGTAAGTAATGTATAAAGAACGAGAGAGCGTGTTATATCGGTGGATAAAGATCCGAGCTAGCCGAAGGCGAGGATCTTTAGACCCGATATAACTGTTATAACACGCTCTTAAGTTTTTTAGATTACTTATCAAACGTCTAGTTGTCCAGGTTGTCTTGCAATTATCATATTTAACCAGAATTTTCCAAGTTTGACTATTTTTGGCTTTCCATTGTGATAAATTCACCCAAAATCCAACTTATCACCTATATTTTATCATCTGCAACATTTATCTTGAAAATAATGACCTATTTCGAAATACGGGAAGAGATACAGGTTATTCCGTATTAAACAACTTTTTATACTTAATCAAAGAGTGATAGGTAGCTCTCTGAACATTTGCATTTTGTCTCGAGCAGAAAAATGCTTGAAAACACGTTCAAAAAAATGCTTTAGATCACATGTAGGAACCACGAGTTTCGACCAATAAAGCTCAGTTTTGCAGGTAAGAAACATGGAAAAAGCCAAATATTAAATAATTTTGGTGGGGGCGCTGTCTATGTTGTAAAATTTTGAAAATGAATTTTGCAAGAAATTCGCGGGAAAAAGAACGACATTCTGGTAAACATGGCTAATTTTTCAACGATCGCTTAATTCTCAAATTCCCCAATTAGCTCCAATTCACGCAGTAACGTGTTGGTAATGACTTCCACTGATTAATATACACCTTATATATAACTTTAGCGCCCACAATATAACTCGAAAGTGCGGAGTTCTGGTTTTTCTTACCACTTTATACTGACTTGGACGCGTGATATTTTCCCATCTGGGGTGCCTTCGATTTAAATCATTATCCACAGCGCACTGGCAGTAGGTGGACTGCTTATATCTCACTATTTCATTAGTTGAACATAATTTTGAAAAATCGCCATTGAAATGATCCATGCCAACAACAAAAATTCTTACATTCGATAGGAATTAAATTTGAAACCAAAAACACTGACATGCGCTGACAAATTGTATACATGCTAGTTTTCACCATTAAGTACTAAATAGCACTAATTAAACAATAGCAAACAATAGAATGTTCATAATTTAAGGCTATTTAGTACTATTAATGCTGCACGCTTTTTGTGTTTGTATTTTTACATCGAAATGTTAGCCAGTCCTGATAAACGACTTAACAAAATGTGTTTTTTGGTTAAATTTTGTTGTTCGCTTGCGTTCAATTGATTTTCAGACCACATCATTGTCAAAAACCAGCAATCGTGCCCTACTTTGCTTATTGATTATATTAATTATTCATAACACTCGAAGAAGTGTCTGTGAATGGCTGTAAATTTCTAAAGTAATAATATAGCTTAAGAATTTTTTTCAATTTATATTAGCTGAGAGCAGTGGTGTGAAAACTACAGTTTCCATAGTTATGGAAGATGGTTTCATTGCAAAGTTTAAATTTTAGTTAAGTAATGGCCCCAGTAAGAGGTAGGCAGCGTTCTGTTATATTTACGTTGCTTCGGTTTTCATTGTAAGTTCTTCGCAACTTGAATATATGGCATAACCCCTACTTTGAATAAAGAGCTCATTTTAATGCAAGGGGGATATATATTAGTACGTATGTATTATTATAAGTAATACCATGATATATCACATAAGCACTCGCTTCAGGCCGATAACCCTCACTTTTTTTACGCCAATTTCAAGCTCCCACATAAGAATGCCTTGGTTTTGTGAGGATGTTTGAAAAATATCTAAATTGAACTTTGGTTTCTGTGACAATAACTTAGAATCAGGATGTTTGGCGGCCAATCCGATTTTCGAATTAGGAATCTAAAATCGATTCCTGTTTCAGAAAACAGAAAATAGATCATTTTAGTCTTTCAAAAACTTCCAAAGTACAATTCCAAATATCTGATTTTCTAAATCAGGAATCAGAAAAATCGCATTTTCGGATTTCTGTTTTCTGAATCAGAAATCAGGAATCGTATTATCTTACCTATACTACAAAAATACCCGGAGGGGTAGGCCGCTTCATTTCTTACTTCCGGTCAAGAATGACCTCGCCAAACCTCCCCTGTATTACCACAGGTAGCCCGGAACTGAAACGTGACAGAGATGACTTGACGGGGGTAGGGTAAAGTTAAGTTATTCATCCCCAGACTTCTCTCGAAACCACGCATAATGTACATACTGATTACCAATGGCCGACATTGAGGTCGATATATTTGATAGTAAATCAGGAGGGAATTTGGTCGATAAAATGTTATTTTTCTCCGATAAAAGTAGAATTTCTTCGCTTTTCAATCGTTGACTCGCTAGTGCCAAAACCTCCCACGGACAAGCGAGTGTTCTTTAATAAAAGTGTGCGCGCTGAAATGCGCGCGGAGATGCGCAGTAGCAAGGGTCCCGAACTACCTTAAGGCTAATTTACACGATACAATTTTTGCTCTCAACTTGTTGTCTGCAGTAACCCTACAACTTGCTTACAGCTGTTGTAAGGTTTTAAAACATGTTTCAAAATCGTACAACCTTTTGTTCTTGTAGCGCGCAACTGTTGTAATAATTAGAGGTTAACGCACTCAGCGAGTGAATTATCGGGATTTATCTTCACGAGTTTGCTAACAATGAACGAGTAAATACTGCACGAGGCGTTAGCCGAGTGCAGTATGAAAAAATTTCGAGTTCATTGTTAGTAAACGAGTGAAGATAAAATCCCGATAATTCACGAGCAAAGAGTGCGTTAACCTTTTTATTATTCAATTTGAATACACTGCAGAAGCAGGCTAAAACTGTCAGTCGACATCTAAGATCCCTAGAAATAAGCTTAACTCAAGTCATCCAAAATAGTAAGACTTATTCAAAATTTATTTAATAGCATTTGGTAATTTTAACAATACAAATTAAAATAAACCTTTCAGAAGAAAACTAGGAGAAAAGTACCGTGATACAAGAATAATAAACGAGTTCTCAGAATCCATGTTTACAACTTGCTCGGTAAAATTGAAATCGTCCATAAGTCTTATAAACAAAGAACTCAGACTTTTTTGGATCGTTAAGTGATTCAGCACTGAGTCCTAGAACTCGGTAAGTGAAAGGTCTAGAAAATTATCGCTGGAGTTTTGGATATAGGTTTAAACTGGCGACTTACGGTTGAAACGCTGCTAAACCTTGGTGCATGAAGCCGGGAAGAAGTAGTTTTCGTTTGTCGACAGCCGAAGGCTGAAGTACTCGTTTGGCGATTTTTTCGATTCATGATAAAATTTGTTTACCCCATCTGAGAGAAGTTGCGGGGAAAGGATTTCCAGACTTTCTGTTGGATATTTTTTGGATAGCCAGTCTAAAAAACAAAAATTATAGTGATGAATTTGCAAAGCCGGCGAATAGTGTTTTGACAAAAACAACACGCCAAAAACTGAATTTACAGTTTGAATGAAAGTTAGAACTTCGTAAGCTTACCGTTAAAAACAGAGACAGATGAATTTGGAAAGCCGGCGAACTCTGTTTTTAAGCCGTTGAAATATGTTGATCTCAGTAAGCTCCAAAAACTTCAATGAAATTGAGTTTACCTTCATAACAGGCACGCGTGATTTTATATAAAATTAATACGTCGGTATTAATACGTCGTGACGTGTTGTCACGTCATAACAACGCGTCACGTGATACAAACTGACCAATCAGAAAATCAGAATTTGTACAGTGTATGAAAATTGAATAATAATAATAGATAATAACTTTATTTATGTGTGTATTAAACTCTAGCTTACAAAAAAATGTAAACTAATATGGACACCGTATATCTACATCGTAATAAAAATATATATAAATAAATAAATATTCACCCTCCCTTCCCTCCCTTCCCTTCCTTTCCCTCCCTTCCCTTTCCCTCCTGAGTGGTTCGGAGAGTCTGCTTTATGTAAGCAAGCTGTAGGGTTGTTGCATGCGACAAGTTGTAAACAAAAATTATAATATGATTGAGTCGGGTTATTCATACCGCTTTGCGATATTTATATTTACGTTGGTTCGGTTTTCTTTGTTCTTCGCAGTTCAACATACGGAATAATCCCTGCTTTGAATAAAGAGCTTATTTTAATGCAAGGGGAATATGGCTATTTCAAAAAAGGTTGACGGAGCGAACGGCGAATGGCGATTACACGACCGAAAGGAACTGTGGTTACGCTATTATAGACCGCTATCCGACGCGGAGATATGAATCGCCTATCGACAAGTTTGTATAATAAGGTCTTTGCTGCACGGTACCGGAATTGCTTGGGTAGAGCGATTTTCGTATGACTGGGAAACAGTACGGTCACCGCACGACACGGTTACGACACAGTTACGGCAGAATTTTGAATGTTTTTATAGAAATTACGGTACTGACACGGTCACGGTACGGACCGGACCGTTTCCCACTCATATGAAAACCGCTCTATTTAATTAATGAAAATGAAGCAATTCTCGTTACCCCAATTTGCCTTTTGGTCGTGCAATCACCAATCGCCGATTGCCATTCGCCATTCTCCCCGTCAACCTTTTTTGAAACAGCTATATATATTAGTATGCAAGGGGAATATGACTTAAGGCCATTCTCCAGGCCTCGCTGAAAGCACTCGCAGCCAGCTAACGAGTAAAAACGATCGCTGCGAGTGCTTTCTGCGATGAGTGGAGAGTCTGCTTTATTCCCCTTGCCTACTAATTCATATTCCCCTCTCATTGAAATTGCGAATCAGAGAACCGAAGTCTTTACATGTCCTAGTTAAAGAACTAGACCTGGTTGGAAACAGAATACAAATTTGATAACCAATCCATATGACCCAAACGCACTCTTACGCATGTGGGATGCATTTGGTGCACTCGTATGCTTTACTGCGCGCGCATGTTTCTGACTTGGACAGCCATAATTTTTTGACATAAATTTCTCTGTTTTACACATTTATGAAATTTCTATTTTCGAAAACCTCACAAATGTAAAAATAAGTCATTCATCGGCCTTCAGCTCGTGGTTATGTGATATATATAACACATATCATATATTTCACATAACCACTCACTTCAGGCCGATAACCCTCACTTATAGAGCCATTTCAATTATCGTTGTCGCTGAAAAAAGCCTAAAGAATCAAATATATTTTGTGTACTAACAAACTTCTCTGTAGGCATCTGAGAAATTAAGGAATATGTGTCCAAGTTGTAGAATTCGCAAGCATATAGTGAGTTATTTATTGTAATGATGTCACGGCGATAAAAGTTTTTCATGATTCCACTGTCAAAGCTTTAGGCTTTAAGATTTTTTCAGCGACAACGTTAATTGAGTTAAATTACACTGTAAATATTAGAGAGCAAGTTTTACTCTTACGGTAGAGTAAAAAGTACTCTGCCAAGGAGAGTAACTTGAAAGAAGTAAAAATGACTCCAATTTAAAGAAGGAGTAAAATCTACTCCCCTGAACAGGAACTAGTGTTCTTTTTATTCTAGTAATGGAGTTATGGAAAGTGGAGTAAAATCAACTCTGTCTCTGGGATTTAGAATGACTCAAAAGTGGAGTAAAAGGAGTAAAAACAACTCTACTTACCAGAGGAGTTAAAACAACTCTACTCTGGCTTTAGCCAATGGAAAACACCGGAAAAACAATGAAATTGAATTTTCACCAATCAGCACGCAGTGTTTCATCCAGCGCCGAAGCTAAGTTAGAAAATAGAGCAGTGAAAAACAAAATGGTGGACAGATGTCAGTGGACAAAATCACTCTATTAAGGTGCTTACTATTAATTTCTTATCTTTCAACTGATATCTCAGACTGGCAAAAAAATTCTATGATTACTTTGGTATAATTTTTTTAGACGACTGAGTTCTTTTTTGTTGGATTTTTGCTTTTTGAAAATTTCGTCTTGACAAGCTGATCTTCGAGAGCTTTCACAGTTCTGGAACAACTTTGTCAATTAAAAACTCGCCCTCAAGCGATGTTGAACGCTTCAGTGTGGTTTTTCTTTATTACAACTGTTTTAAGGTAGAAACACGACTCGTAGGCTGTGATTCAAAGCTTTCTTGTTGAATCAGGTGACTGAACTCCGCTTTCATAAAAGTTTTGACATTTAATGTATAAGAGAGAATCAAAGAAGAAAATTTCAATTCATCATACAAATTTCGTTATTTAAAAAGATTGATTTATTTTCTGTTAACTTTGCCATTGGTTTGTGATGGCAAGCGTTCGCGCGATCGTTATTTTTATCAGTTGAAGAAAAAAATCCAGAAATAGTCAGGCTTATCAATCTTTTGATTCTGATATCTAAAATTCTTCTATATTAGACTATTTTCTTGACCTTTTTATCTTTTTTTCACACGGGGAAATTCAAGTTCTACGGAATTGAAATCAGTAAGGGATTTTTTAGTTTTTATGAAAATGAAATTTATATAAATTGATCAATCCCCGACTCCAAATTCCCGGTAATTTTGTCACAAAACCTGGCCAATTTAACTACAAATTGAGAGAAGTTCTTATCATCCTATGTGGGTACTGAGTTGATTTTACTCTAAATGCAGAGTAATAAACACCCAAAAGAGTCAGCTTTACTCCAAATTCAGAGTACCTTTTACTCCTGGCATGGAGTTATTCTAGAGCGGTTTTCATATGAGTGGGAAGCGGTCTGGTCCGTACCGTGACCGTGTCAGTACCGTAATGTCTATAAGAACAGTCTAAAATTCTGCCGTAACCGCACCATGCAGTGACTGTACTGTTCCCCAGTCATATGAAAACCGCTCTAACTCCTACCACAGTAGAGTAATTTTAACTCCGAAATTAGGGTCATTCTGTCACGGTTTTGCTACTCGATTTTCGGAGTAAAAATTACTCTTCAAAATTTACAGTGTAGTTCTATAGAAACAAGTGTGATTTAAATGCATTACCATCATAAAATTGGCATTCATTTCGGTCTTGGCTTGACGCTCGTAGCTTGCCCTGCGAGAACGATTTTTGAAATAAGTGTACATCTACATCCCTCGGGCCTACGGCCCTCGGGATGTATACACCTATTTCTGACAAAGTTACAAGTCAGAGCTAAAGGCGATTATAGGCGATAGGAGATATATCATTCCACTATTTTAGTTGTGTTTTCTATTTGTCTTTATTAAGAAAGTCAACAATCACTTCCAATCATATCCAATGTTCAGAGCAAATCCAACGGAATAACGAAGCTATTTTTAATGACTTCTTGATTAGTTTGGAAATTGAATGACCTATCTCCTATCGCCTATCGCCTTTAGCTCTGACAGCCTTTTTTGAAATGGGTGTATGGCTAAACGCCTTGGTTCTCGGTATTTAACTCTTCCTTGTAGCGTGCATGTAAACTGGCCTTTAAGATAATCCCCTTTACAAAGAGTTCTTAGGGATTATAGTTCTTAAGTCAATACGCTCAATATTCTGACATCACTATATACTTTTACTGGAAACTTGGCTAAAAATCAATCAGTTCTATAGATAATTCTAGCATTATGCTAATTAATGGTTGCCGTAGGCAAACCAGTCTAGATCTCTAACTAAAACATTGTTAAGCTATTTTACTGCGAATGCTCGACGTGATTGACGGCAGGCCAAAAGTAACGTAACGTGGGCTCTGGGTACGCAGCAGCTTTAGCTCTTTATTATTACGGGACTCCTGTGAAACAGGCGTCTTCTGTAAACAATGTCTGTAACTAGCACTGCATCTTTCATATTTCCACTTCAAGTTTTATTACAAGTGTTTTAAACTCTACCACTGGAACTCTTTTTCGTGTAACTCGTGCGCTTCTCACCCTGCAAGAGAATTATCACGTATAACTAGAACGCTATCGTTGCCAACCTTCAACTTTTCGAGGCCTGAGCGCTCGCTCGACTTCTACGGAAAACCCGTAGATATAAAAGGGCTGGGACACCCTGAATTATTACTACAAGAATGTCAAAATATATACATGAATAATATGAATAATATGAAAAATAATTATGGAATTAGTATCAGCTGCGTTAGTCGTATTTGAAACAAATCTAATACAAAACTTATTTTCTTTAGCAGTGTAATGGCAGCCAAAGTGTTCTCATCATTATCACAACCAGTTGAGACTGGATGTAAGTACCAGATTGCTTATTTTTGGTAAAAAAAAACACCAGATCGTAATTGTGGTTCATTTAACACATCACAAAATAGCTCTCAGGAAGAGTTAAATACCGATATGGATAAAAGCCGAAGTTCGAGGTATTTAACTGCCTTATTATGTGATTGAGGAGGGTTTCACACAAAAGCGATTCAAAAAGACACTCACTGTTTAGATCATTGTTACTGAATTCCCAGAAGGAAACCTTGAATAATTGTTTTTCAATTCTATTCGGAGCAACACTAACGAACTTCATGATAACACACAAAACTTTTTAGTTGTTGTTGTTGCTGTTGTTGTTGTTGTTGCTGTTGTTGTTGTTGTTGTTTTTGAGAAGATTTCATCAGTTATAATTAGCTCAGTAGTATAGTGGTTAAAAGTGGGTGTAGGAGTGCAGAAGGTCTCGGGTTCGAATCACAGTCATCAGTGATGAAAGACTTCTTTTCACCAGAAAACCAGAAGTCTTGGTGTCCACACATAATTAGATGATCTAAGAAAGTATGGGACGAAATTGTAAATTCAAGGGATTTATCTAGATAAACTCCGGGGAAATCTGTAAATAAAACCTTTGAATTCATAATGACACCAAGAAAGAGCCAGACAACCTGGTGATCTGACAGTTTTTAATTAATAGGCATGGTCTATGAAGAAAATAACTTTAGCTTTGTACAACACTTATTTTTCGACTAAGCGTTTCTTGTTGCTCAATGCTTGAATTAATAATGATGAAAAAATGAAATCTCTTATTCTTTGCGCATTCCTACATACTATTTGCAGAGAGTGCGCATGGCGTTTTCGGAATCGCAGAGAAACTCTTCCCGTTAAACGTACTATACAAACTGGCTTGCAAGGTTACTCAATTAGATCTCCAAATATCAGAGTTTGAAAGTGGCGTGGATCCATGAGGGAGGTCAGATTCACGAAGCGCTTATTGTTCTGAAGCTTGTCAATTGTTCAATATACAAGGAGACCCACAACACTTTTCTGTATAACACCATAGTCCTGGACTACATCGTTGTAAAGCTACAATATGATGTAGATGTATGAAAACTGGACTTACCTATAGTATAAATGTTGGGGTACATAAACGCCAGACGACGATGTTAGGACATTAACGAAAGGCATGAGTGAGAGGTAATGACACGGTCTGGCTGCTAACGTACTGTATAGCCCTAGCCCTCACGTGTGGTTGGCTCTTGTAAGCTTTATTTCTCTGTCTCTACAGGGAAAAACATTGCGCTTGAGGTGTTCAAGGAATTGAAAGGTGAAGATGAATACGACAAGATCATGAAGAAGATCATGAAGGTATGTAAACGTTAATTTTAAGGTCTTACTGGTTTTACTATAAAAGTGGGATGGCAAAACAAAAATCCCGTAATGTTCAAAAGTTCAAGTGGTGAGTCGAGGTAATACAATGGAGAAATATTGGTAAATGAGAGTGTTTGATACTACCAAAAGTAGTTTAGTTGTTTAATAAAACAACATTGATATACATTGACATCCTTCCAATGCAATCGAGGTTGGCTTGTTCATGAAGCAATTTTAACCTCGACTTGAAGACTTGTCCATGTGCATTGAAACGAATTCAAAGACTGTCGATTAAGATATCAGAAACATGAAAAAATATCAGAAACATAAAATTGCCTTGAAATTCACATGTTGCTAAAATAATAAGTGCTTTGTTTTCCATAACGAGCCGCAGCCGACTTGATTTTTAAAACAGCAGGGGTACTGGTTGCTACGGAGCAACGTCATAATCTGATTAATTGCGGTTACGTTCTGACATTGCCGAGGGATTATTCTTTCAACAGCATACATACGCAGTTACGTTTTCCGTGTTATTTTTGGGAGCTACGTCAGGATTTTGGCGCAAAATTGAAATATAAGTCCATTCATCTTCGGTCATGTTTGAGCAGTGTTCGTGCTTTAGATCGGTCCCTAACTATGAATAGAGTGGTTGAGCAAAAGAACCCTCAAACCTTTTGGTACATGTTGAATAGTACTTTATGTGGTAAAAAGTTTCTATGTTCTGCAATTAATTATTTCGAAATATCCACATCAATTCTCGCGAGACGACAATGGCGTACAAATTGAGATGTGCTCGATCGACGCGCGACAAGGAGGTAACAGTTGTATTGCCGTTTGGTCATGAAGTCCTGAGTATTTGAATTGGTAGGTGCATTGCCTGAGTGCTTCGGGTGCAAAGAAATTCTCTTTGTGCCTAGCTGGTTCATCCAGCATGAAGTCCTGGCTATTTGAATTGGTAGGTGCATTGCCTGAGTGCTTCGGGTGCAAAGAAATTCCCTTTGTGCCTAGCTGGTCCATCCAGCATGAAGTCCTGGCTATTTGAAAGTGCACTGCCTGAGTGCTTCGGGTGCAAAGAAATATTTTCTTTATGCCTAGCTGGTCCATCCAGCTATTCGAATTGCTGGGTAAAAAAGACTATAATATGTTAGAAAGCAGTACTTGAAGCTCGTTTCAGTAATCAAAATAGCTTTATTAGCATAAAAGTCCTCAGTCTTTGTACAGAACTGGAATTATAATATAAAATCTAAATTTGCGCTGACTTCGGATTGATGTACTTCTATAGTACTGCTGAGATCTTCGCTTACGGTGGCCGGTTGTTGTAATTCAGCAGTCTTCTACTTAAGTCTATCTGAACGACTTGGACGAGAGTTAAAGAAAGTTTTATTTTTTTTGAGTTTGCGATTTAGCTTTGTTGTTGTAATCTTTTCTGAATGAAAGCCTGGTTTTTGGCAAAAGATGGTGTCAATTGACAAGTATGACATGTTTGTTAAACAAGAGGTCCTGCTGTTCTGCTGAAAAAGCTTTAGTTGCTCAAAACACACGAATAATATTCTTATTTCGGGTCAGCAAGTTTCTCACTAGTCCAAAATACTATTTCATGCAAAATTGTAACAAAAACATGTTAAATTAGCTATAAATGAGTTGTTGCTTCTGATCAGCTAGACCCCCAACAGATGGGTAAAGAATCTTTACCGATCTGTCGGAGATTTTGCGGTTGCTAAGGGCATGAGGCTCGTTATGTTATCACAACAGGAGCCTCCAGCGCCAGGAATTTTTAGTAAGGCAAGGATAGACTTAAACTTAACTGGATTTTATATGGCATTTGGTGCAAAAGCCTTTTTGTCCAAAAGGCGTCCATCTCATCCATATGGTTTTGGAGCATATGGGAAAGTGCAAATGGTTGACAATCCAAAGTTTCCAGAACACGAGTTTTTCATGCCAGGACGAGTATTTCCTGTTCGTCTTCGCCATGCAAATCTAACTTTTGATGATGACGGGAAGTCAGACTTCAGAAGTGCTGCCTTGAAGTTCGCTGACAGTGACGAGGACACCACATTTGATTTGGTTATGTCCACAGGACGTTCAAATATTTTCACAGACACCCAGTCCTTGTGGGATGCATTGAATGGTGCAAGGGGAGGAATGTCGTATAAAGACTACTGCCTTCTCAATCCACTGTAGTAAGTAGCTCCATTTCATTTAGAATGCATATGAAGTAGCCCTATGGCACTGGTTATTAAACTAGTTAGTAAAACTTGGTGCTCATTAGTACTGGAGTCTTACTGTTGAATGCAATTAGGCTTCAAAATATTGAGCACACACACGAGTGAAAATTCTTCTTTTAATGAAATAACTCGTTATATCCTTACCAAAGAAAAAGACAACAGTGGTTAGGTAAAAGGTAAATCAATATATCTAGCGTCGGTAGTTCCTTCAGCTAAAATTAATCTGGTCTCCAAGGAAGCCGGTGATGTGCTCTTTACCCTCTCTCTCCATCAGTGCTCCGTTTCAAGGGTCTTTCAAGCTACTTAACGCTACACGGAATGGAAAGACGTCGAAACAAGTGTGAGGTGAATGGAGATCGAGCTCGGACCTCGGCTTCAGAAAGCCGCGCACGTGCTCACCAACTGAGCTACACTTGCTTGTTGTTTTTGAGAGTGAGAAAATATGTCGGAGATTTGCTAGAAAATACAATTCCAAATATTATATTAAAATTGTTAATTAAAAATAGACAGAATGTTGAAAGTCTAAAAGTGGGAAATTTGATGAAAATTTGTTAAATAACAACTGTATGTAATTTCTTTCTAGATCTTTTTATGTATATGAATATCTATTCTATTCGTGTGGTATTCCTTAAGTTTGTCTAGAAAATAGTTCAAAACGTAGTGCGAAGCAGCCGAAAATTAAAGTGCTTGTATAACTGGAAATCTATTTTCTTATTTTTTAGTATGTACGGTGTCATCGAAACAATTCGACGACCTCCCGACTCCTATGTTGACCAGGTTTATTATGCTCATTTGCCATTTAACTTCATCGCAAAAGATGGAAAGAAGCGGTATGTTAAGTTCCGAATGATAAATAACGAGGGGCTAGCAGAAACTGGTCTACTCACAGAAGAAGAACAACGGAAAGTGTGGTAAGCATGTGACAGCCGTCAACTGTTTCTTGGCACTTTTTTCTGTTCTAACTTTATGCAATGGTTAGGGCTGAATAGTTTAGCTAGCCATGAATAGGAATCAACCCGCCAATGGCGAAGTAACTCGTGGATTTTAGTTAAATAATGAGTTTTTTATTTGAAGGCAAAAATATAAATCAATTAATACAATATGTATTTTTCTAAGTGATAAATCATTGCTCTCACAAATCTAAAAATTAAGATTGGGCCCATCTGTAAAGAATTTTGAAAGATTCATTTGGATAATATTATTAATAATATCAGCTAATTGACTTGAGTATGAAAGAACAAAAAAAGATAATGAAGCAAAGGAAAAAGAAAAAAAAAAGAAAAAAAAAAAGAAACCGGTCTGCCCGTCATTCGAACCGGGTACCTCTGGGCTCGCAGCCAGCAACGAACCACTTGAGCCACTGAGCAATTTAATGTTTGGGAAGGTTATATTTTTATACATATATTGTAAATTTATGGCTGTACGCTTAGCAAAGCTATTGAACATGTACAAATTATGAAAGAAGTTTCTCTATGAACCAAATGTCGCTATGAATAAAATAAATTACTCCATAAAAGTACTCATAATAGCCACCAAACTTAAACTCAAATACGCTTTTTTGATGCCGTTTCGGCCAGCCGGGCCGTAGCGATTCCATGGCCATGCAGTTTCTCCAGTTTCAGCAGGCGTCAGTTCGTACTGAAATATGATTTCGTTTGCTTTTTATTTCAACATTTACTCTCGTGCTGATAGAGTACAAACACTAAATGCTGGATGACTCGTTGATATTGGACTTGCGACGATTTTTTTTGTTTGAAGACAGCGACTACAAAGTCCATTGTTTTCACATCCGAGTATATCGAACAGCTCGATCAACTTGGAGATGCGATGAAAATTATTCCAAGCTGCAGAGGGAACTGAGAGTAGTTCAATACAGAATGTGGCAATGAATAAGAAACTATTTATTCAAATCTATTGGCAATTTCGCCTAACATCCGACACGTACAATCGATCTTCGCGGAGTGCAGACCCGTGTACATGTAACTTACATGTAGAGCACGAGGTAATGTTAAAAACTTGTATTACCCAGCTTAGATCGTGTGCCTAAAAATTGTTGCTTGTACACAAATCTAAAACAGTTACATTACGTTCAAAGCTCTGGTCGCCGAAAATTATTATAGAGTATGAGGGGGAACACCGTACGGCCTACGATACGATACGGTTACAGCAGGAATTTCGAATGTTTTTATAGAAACTATGATACTGGTACAGTTACGATACGGTACGGTAAGTTTCCCACTCATACGAAAACGACTCTAACGCAAGTTAGCACCGTATCGTATTATCAAGAATAGACCGGAAGTAAAGTTTGACAGACCGGAAGTTTACAGGAAAGTGAGTGAGTGAGTGAGTGAGTGACACAATAGCTTACTACTTTATGTATGGCACCATTCTAGTTAGACAATAGATAGATTGAATAGTTGTTGTCATACACGAAGTAGTAACCTGACTGATTTGCATATTCGACCCCTCACAATAACTCGTGGATTTTCAATCCACGAGTTAAAAATGAAATGACATAAAAATATAAAGGGAATGACTGCTAGAAAAGACAATTTACAGAACAAAAAATACTAAGAAGAATATACATAATCTTCATATCGGATGCTAAAATATTGCTTTATCGCTAAAATATTGCTTTATTGTCGAAGGGAGCGAGAGCGATATCCTGACGAAAAGCGTCCCAAAGATTATCTTAAAAATGAATATGAAGATCGTCTTCAGAAAGGACCAATTCATTACAAACTTCAACTTCAACTACACGAAGCCAGCCAAGTTGACAGTCAACATGTTTTTAATTCCGCCGTGCACTGGGACGTAACAACTCATCCTTGGTTGGATTTTGCTGATGTTACCATCACTACTATGCTTCCTGATGACGTCATCGAGCGTACTTCTTTCAACCCAGTCAACAAGCCTCCCTCGCTGTGTATGACAGGTCCACCCAAGACGATTTACGATTTTAATTGCATTCCATATTACAGAAGTCTTGTCTACAAGAGAAGTCATGCCCTGCGCTCTTTAAGAAGTCCTCACAGCGAAGAAGACAGCATGTGCACATACATGATTCAGGTTGAAACTGGAGATGTCAAAAATGCAGGAACAGACGCAACTATTACCATAGCATTGACAGGTGTTAGTTTGATTTGATATGACCCCCCTGAACCCCCCCCCCCCCCCTCCCCTTTACCCGTAGTTAATAATGTACTGGGCAATGTACTGGGCAAACACGAATGTTTATAATAATCTAATTACATTTGGAAATTAATAATCGGATATACGAACTTCGATAAGGCCGTTAAACCGTAGGCTCTATAGCTATCTCTCCACACTATAGGCTCAGAATTTCTAAAAGAGCTCAGGGACTTAAAAACGTTTAACGATGCTTCTATTGTCTTAGGCTTTAAATTCATCTTCAACGTTGTTGCCTTTTTTGACGTCACGAACGACCCACGGCAAAAACGAGATCAGTTTGCGGATCAAAATCGATTCTACCTCCTCATTTGCAAATTGGAAATCACATGAGATAACGCATGCGTAGTGAAGATTTATTTGTTTATTTATTTATTTCCAGATTCAGTTAACAAACTTACATAGTTAGTTACACTAGGTGGACAAAACAATAGGACACGTAGTCTTCTACATAGGTTAAGCCACCCTCCCCACCCCTGATGAGAATCTATATATATTGAGAAGAAGAAGAAGAAGAAGAAGAATATAATAATTGAGAATAACACAAAAATACTACTAATACGAGCACATAGTTAACGGACTTATCCTACGACATTTTGGGCAAACAATCTTGTAAGATCTAATGTTGTCTTGATCAAAGACTAACCTTAATCTCTCAAAAAAGAAGGCCTTAAGTTTACTTTTAAAAGTACTAAGAGAAGTAATACCCTTAATGTTGTTGGGTAAACCATTCCAGATATTGACTATACGTATGAAATAAGTATCTCTAAAACTAGGCGTTCTTGGAATGCAATTATGCGTTAAATATAACCCAGAGGAACCATTGAAGATCACTGGAGTGTTGCGATAGTAAGAGAAGTCCGCTGTTTTCTTTGCTTGGAAAAAAAATGGAGAAGCGTTTTAATTTTGTTTGGAAACCATCCAGAATTTACTCAAGCAACAACCGTTGGACAGAAAGAAGGAACTACGAGATATATTGCTTAAATTCTGCAATATTCAATCATGGTTGACCACATGGCGAGAGAGAGAAAATAGTGTGGTCGATATACAGTCATACTACTTGCAAAGCATTGATATTAGCTAGGGTAGTAATGTAAGCTGAGACAACAAACATTTCTAGAACAAATCATACTCTATGGATCACTCTCAGTGTATAAAAGGATTGAACTAAATTCGCATGATCCAAAATGTCTTAAATTTCACACGAAACCTAGTAGTCTGCCTTATCAGACCTTGTCCTAGGGAGAATGTTACTTCCATAGAACTCACAGAATCATTTTGTTTAGCATGAGAATTTTGTCCACACAGTAGAATTTTCCCCCAAGAAATAGTCACATAAGTGATAAATTCACAGCAACTTTAGCCAAATTCGATCACTTCTAAATCTCCTCGATCTGCAGCTTTTGGACTTGAGTTGTAAGTGGGATTTTAATTCAGCCAAAACATGGATATTTTTCGACGATAAATACCTGGAATGTCTTCTATGCGTTTCGGTAATACTATGAAAACTATTGTAACGTCACGAAACGGCAACAACGCTGAACAGCCGTTTGCCTAGAGACATCCCCTTCCTCCTAGATGTGTATTAGGACTAATCGGTTTTCCTCAGTTTTGACTGTAAAATAACCTTTATTTCCGTGATGAACAGGATCCAAAGGGCGTACTGATTTCCTGGTTTTGGACAAAACTTTGCACAATGATTTTGAAAGAGGACAGATTGATGAATACACGATAAAAGCCATGGACGTTGGTGAACTATACGTCATTCATTTCCATAACGACAGGGGAGGCTTATTGCTCAAAAAACCTGATTGGTTCGTGAACAAAGTGACGATTCTCAAGGAAGGCTCAGTCAAACACTACAACTTTCCGTGCTACTCCTGGATTTTGAAGGAATTTGTTGCTTTCGAAGGCGCAGGTACACCTACATAAAGAAATTATCAATGAGCATTCATTAGAAAATCAGCAATGATATCACAATGGTTGGATTTAAATTCAATCTGCAGTCAAATGGCTTAGGCAAAGATTTTTCTGTTTATAAATAGAAAGTTATTGAGAAATGTAATCAGTTTGTCCAGTGGTCAGTCTCCCTGTAGCTCAGTGGTAGAGCGTTCGAACGTATCTAGCCGGATACGCATGCTGTATATTAACACAAAAATTATTTTATTTTTAAGGAATTTTACCTCAAAAAGAGCAGCCGGAGGTTGTAAAGATTGAGCGTCAACTAGAGATCAAAGAACGTCAAAAGCAGTATAGATGGTTTCCCGAGAGCAAAAAGATCCCTGATCTTCCAGGATACATTCATGCGATTGAACACGACGACATCCCAAAGCCTTCGCAATTCACTGACCCTTCCCTGAAGTGCTTTCTTAATGGTCGCAATGTTGCGAAGCTTAATCTCGGTCTTGCATTAATACTAAACTTGTTTGAACCCTGGGATGATTTTGATGACTTCAAGAGCATGTACAAAAGTAAGGAAAGAGCACACACATTAATATTGATTGAATAAGCCCGATTTTACACTTTGGATCGCGAATTTTTCAGAGGACGTTACATTTTATCAGCGTTTCAAAAGGAACATTTTTAGTGTTAATTTGCAAAATGCTATTAGTTAATACGAAACACAGACTCATTTTCACAATTTAGCATATATGATCCGAACTCTAGAAAGCCATTCAGATCAGTATTAGATAATAAGATCTACCAAGCAAACAAAAAATGTTAACCATTGTGAAAGTAAATAACTGTTGACATTTCTACAGTTAGTACCTTATTGAATCAGTCTATCTTAAATGTACATTTCAATGAAGGTTAACCCGAATATAACACGATAATACCTATGCTGTTTTTCTATTGTTCAGCTTGGGTAATTAGTGATAGACCTAAGTATGCCGAAGGTGATGCCTGGATGAAAGACTCTGTATTTGGTATGCAGTACTTAAATGGAGTAAATCCGCTGCAGATTGAAAGATGTAACAAAATACCTGAACGGTTTCCAGTCACTCAAGCTGATGTTGAGAATTCTTTGGACCGTGGATTGACTTTGAAACAGGAGATAAAAGTATTTAAATTTTAATAATCTTTTTTTTGGCTTGAAAGTCTGCCTCTCTGTTTGTCTGTCCATCTGTCTGTCCGTCTGTCTTTTACTGGTCCTCTTTATGATGGCTTTGCTGTGGTCATTTCGTAACCTTGGTGCCAGGGAATTTTCTAGATTTCACGTTACGTTTCGTTGATAATTATCTTGGAGAATCTTGGATTATCTTCACAGATAGTTATTAGCGAAAGGCAGCGTGAGTCAAATCTCTGGCGCCAAGGTATACGTAGACCTTTCGTTTCTCTGCTTTTATTAATTTGACTTCCATAATTTTCAAGGCTGGTCACATCTACATTGCGGACTACTCCATCCTCGATGGTATTCGACGTAACGGTCATGGTACAGATAAACTGCGTTACGTCACGGAACCACTGGTCTTGCTGTATGTGAACAGTAAAGGAGATCTGGTGCCAATTGCTATTCAGCTTTTTCAGAAACCTAGCACAGAAAATCCTATATGGACACCAAACGATGACAAGCTGGACTGGTTGTTTGCAAAGATGTGGGCAAAAGCTGCAGACGCCCAAATCCATCAGGTTGAGATAACAAAGTCCATGTACATGTAGTGTAACAAAGTTAACATATAATGTAGCAAATTCCACTCACAATTAGGCTTTGTAAAGAAGCAGAGAATATGATATCAATTGTTATTTTCCTTTAAATCTTAGTTGGTTACTCACTTACTAAGGACACATCTCATCGTGGAAGGTCTTGCTTTGGCTGCATGGAGAAATTTGCCATCCATCCATCCAGTCTTTAAGCTTTTGTATCCACATTTGCGCTCTGTCATGGCCATTAACACACTTGGCAGGAAGGGACTCATTAGTGAGGGGGGAGTCAGTGATAAAACCCTTAGCGTTGGAGGAGGTGGTCACATTCAACTTATGCAGAAATGTTACAAAATGTTTTCGTGGGATATGATGGATATCCCAGCACATCTTGAAACGATGGGTTTGATGGATCGCGAAGCACTTCCCAATTTTCATTACAGGTAAACTACAGTTCCCCCTTAAAGTTTAATCATAAGGGCCGTAGCAGGAGGAGAGGCCGCTCCCCCCTTTCCCCCCTTTCCCCCTTCCCCCCTTCCCCCCTCCCCCCCCTTCCCCCCCCCCCCCCCCAATTTTTTGACATCTTGGCTTCACAGTATAATTTTTAATAGGTTTAAGCATGTAATTTTCATTTTCATCGAGAATGAAGTTGCCGATCTTAACTTACCCCATTTAATACTTTACTCTGCATATGTCTTTGCATACTTTTTCCCGCCTTTTGGGAGTGCAGATCAATGCGTCTGTCAACAAAAACGGGAGTTTTCATGGATTTGGTTTGAAGCTTTTGTGAGGTAGCTGTATTTTTCCAAGCTTTTCACTTTTTTTGGATACATTTTAATAAAAAATAGCTTTTTGGTAGTAGTAGTGGTAGTGTGGGTTTTTGTCTTGTCTCAACTTTCGATCTAGCTGCGCGCTATCATTGTTGACACAATAGTCGATGTTGATTCCTTCACATCTTATTGGTAAAGACGCTCTTTGATTGGCCAGTTCCTGCTTAATTTATAATCAGTGTTTCTATTTATAGCACACAATGCGCACATGCTACTGTATAAACCCAATACCGTAGAGGAAAGCTCATGGAAAGGGCTCATGGATTCCTTTTTTCCCCTCTAAATTAAACTCTTATATATTCATAGAGATGATGCACTTGCGCTATGGGAAGCGGTAACCAAATTCATCAGTGATATTGTTCACCTGTACTACCACAACAATGAAGATGTCTCTCAAGATACAGAGCTTCAGGCGTGGGTCAAAGATATACATGACAACGGCTACAAACAAATGGAAGGCCATGTAGACCACAAGTTCCCGTCATCTCTGAAGTCACGTGACGATCTCATTCAACTTCTGACACGTATCATATTTACATGCTCATGCCAGCATGCAGCAGTAAATTTTGGTCAGCTCGACACATACGCGTTCCTCCCTAATTGCCCTGCATCAATTCACCAACCACCTCCCACAAAGAAAGGAGAGACAACTATGGAAAAAATCATGAAGGCGTTGCCAGAGAAAGCACAGACAGGAGCACAAATTGGAACCGTGCACCTTCTCACTCGTTTTGCAAAGGACGAGGTTTGAGTTACATTCATTTTAATGATAGAATATGCCCCACAATATAATCATTCTACACGTACATCCAAATTTTGCCTTTCGGTTATGTTGCATGCTTACACGGAAAAACTGGGAATATGGACACTCCGCTAATAATACGGATACCCTACCAAGGACATTACGAAGACTGTACTCAGCGAAAAAAAAAAAAAACCGGACTCTCGCTATTACGGACACAAATTGCGGTCCCGTGGGTGTCTTTAGTAACGAGATTTGACTGTAATAGCTAACTGCACAACCCTCACTCTTTCCGTAAAAAAAAATCATTTTTTAAGAAATTTTAAAAACTGGTTACTTTGGTCCTGCTTTTACTGAAATGCAGCTCCATAAGTTTATACAATGTGAAGATATTCATCATGTTCATTTCTTGTTTTCTCCAGAAATTCCTCGGAGATTATTCCGATGGACTGTTTGTTGACCACCCAGCTTTGGAAGCTATTGACAAGTTTCAAGACAATTTAGAGAAGATTTCAGACTCCATCAAGAACAGGAACAAGTCCTTGGAGTGGCCATACATTTATCTGCTTCCAGAAAGAGTGCCAAACAGCGTTGCTATTTAAAATGTCAACAGGATATTCTGCTGCGCTCATTTTGGTCATGGTGTGCACTTGAAATTTCAAAATGTGTTGTGTCTCCAAAGACTTTGTTGACTTTCGATTTTTCTTGACAGTATCGTGCTTTTCTTATATTTGGTAACTTCAAGGTATATATAGAAACACCAGTTAGCAATGTAAAGAATAAATTTAAGGGAGTAGTCTTTTATTTTAAGTATAAGTACCAGCCTTTTAAGGCTTAGTAAGATACGTATAATAATTTGTGCATCCTGATTGCCAGATAGCACTTCAATTTGTTTTAAGTTGCGAGTACAAATTGATGACATTCATAGTACAAAAATTTGTAATAAAAAAACAAAGTAAAACACTCAAAACTTGATCAATTTACACTTACAGGTCTTTTGACTTCCATAGAGCCCTTCAGTGCACTTAAAAACAAGTCACAGTATTTAGTAATGATGCAACTTTCCAAAACCTGATTTGGAAAAGAAATCATCAACGAGTTTTTAAATGCCGTATTCAGCAATATATGAATTTGGGATTTGTTGTGTGTGATAAGCACGCCCCTCTTAAAACCAAACGTACTCGTGCTTTACGAAGCCCCTGGATTAACTCTGAAATTAAAAAGCGTATGCGCCAAAGAGATCGACTCAAAGCTAAAGCTATCAAAACCAAAGATCCTAAACTTTGGGACGCTTTTAAGAAGGCCCGCAATCAAGTAAATAACGAAGTGCATGAAGGAAACTAAAAAAGCCTATTACAATAATAGTTTTCATGTCAACTCAAATAATTCGAAGAAAACCTGGCAGGCAATTAACGGATTAACTGGTCGCAAATCAAATAAATCAACCATAAACAGTATAGTAGTCAATGATGAAACCATTAGTGACCCGAAGAAAATTTGTAACAATTTCAACAGTTTCTTCGCTGAAATAGGACCTCAGCTAGCAAAGAATATTCCCGACGTTGATCATTCTTTCACAGACTATTTAACTAAAACAGAATCAAAATTTTCATTCGAAAAAATTAATTCCTTGGAGGTTCAGCAGTTATTGTCAAAGCTAAACATAGCCAAGACAAACGGTCTAGACAATATACCAGCCCGCCTGCTAAAAGAATGCCCCGATTTGATTTCAGAATCTCTGACTCAAATTTTTAATGAGTCGATAAAAACAGGAATTTTTCCCACGGATTGGAAAAGAGCTAGAGTAACACCACTTTATAAAAATTCTGGGGAACGCACTGATCCCTCCAACTATCGACCAATTTCTGTCATTCCAATTGATTGAACGAGTTGTTTACGATCAGTTATACAAGTATCTCATCGACAACAAATTGCTGTCGCAGTATCAGTCCGGTTTTCGCTCACTCCATTCAACTGTTACGGCCTTACTCGAAGCTACTGATAGCTGGGCATGGAACATCGATCAGGGCTTGGTCAATTCTGTTGTATTTTTAGACCTGAAAAAAGCCTTTGATACGGTTGACCACGATATTCTGCTTTCCAAGCTTCACTTTTATGGTATTGAGGGAGTGGCGCTACAATGGTTCGAATCGTACTTGAAAAACCGCTCTCAAGCGCGCGTGCTCAGTCAATGGTTTTCAGTCGACTGACTTGAGCATCACGTGCGGTGTACCACAGGGAACCATTTTAGGGCCTCTTCTCTTTCTAATTTATATAAATGATCTACCTAACTGTTTGTCGCACTCAATCCCTAGAATGTACGCAGATGATACAAGCCTTACCTATGCAGGCAATGATATTGACAACATTAATGATAATGTCAATGATGATCTGAAGAGGGTTTATGCATGGCTCGCTGCCAATAAGCTCACGATTAACATGTCCAAAACAGAATTTCTGCTTATTGGGTCTCGACAGCGATTATTGCGTTTCCCTGCATCCCCATGGCACAGAATGCTATTGTTTTCTTGGACATGTTCGTTACGGTTGAAAAACTCGGCATAAATTAAGAAGAAGTGAACCTGAGTTTACGGTTTATCATCTAAAGCATGTCAGATACTTCAAAACCTTTCGTTAGAACTAAAGTAGAATTAAGATGTTTCTAAATAGCCAACTCGGTACTTCAAATACTTTTGCGTTCGTGATTTGTCATCAAACTTCTTGTTGTTACCTTACATCAACTGTCAAAAGCAAAATTTTTAGTAAAAGAAACTGTAAACTTGTTATTCTCTCAATTAACTGATTCCTTCTCAAGTATTTTGATTATATGCCTACATTAACTTTTAATTTTCACTATTAAAAGTAACATTAAAAGACGAATGAGTATTCATGTCCGTATCATCAAAACCGAGAAGGCGTCCATGGTTACGAGTAAACAAAGCGAGTTTCTCTTAGCAAAAATGATTTTTGTCAACTTCTTTCTAAGTTTAAAGCTTTTTTGAAGCGGAAACATCGAGTTTGAATTCTTTTTGGCGTTAGAATTAGCTAAGTTTTCAAGTAGCTTGTTGTTGAAGCCGGGTGGCACTTGCGAAGAAGCATATGTAAATGAGGTTTATAACACTTTAGACATGATCATATAAAACTCCATCCCGATCTCAGTTTTTATGACTTGACATTGTTTGAATTGGATACACGTTATGCCTAGACATTCTACTATCCTTTGACCGGCTTAGATTTGTAATGAAAAGCTTTCTAGTTAAGAAATAATCCAATTTACGTTTCGGTTACGGGCGAAGGTTGGAAGCTCAGATATTCAAGTTGAAAAAGAGACAAAATCTAAAATCGACAATCACACAGAAAAGGGTGCAAAATATTCTTTATAATACGAACTTTATTTTGCACCCTGTACATTTTTTTTTTAGGTTTTCACAGCGCGAGAATTTCATGATGAATATTAGCCCCCATACATTTTAGCCCTAAAATTCCACTTTTTGAAGTCAAAAAAGAGACAAGATAATTTTATCGAATATTGATTCTTTAGGGTGTAAAAGTTTGATACACATTTCATCTTTATTTTGCACCCTGTACATTTTTAAAATTCGTATTTAAATCGTTGAATTTTAGGTTTTTCCGAACTAAATTGGAGCCTTTTCACTGCTTTTCTTTGTAATTTGCCTCATTAACTCCGTTACACCCGAGTGATCAGCGGTTTGAAGCTCGCGCCGAAACAATAGAAATGTCCGCCAATTCTGTGCCATGCTCACTTGACCATCAATGACAAACCAGTTACACAGGTGTCCTGCAACTAAATCTCTTGGCGTGATTATCGACGAGAACCTAAGTTGGGGGCACCATATTCAGTCCATATCTAAGAAAATTGCATCAGGTATAAGTGCTTTAAAAAGGATCAGATATTTTGTACCAAGAGAAACGCTAATTACAGTTTATAATGCTCTCATTCAACCACATTTCGATTACTGCAGTGCAGTATGGGATGGATGCAGTAAAGGTCTAGCAGACAAACTACAGAAACTTCAAAACCGAGCTGCGCGTATCATAACCTTCTCGAAATATGATGCACGAACCATTGATGTATTTAATAGTTTAGGTTGGGTACCCTTACAACAACAAAGAACCTTTTCCAAAGCACTAATTATGTTCAAAACTTTAAACGACTTGGCTCCTGATTATATTTCATCAAAATTTATCGATCGTAGCAAAGTCAATAAATACAATTTAAGAAATACAGAACATAAATTAGCTTTGCCATTGCCACGCACAAATTACGCTAAGAAAAGTTTTAGTTATAGTGGTGGCTTTCTCTGGAACAGTTTGCCAAACGAGGTGAGAACAGCTACCACTATAAAGTCATTTAAATCTTTATATCTAAATAATGAAATATAACTATCATTTCGTATTATTATTATTATTTTCTTTTAAGGCACGGCATCCTTGTAAAGCAGGTTTTTATTATTATTATTATTATTTTGTAAGTATTATATCTTATTTTTATATAAGTATATAAATATAATATAGTTAAGTAGAGTATAGCATAGATTAATGTCGTAGTAGTTTTTTATTATTATTAATAATATTTTAATGTAATTTCTCCTGAAGGATTTACCGTGGATAAATAAAGTTATCTATCTATCTATCTATCTACCTATATTTAGTAAAGTTCTTCAAAGAATGCGATTTAGGTTTTCGAAGTCATTGTTGGAAAAATTCTCCTATAAAATGTTGGCCAAACAATTGTCCGTTTTTAGATGATGTATTGCAGTATTTTAAAAGGAGGATAAATTTAATGAGACAATAGAGTACAGACACTAAAACCGTACGTGCAACATAAACACTACAAAATAGTGATAAATTATGCTAATTCTATTGTTTTCTATTGTTTAATTTGTGCTATTTAATACTAAATATATATTGCAAAGTGTTGCACGCTTTTACTGTTTGTACTCTAGTAGTAGAATAATATTTATTTATTTTTTATTCATTTATTTATTTATTTATTGTTCTATTCGTTAAAAATTTTACATTTATGGGTGAACGAGTTTGGCTTCTTTTCCTATAAATACATACATATATACTCACATAAATACATAAATATATAAATATATATCTTTAAAGTCGGGTTGTAGAGTAGCAAGAAGTACTCATATCCCCGAAAAATAAATAGAAATAATAACAAGGATTTCGCTAAATTTACAATTAATTTATGCAAAGTTAACAATTTCTATAACTGTAAGTAATGTATAAAGAACGAGAGAGCGTGTTATATCGGTGGATAAAGATCTGAGCCGAAGGTGAGGATCTTGAGACACGATATAACACGCTCTTGAGTTCTTTAGATTACTTATCAAATCTCTAGTTGTCATGCAATTACCATATTTGACCAGAAATTTCCAAGTTTGACTATTTTTGGCTTTCCATTCACCCAAAATCCAACTGATCACCTATATTTTATCATCTGCAACATTTATCTTGAAAATAATGACCTATTTCGATATGCGGGAAGAGATGCAGGTTATTCCGTATGAAAAAACTTTTTATACTTATCAAAAAGTGATAAATAGCTCTCTGAATTTGCATTTTGCCTAGAGCAGAAACATGCTTGAAAACACGTTTATACAAATGCTTTAGATCACGTGTAGAGACCACGAGTTTCGACCAATAAAGCTCAGTTTTGCAGTTAAGGAACATGGAAAAAGCCCAATAATAAATAATTTTGCTGGGGGCGCTGCCTATGTTGTAAAATTTTGAAAATGAATTGCAAGAATTTCGTGCGAAAACGAACGACATTCCGATAAACATGGCTAATTTGATTCAACGATCGCTTAATTCTCAAATTCCCCAATTGGTTCCAATTCATACAGTAATTAACTTGTTGGTAATGACTTCCACTGATTAATGCACCTTATATATAACTTTAGCGCCCACAATATAACTCGAAAGTGCGGAGTTGTGGTCTTTCTTACACCGACTTTGACGCGTGATATGAAGAACGAGATCGCCATTGAAATGATCCATGCCAACAAACATTTTTTACATTCGATATGAATTAAATTTGAAATCAAAAACACTGACAGCGCAGACAAATTGTATACATGCTACGTTTCACTATTTAGTGCTAAATAGCACTAATTAAACAATAGCAAACAATAGAAGGTGCATAATTTAACACTATTTAGTACTACTATTAATGTTGCACGCTTTTTGTGTTTGTATTCTAACATAGAAATGTTAGCCAGTCCTGACAAACGACTTAACCAAAACATGTTTTTTGTTTAATTTTGTTGTTCGCTTGCGTTCACTTGATTTTTTGGACCACAGCATTGTCAAAAACCAACAACCGTGCCCTACTTTGCTTACTGATTATATTGCTTATTCATAACACTCGAAGAAGTGTCTGTGAATGGCTGTAAATTTCTAAAGTAATAATATAGCCTAAGAATTTTTTTTCAATTTATATTAGCTGAGCCGAGAGCAGTGGTGAATGTACTTCAGCTTGATTTTGAAATACCCACGTGTGAAAACTACAGTTTCCATGGTTATGGAAGATAGTTTCATTGCAAAGTTTGAATTTTAGTTAAGTAATGGCCCGAGTAAAAGTTATGGCAACGTTCTGTTATATTTACATTGGTTCGGTTTTCATTCAGGGTTTTTCGCAGTTGAATATATGGCATAACCCCTGCTTTGAATAAAGAGCTAATTTGATAGCCAATACATATGACCTAAACACACTCTTACACGTGTGGGATGCATTTGGTGAATAATTCAACAGCATAAATTTCTCTGTTTTAGATATTTATGAAATTTCTATTTTCGAAAACCTCACAAATGTAAACATAGGTCATTTTTCGGCCTTCAGCTCGTGGCTATGTGATATATTCACCTCGGGCTGCGTCCTCCGGGTGAATATCAGTATCACATAACCCCTCACTTCAGGCCTATAACTCTCACTTTTTTTACGCCAATAATTTAAACCTCCCCACATGAAAATGTCTTGGTTTTGTGAGGATGTTTGAAAAATATCGAAACTGAACTTTGGTTTCTGTGACAACAACTTGGCAACAACCTTTAATATGTTGACCTTTATGAAACACGTTTGGCTTAGAACCGAGTCAGTTGAACTTTGTACCACAGCCGTTCGTCAAACCAATTTAGTAGGTTAGGGTTTAGTTTGCACTGAAGGGATTTGCCAGGAACACTGCCCTGTTCACACTACAGCATTAGATCGATCTGAGCGGATCGATCCAGTATAGTACATTGCTTCAACGAGCTGGATCGAATTCAACCTAAAACTGTACAGGGTCGTTCTTAAATTGTATATAGTCAGTTGAAAAAACGTTGTCGAGTCTAAAACATATATAGAAGCTGAGAACCAAAATGGTGCCTGGGATGTCAAGAATAATATTCTGATTTATTCATTTACGCTTTGCCTTCAATGCAAATTAAATGCCATAAACGTGTTCAGGACCTGGGTTGGTGGGCCGTTTGGCTTCGATTTTTTATCGGTTGTAGCTTAAACCAATAATTCAGAATATAGTCGAATAGTATGAAACACTCTTGTTTTCTAGAAATATTGCCGGCGGGGCCGGTTGATTTGTTTAGATTTGCTCTACATTTCGAGCCAAAATACTTGTCAGAAATTTCTCGAAAACTCTATTACAGAAAGTTTTGACAACTCCGATCAGAACACACCTAGTTAATACTGTAGCAAACTTTCATCGTTATCTAGGTCAGCTACAGTAACTATTTTTCAATCGAATGGTGTATGACGTTTAAGGTGGCTCATCTCTCTTTTTCTTGAGCTAGGGTCGCGGCTCTTGCGTCATTAATAAGAGTGGATTGCAAATTTGCTCGCAGCAGGTAGCATCGCTGTTATTTTATTGTATGTCTTTAAGCAACACATTACAGTTGAATTTTGATACTGATTTTCTGGACAACACGTAGACGCTTATTTCCTGTAAGTACAGATGATTTCTTTCTTAATCATATCCATTTTGAAATCACTCACAAATTCTGCAATCTGATTGGTTAAAAAGTGTGCGATTTAAGCATTAATCGCACTATTTTGAATCATTAATAGCATAATTTTGTCTGCCAATCACATAGCAGATTTCAAGAAAATCAACCAATCAAATAACAGGATTTGAAGCTAAATTTTTGGGTAAGGGAAGAAAAGCAAAAAAACATGGCAGCCATTTTTCCCCTTTTTCAAACAAGAAATGAGCAGTAAATATGGATGAATTTTGTGACTTACAATTTTTGTTGGAGGAAGATGACCAGATAATGTCAGAGGTCTGTTGGAATAATAAAGTCATTTTGGAACTGCAGCCTGATAAAAGAGTTTGAATCTTTATTGTGATTTCAAAATGAATATGATTAATAGGTAATAGAACTTCGTGTCGTGCAATTTTGGGCTGAAATCACACTCGTGATTAACAAATTGCACTCCCGCTACGCGGTCGTGCAATTTTGTAATCACTCTTGTGATTTCAGCCCAAATTGCACTCCACTCAGTTCTATTACCATTATTAATATCTTTTAGTTTAGTTTTCAATTTTCGTATTTATTAATTTTTTTTATTTATTACTAGGTTTGTTTTAGCAGTGCGCACATGAGCATATCCATATGAAATATGCGCGTTATAAATATTAAATTATTATTATTATTATTATTATATAAAAGTAAGCGGTATTACTATATTTTGATTCGATGGAATTTGAAGTTTACTTATTTTGTTTGTTTGTTTGTATTATTTCTCGTTTAAAAGTATTTCATTATAATTAAATAGTTTGTTTTAAAGAAATATATATAAATGTAGAAACACAAAACTTGTCCAATAACCATATAGAAATATAATTAAGTGACACTGAGAATGGAGGCTAAATAAACTTTCGTTTTCTAGTTACTTTACTCAAGTCTAAAGAATCCCGTGTTGACCGTTCGTCAGTAGCCTGCGTGCAGCCGTTTATTTACCCGTAATAAACGTCTGCGAAACAACGCCAGAAATCCTGTTCTCTGTTACACGAAATAAGAAGCGATTTCTTATTGGCTCTCGCACAGATCAATTCTTACATGAACTCTGATTGGTCGACGGCTCTTCCGGTTGCGATGTCAACGGTTTAGTTTTCAATATGGCGTCGTTATTGTCAAAGTCTTTCAGCAAGGAGCGTGGTGATCAGTGATAGCTATACCTGGAATGCCAAGATTTTGAATCTTTTCTACTTGGTCCGCCATCAACACTTTTAGAGGCGAGTTTACAACCATAACACTTGAGCCTCGTGGTCTCTCAAAGAGAATATCTGCTACGATTGGTAGGCATTGAAAAATTAATGATTTTCCATACCCGGTGGGTAGATTTACAAAGACATTTCCCTTCTCAAAGAACATATGAAGACTTTCTTTTTGATCATCTAGCAAGCTTTCAATTTCGAATTGAGTTTCAACTGCTTTAAACGCACTTTTCTATCGCTCCTTGCTGAAAGACTTTGACAATAACGACGCCATATTGAAAACTAAACCGTTGACATCGCAACCGGAAGAGCCGTCGACCAATCAGAGTTCATGTAAGAATTGATCTGTGCGAGAGCCAATAAGAAATCGCTTCTTATTTCGTGTCACAGAGAACAGGATTTCTGGCGTTGTTTCGCAGACGTTTATTACGGGTAAATAAACGGCTGCACGCAGGCTATTCGTCAGTAGAATCACGGCGAATTTGATTGATCAATTGGTTTCAAAATCCAATCAGGATCGAGCTAACTTTGAAGCTATTTATTTCTATTACCAAAGGTGGTTCAAGCAAGACAAGGTAAAAGTTGGTTTTTCTTGATTCTTTTCAATAAGTTCGAGATAACATCAGTTTTGTGAAATGTATAGCAAGTCTGGACTATTTCCCCAGGCTAAATCCTCCATTATTTGTTTGATAACTAACGGCATGCGCATTAGCATACCATTTAACTCAGCGAGTGGTATCAGGATCTGTTTTGAAACGAAACATATCTGATAGAAACCATTAGTAATTAACACAAATTTTATCGAGGTATTTGAAAATTATGAACCAAATTTAACTTTTTAAAATGCGTTTAATCTCCAAAACTTTTACACCGATGAAAACCAAAATATCGATAAAATTGTATTTGACCAAAGTGCGCATCGAAAAATATCTCTAGTGTTCCAGTAAACAGTAACGGGACACCATAATACTGGTTAGCGATCAAGGATTTCAGAACATGAGGGAAAGTTAATTATGAGCGATGGCTTCTCATATGGAGCGCAACCCAAGATTTTAAGAGAAACAGCATTACTCAACTGAACCATAGAGATACGCAAGTTTAAACAAACGACACTAAAAGGCGGCGCAACCATGAAAAAACTTCTGTTGTAATCTCAGTTTTAACGTTGAAGTGTTGCATCCGCAGCAAAACTATTTTGTTGGCAAGAAATGCAAATAGTACGATGGTACGCGGGCAAAAGCTCTCTCTATGTCATGTACAGTATTATAACCTTTGAGCAAAACGGATCAGTTGTTTAGGACTGAATTAGGATTTGTCGATTCGCATGTGCGAGCGCGTTTGATGGTTTGAATAGCAGTCAGTCATAACACGCAGAAACGAATGTTATATAACTCAGAAATAAGGGAAAGGATTTTAGTTGAAGATAACTAGTTTTGGACTGTGGCAAAATTGTGCAAACTAATATATTTATTTAGAGAAGAATTCGTTTCATTTGCATCAAGTCTCTGAAATCGCACATCTTAAACCGACTGAGAGTCCATTTGCACACACATTGACTTGACCCGGAACGCATTCAAATCAACAATGGTACGGTGACCGAATTAAGTTAGTCTATTTACGGTCTCTTTCTCATGAGATCATAAAATTGCCGACTCATAAATAAGAAAGGGTTTTGATGGTTTCGCCGTATGGGGTCCAAACATCGAAAGTAAGCTGTTTATCTCTGTCAGTATAATTGAGGCGTATTAAGAATAAATTGACAAAAATAAAAATAGTTGATTATTTAATGCACGTCAGTTGTATAGTAATTCCAAGGGATCACCTCGCAATCTCTTGCTGTAAAAAGGATATTTAATCTCTAACATCCCTCCCTCTATGAATGGATGGATACTGAAGAATGAATGGCTCACGTGATTGTCTTGTGATGTTGAAAATGACCAGTATGCATAGGGAGCACGCTGATCGCTGTTTTTTGCTTCTGTGTAAAAAGGAAATGAAGATGAGAGAACCTACGTAGCACTCAGTTGATGTAATATATTCATAAATTTTTATGAATTACACATTGAACAACAGATAGAACGACCATAGCCGATTATATGAAATATGAATACATCACATCGACATTACAAAGAATTACGAAGGGGAAGGGTGATGGGGATTGGGGAGGGAATTGACGCGAGCTGACACTTTGAAAACTGAAAATTTACAAGTTTCCTTGCAGTTTTAACTTGCAAAACTTTAAAATATTATTCTGGAATCCTCGTAAAAAAATGCGATTTCCATGACGACATTAATCTATGCCAATCTTGATGGGTTAAAAACGGGAAAAAACTACGTTTCACTTTTCATTTTTTCATTTTTTTTTCTTTTTTTTTTTTTTTTTGACCCTGGCCAGAAAATGATGTCAAAAAGTCTCTTGTACTTATATTTGATCATATATATGATTTGGTCCGGATAGGAGGATATTTAGTCTCGTTCTTTTTTGCTTTTGTACAGACCTCGCCTATTATTGGCTCGGTCCTTACCTGCACGCAAAAAAGAATTCGACCAAATATCCTCCTATCCGGACCTCACGCTCGGTCAATAACATATATTTATAACCCGGTCATTATCAGTTCAAGGGTTTTATGTAGGTCTTCCCCGGAATTTATAATGAATTTATAAATGACAAAGTAGCATGTTAATGATGTAAACGCACGAAACCGCAAGCTTCCATTATTTACATGAGCATGATGAATCATATAAACGAACAACATAAACTCATTTGAAAAGCGTCATAAATGTTAACTCAGTAACTATAAATTTCACAGCCATCTTTTTATTTTTATTTTATTTAATCAAGTTTCTAATACATTACATTTAATAAATTTTTATATAAATCTAATGTATCAAGGCAGGACTAAACAGAATTCAATGATTCCATAAAATAGTCCACCAAGATAAAAATAAATAAATTACATCAAATTAAAGACATGCAATACATATATAGATATAAATGATAAAACTGTTAAATTTAGTTAAGTTCTAAGTAAATTATATTATTCAATATATTTGTTCCTATAGAAGTTGTACAGACGTTTACGGAAAATAGATAGAGAGTTAACTTCCCTAATTTCAAGAGGGAGAGAGTTCCAAAGACGACAGATTCTAATAAAGTATGAATTTTTAAAAGATTCAGTTCGAGAAAAAGGGACATTAAGAGATAAATAGTCAATATTTCGTAGTGGCTTGGCACACGAACGAAACGATACAAATATTGATAAATCTAAGCTATTTAGCTCTTATAACACTTGAAAAAAAATATCAAATCAGCGCATTGTCTCCGATACTGCAGTGGCATAAGGTTCAACTTAATTAGGCGCTCATGCTCGGATAGTTGCTTACCTAGTATTAGCCTAGTGGCCCGACGTTGGACTTGCTCTATTTAACAACATTCCGCTTAGAGAATGACGACCATACTACGCTAGCATATTCTAATCGTGACCGCACCCAACTTATGTAAAGTAGCTTCTTGGTTGTAATGTCATTGATGTCTTTACACGTTCTATAAAGCACATTTAACATCTGTTGGGCTTTAGACGTAATAAGGTCGACATGAGTATTCCAACTTAGGTCATTTCTTATAAATACTCCTAGATCTTTCTCTACGGTGACACGTTCTAATTTGTGTCCTCCCAAAAAATAGTCTCTTTCAATGATGGACTTGATACGTGCTATCCTTAGTACTTTACATTTAGATATATTAAAGTCCATACCCCAGGTACAAGACCACCTAAAGAGTTTATTTAAGTCGTCTTGCAGCTGTTTACCATCCCCTTGACACATAATTATCCTAAAGCATTTGGAGTCGTCAGCAAAAAGGGGAAGGGACGTTTCCTTTGAAATGACATTAGGCAAGTCATTGATAAAGATCAAAAACAGAAGTGGTCCCAAATTGGACCCCTGTGGGACTCCAGACGTAACAGGCAGAAAATCAGAAGATTCGTCGTTTAAGACGACTCTATGTCTTCTGCCAGTCAAGTATGACTTGAACCAAGACAACAATGAGCCACTGATACCAAGGCTTTCAAGCTTAAATAATAGCTTACTGTGAGGGACTCGATCAAAGGCCTTGGAGAAATCAAGATAAATGACATCGATTTGTTGTCTCATTTCAAGAGCTTTAGATAAATCATGTACAACCTGGACTAATTGGGTGACAGTGGATTTTCCTGGAAGAAAACCATGTTGCAATCAAAAATCAAAAATCTCATTGTAGACTAATTTTTCAAGTATTTTAGAAAGAGTATCAAGAAGTGATATGCCTCTATAATTGGTAACATCGGACTTAGATTCAGATTTATGTATAGGCACTAGATTAGCGTCCTTCCACTTACTAGGGAAGGCTCCAAGAAGTAATGACTTATTGTACAATCGACATAAGGAAGGTGCAATTTCGTCTGCACATTCGCGTAAAAGCTTGGTAGGAAAGCCTAACGAGGCTTTACTGACATCTAGATTTTTTAAGAGGTCTAGAACTTTATCAGTACTTACAACAATAGTGTCTAATATACGATCATTGTTGTATTCAAGCTCGAGTAAGTCATAAGTCACATTTCCCTGATCAGCTGGACCAAAAACTGAATGAAAAAAATGCATTAAAAGCGCTGGCTTGATCAAAAGGAGTGCAAGCTTCAACTGACTCGAATTTGACTACACTTGTCAACTTGTTGCGTGCCATGTATACAGTTTCGTGCGTTTACATCATTAACATGGTATTTTGTCATTAGCATATTATTTTACTCACTTGCATCTAAAAGTGAGTTATGTGAAATCGTTCTAATAAGACGGTTAAATACCTCGAGCCTCAGCTTTTATCCATGCATATACACTTATTTCAAAAATTGTTGTCGCAAGTCAAGCAACCTGGCAACATTGTATATGAACAAGCCAAGACCGAAATGAATGCTGGTTTTATGGTGTCAATTAGCCACTTTCATACCGTGAAGACTGGGTACGAGTCCCTTAAACTTTGATGATAGCAACACAAAACTTATGTAGTCAGAAAGAGCAATCGAGCTGTATATAATCCCGAGGTTTGATGTTAATCGGATATACATTGAAAGAGATACAGCAGTTCAAACATGCTAGATTTTACAAAGAAATGTATGGTTGTAGGGACAAATGTCCACAAATGTCCCTACAACCATACATTTCTTTGTAAATTCTAGCATTTTTGCACGGTTAGTCATTCAATATTAAACCATCAAACTTCGGGATTTTATATAGCTCGATGTGCTCTTTCTGACTATATGAGTTTTGCGTTACCATCGTCAAAATTTGAGGGACTCGTACCCAGTCTTCACAGTAAGAAAGTGGCTAATGTATTCAAGTCACATTTGTTACCAACAGAATATAGTTCTATATTTGTAACAAGCTCGTAAAAATGACCATATTTTGTAATTACGCTGTAAATTTTAGAGAGTAATTTTTACCTTACGGCAGAGTAAAAGTACTCTGGCAAGAAGAGTAACTTGAAAGGAATAAAAAATGACACCAAAGAAGGAGTAAAATCTATTCCTCTGAAGAAGAACTAGAGTTCTTTTTTATTCTAGTAATGGAGTTATGGAAAGTGGAGTAAAATCAACTCTGTCTATGGGGTTTAGATTGACTCAAAAGTGGAGTAAAAGGAGTAAAAACAACTCTACCTGACAGAGGAGTTAGAACAACTCTAATCTGGCTTTAGCCAACGAAAACACCGGAAAAAACAATGAAATTGAATTTTCACCAATCAGCACGCAGCGTTTCATCTAGCGCCAAAACTAAGTTAGAAAATAGAGCAGTTTTGAAAAACAAAATGGAGGACAGAGGTGTTGGACAAAATCACTATATTCAGGTGCTTAACTATTAATTTCTTATCTTTAAGTACTGATATCTCAGACTGGCAAAAAAATTCTATGATTGCTTTCGGGTATAATCTTTTAGACAACGGATCGAGGGTTTTTTCTGTTGTTGTTGTTGTTGTTGTTGTTGTTTTAGGGGGGATTGGATTTTTGTGGTTACAGGCTTGGTTACCAAGCCGTAACCGGCATAATGTCATCGAGTGTGTAAGGTGTGTATGTGTAATTCGGGTTTGCCGAAGTTGACGCGAAGTGATATATTCGGCAGGCATCCGGAATTGACTCGAGGCTTACTTAGTCAGTTTTAGTCGATTTTAATAGGATTGAAATATAATTATTCACTCCAAGAAATATCGTCTTTTCATTATCCATTATTGCTCTTCTTATATAAATATCTTCATCTACGTGAACTGTGTTGCACATTTTTCGATAAATATGGCGTTTACGAAGATATCCCGAAAAAGACAGGAAACCCAAGGCTAGTTGTTTGATTTTGTGATGTATTTTAAGAAATATTTGCCATTTATAGTCAATAGTTGCGATTATTATATGAATGTTTCCTAGCATTATCAAATATGTATTGTAATTATAGATTATAGACCACGCTGCTTATGAATTTTCTCTAAAACTCAAAGAAGCGTTACATATTAGTTGGTTGAAACCATCTCTGAACCAACAAGTAAAACAAGTTAATTTACAATTAATGCAATAGCCTTTCTTTGATTCTTATTTTTTTTTTTAACTTATATATAGGTTATGATCTTTGTTAATCTCCACTACTGAAGATAGCAAATGTTAGTTGCCGAAAGATAGAGTCTAGTAGTGAGAAACGAAAAGCATAAATCATTTCATTTGAAAAGCCAAATAAATTATCTTTCGTTAAAACTCGCAATCCTCTTGTGACCAGAGCTACCCGTGCGTTATATAACAAGAAACCATGAATTTTGAATATATTACAAAGCAAAAGGTTTTCGTTGTAGAGCGATAACACTTAAACCGTGAAATGACTTAGTAGAGATTTCTCATAATAGCGAGATTTTTGACGCGTTTGACGCGGCTTTTACGCACCAAGTATTTACATTTGCATAACAACAATTTCATTGTATCAAGCAAACAATAACGCGTCTTTTATCTAAAGAAAGTCTATTTTAACTGTTCATCCAATAAACCTGAACAGGATTTATATGCCTAAAGTGCAAACAATAGATGAATGAATTTGTAATTCTGAAAAGATTTAAAAAATACAAAAATACAAACACTTTTGCTTTCCATGATTTGAAATATTATACTGTTCGTACTGTATCTGATGCCCATTTCAAATGCCCATTACAAACTTGAAAACATCACATGAAAAACAAACTCACATATATGAAACTGTAGTTTCTTTTTCACTGACACGAAATTTCTGTTTAGAATTGGAATTTACAGGGCCTTGATCATCTTATGGTAACGTCAAACATTTTTTCTTTTGAAACTAAAGATTCACAAAGTGAAACCAATATATTATTACAAGGAAATACAAAGTCAAGGAGATACGAATTTTGAAAAATCGAAATTTGTTTGTATCTCTTGCATAACTGTAAGTGTTTTCATACAAAATTTCGTCTTTTGAAAATTCGTATCTCCTTGACTTTTCAACTGATATCCTTCAAACTTCACAGTTTTACTGATTTTGATATGCTCTTTCCAGCCATGGTAATTGTTTGTAAGTTTGGGAACTTTTGGACTTACATGAAAAAGCTGTTAGTATGAAATGACTGTAACAATTCACAAAACACGTCATTTACACTATAAGATTGCAGAAAACGTCTTGGTAACAGTCATATTCGGATTCAGCATGAAAAATCGGTTTAGAATAGTTACGTTACCAGCCTCTACCCCAAAATGCCTCCAGGTATCTGATTTTTCGAAAATGCGCCTTGTCTATGAATGATTCTTTTGAACAAAAGATTTCACAGGACTTGCCAGTATTCGTAATTTGCATACCCAAGGATAACATTTGCATCTCAACGGTATCAAAAGCGTCTAACACGGAATAACTCTAATAGCCTTTCTTTGATTCTTATTGTTTGTTTTTAACTTATAGCGGAGCTCCATACCTAAGAAAAAATGGTAACCCATCCTTCTGATTTTTCGTGGACACACAGGAAGCCCAACGTCCGTCCGTCCGTCCGTCCGTCCGTCCGTCCGTCCGTCCGTCCGTCCGTCCGTCCGTCCGTCCGTCCGTCCGTGTACATCGCGATGCTGATTGGCTGATTGATTTTTGGCGCCAACTTGACGCGCGCCGACACTTTGAAAACTGAAAATTTACAAGTTTCCTTGCAGTTTTAACTTGCAAAACTTAAAAATATTATTCTCGAAACCTCGTAAAAATTTAGCGATTTTCATGATCATTTATCTGTGCCAATCTTGACAGGTTAAAGCGAAAAAAACCCGTACCTTTGATTTTTTTTCGGACCCGGTGTCGTTTCAAAAACTGCTCGAAAGACGAAGGACACAGAGAACTAGAACATCTACAAAGCTGGACGACTTTTTAGTTGGATTCGTAGCTTCAAAAAACTTCTCATAATGAATGGGTCATTGAGGATCGTGTATTCCTTTCGTGAAGATGCCTTCAGTAAAGCTGCTTAAAAATCTAGCTAAAGTTTGAAATCAAGAATCGTATGCATCGAGCGTGAAACAAGGACTATGCCTGGCCGGGTACGTAATGCTTCTAAAGACAACAAGGAATCGAAAGCCCTTCAAGGTAAAGACCTGGCCAGAAAATGATGTTAAAAAGTCTCTTGTACCTATATTTGATCATTTATCTTTTATTTGGGATTGATGACTTTAAAAAAAAAAAAAGTTTATGCACGTTGAGCTGTGGCCAAGTTTAAACAAACACTCAAGTACATGACAATTGTACAATATATGACATTTTGTTTTTAATACAGTGAACTTTTTACATTAACTTTTAATAATAAAATTAGCAAAAGAAATTGATTTTGAACATATATTTCAACCCCACTACAAATGAAAAAATTGACAGGAAAAATAGAAGAAATTTTGCATGCAAACTAGAATAATGGTGACTGTGCTTGCAAGCCTTATAATTCCCTGGAGACTGAAGGTAATATCCTAATATAGTAGTTGTTCACTTATCAATTGCACCATATATTGGGATCCCTGTGGTAATTCACCATTAGACACCATTAGACACCACCATTCACCATTCGTATTGAATGGATATGTTGGACAACCCTCAGGGCAAGAGTTTTTTTAAGCCCTAAAGCAAATGCTATAAAGCTTGATCTATAATCTTTATTTCATCTTTTACAACAAAATGCAATCTTTGTTTGCCTATTACCACAGGAAGCCCAATTCATTTGAATAAAAAAAGTCAAAAACAAAGTATTTAAAATTATTATTATTTATTTAAATGGGAGCTCCGCTATTAGGTAGTACCTAATTTTTATATTATATAAATAGGTTATGATCTTTGTTAATCTCCACTACTGAAGATGGCAAATGTTAGTTGCCGAAAGATAGAAAAGCCAAATAGATTATCATTCGTTAAAACTCGCAATCCTCTTGTGAGCAGAGCTACCCGTGCGTTATATAACAAATAGATTCCATTTTTCCGTGCGTCTGTACTCTAATCGATGCACAGATGACGTCAAAATGTGGCGAGAACAAAAAAGTACGCCACGAGCTAGTGGCGTGACTGTTGTTCTCACCACATTTTGACGAATAGCGAAGCGCAACCGTGACGTCACAACTCAGACAAACAAACCAAATTTTTCATCTCCTTGAGCCCGATTTCGGTACTTTGGATTTTAATGCTCATTTTTTAAAACATAAGCAACGTTTTCATAATAAAATGTAAGTTTCTCCATGTTCTATTCAGTACGATTTCAGATTCATAATGTTTGTCTGAGTCATGCATCTATTAAGCGGGCTATTTTTAGTATCGCTGCGCAACGCTATTCTGTGCATCGATTAGAGTACAGACGCACGGAAAAATGGAATCTATCTGTTTTATATAATATTTATCGAAAGATTCCAACCAATCAGAGGGCACGTAAGATTCGATGACGCCATCCATGTGTGTGTACTCTAATCACACATGGTTGTTCGACCAATCAGAGCGCGCGTAATATGCCAATTATTCTATAAATAACAACAAACCAGGAATTTTGAATATATTACAAAGCAAAAGGTTTTCGTTGCATGTAGTCAAATGCAGGATGAAAAGAAGCACTCAAGTTGCAGACTGTGTTTCTCCGCTTACAAAAGCCCCCAGGATGTTGAAAAATGGTAAGCCCCTCAGTAAGGAATGTATTTTCTTATAATGATATTATTTTGCATCATAAACGAAGGAATATGCCAGTAAATCCAATTATGACACTAGATTAACTTTCGCCTCGCTCGCAGTGTAAAGTACTTCTTGTTTCAGCCCTGAATTCGACACATGTAGGCTTTTGATGACTGAGTTTCTATTTGATAATGCTAGGAAAAGCATTAGTCTTTCAGATTTTATACAGTGTGACTTTAGTTTTCGCATTTTATAAGTCATCTTTGAGCACAGGCTTTTGCATTGCAGAAACATAGTAAATTGAAGTACTATTTAATTTTGTGCAGCGAGTTCTACGGTCAGTTTTGCTTGCAAACAAACAGATATGAACCTCGAAGTTATCGTATTGACAAACCCTTCGTGCATGAGCTTTGCATGAAGGCGTCATATACTACAACTACCAGAATGCTTTGCACATTTTCTTTTGTGAAATAATTAGCACCAATTGTTCTACTATTGTCCAAAGGGAGTAAAAATCTGAATAAGAAAGAAAATTCGTAAAGCATTCTGGTAGTTGTAGTAAAATGACGTCATCGTGCAAATGGCCTATTAAAAACTCACCTTTTAGAGTAGAAGATGGTTGATAATTTATGTTTTGTTTAACGCTTTGTGTTTTTTCTTTATTACAACTGTTTTTAGGTAGAAACACGACTCTTAGCTAGGTTGTGATTCAAAGTTTTGTTGTTGTTGTTGTTGTTGTATCAGGGTTTCAACTTCGCTTTCATAAAAACTAAACAATGTCATCAATCTTTTTGACACTTAATGTATGAGGGAGAATCACAACAGAAAATCTCAATTGATCATACAAATTTCTATATTTAAAAAGATTGATTTGTTTTCCGTTAACTCTGGCATTGGTTTGTGATGGCGGCGAGCCGGCTTGCGTGATCGTTATTTTCATCAGTTGAAGAAAAAATACAGAAAAAGTCAGGCTTATCAATCTTTTGATTGTAATATCCAAAATTCTTCTAAATTAGACTATTTCCCATGACCTTTTCTATCTTTTTTTTTCCAACGGGGAAATTCAAGTTTTACGGAATTGAAATCAGTAAAGGATTTTTTAGTTTTTATGCCAAATGAAATTTATATTAATTGATCAATCCCTGTCTCCAAATTCCGGGTAATTTTGTCACAAAACCTGGCCTATTTAACTACAAATTGAGAGAAGTTCTTATCATCCTATGTTGGTAGTTGATTTCACTCTAAATGCAGAGCAATAAACACCCCAAAAGAGTCAGTTTTACCTCAAATTCAGAGTACCTTTTTCTCCTCGCAGGCGGTTATTCTAACTCCTACCACAGTGGAGTAATTTTAACTCCAAGATTAGGGTCATTCTGTCACCGTTTTGCTACTCGATTTTCGGAGTAAAAATTACTCTTCAAAATTTACAGTGTAGGTCTATAGAAACAAGTGTGATTTGAATGCATTACCATCATAAAATTGGCATTCATTTTGATCTTGGCTTGACGCTCGTAGCTTGACCTGCGACAACGATTTGAAATAAGTGTACATCTCTTGGGCCCTCGGGATGTATATGGTTAAAAGCCTCGGTTCTCGGTATTTAACTCTTCCTTGTAGCGTGCACGTAAATTGGCCTTTAAGATAATCCCTTTACAAAGAGTTCTGATTAGGGATTATAGTTGTTAAGCCAATACGCTCAATACTCTGACATTACCATACTTTTACTGGAAACTTGGCTAAAAATCAATTTCTATAAATAATTCTAGCATTATGCTAATTTCTGGTTGCCGTGGGCAAACCAGTCTAGATCGCTCACTCGAACATTAATTGTTAAACTATTTTACGGCGAATGCTCGACGTGATTGACGGCAGGCCAAAAGTAACGTAACGTGGACTCTGGGTACCCAGCAGCTTTAGCTCTTTATTATATTATTACCGGACTCTTTCACGGTTAGAAAAAGTGAACAAAAAGATAGAACAATGGGTCGCCTAACCATTCCACTCTATTAACTTTGATTAGTCGTATTTGAAAACAAATCTAATACAAAACTTATTTTCTTTAACAGTGGCAATGGCAGCCAAAGTGTTCTCATCATTATCACAACCAGTTGAGACTGGATGTAAGTATTTTTTTGCTATGAGTTGGAATTTGTTGGTGTCTCTTGCATAACAACAATTGTTTCCATACAAAATTTCGTTATATCCTTCAAACTTCACAGTTTTACTGACTTTGATATGCTCTTTCCAGCTATGGTCATTGTTTTTATGTTTGGAAACTTTTGGAATTACATGAAAAAGCCGTTAGTATGAAATGCCTGTAGCAAGTCACAAAATACGTCATTTACACGTATAAGATGGCAGAATACGTCTTGGTAACAGTCCTATTCGGATTCAGCATGAAAAATCAGTTTGGAATAGTTATGTTACCAGCCCGTCTACCCCAAAATGCCTCCAGGTGTCTGATTTTTCGAAAATGCGCCTAGTCTATCGTAATGTCCGGGATATAGGCAACATAAAGCCCCATGAATAACAAAGAAACCCGACTCGATCATATTATAAGTGATATTAAAAAAAAAACACCAAACCAGATCGCTTAATTGTGGTTCAAAACTCGTCACAAAATAGCTCTCATGTGTGATACGCCGTTTTCAAAGATCTACGATACCAGATTGAATCGTTTTCAGAGATCAACTGTACCAGATTGCTTATTTTTGGTTAAAAACTGATTACCAGACCAGATCGTTTAACTGTGGTTCATTAAACACATCACAAAATAGTTAAATACCGATATGGATAAAAGCCGAGGTTCGAGATATTTAACTGCCTGATTATGTGATCGATTGAGGAGGGTTTCACACACAAGCGATTCAAAAAGACACTCACTGTTTAGATCATTGTTACTGAATTCCCAAAAGGAAACCTTAAATAATTGTTTTTCAATTCTATTCAGAGCAACACTAACGAACTTTATGATACACACAAAACGTATTTTTTGTTGAGAAGATTTCATCAGTAATAATTAGCTCAGTAGTATAGTGCATGGTTACAAGTGGGTGTAAGAGTGCTGAAGGTGTCGGGTTCGAATCCCAGTCATTAGTGATGAAAGACTTTTTTTTTCACCAGAAAAACAGAATTCTTGGTGTCCACACATAGATGATCTAAGAAAGTATGGGACGAAATTGTTAATTCAAGGGGAATATCTATAAATAAAACCTTTGAATCCATAATGACACCAAGAAAGAGCCAGACACCTTGGTGATCTGACAGTTATTAATCATTATTAATAGTCCTCACGTGTAGTTGGCTCTTGTAAGCTTTATTTCTCTGTCTCTACAGGGAAAAACATTGCGCTTGAGGTGTTCAAGGAATTGAAAGGCGAAGATGAATACGACAAGATCATGAAGAAGATCATGCAGGTATGTCAACGTTAATTTTAAGGTCTTACTGGTTTTACTATAAAAGTGGGATGGCAAAACAAAATTCCCGTAATGTCCAACAGTGCAAGTGGTGAGTCGGGTAATACAATGGAGAAACATTGGTAAATGAGAGTGTTTGATACTACCTAAAGTAGTTTAGTTGTTGAATAAAACAACATTGATATACTTCCAATCGCGCGAGGTTGGCATGTTCATGAAGCAATTTAACCTCGACTTGAAGACTTGTCCATGCACATTGAAACGAATTCAAAGATTGTCGATTAAGATATCTGAAACATGAAAAAATATCAGAAACATAAAATTGTCTTGAAATTCACGTTGTTAAAATAATAAGTGCTTTGTTTTCTTTATCACAACAGGAGCCTCCAGCGCCAGGGATTTTTAGTAAGGCAAGAATAGACTTAAACTTAACTGGATTTTATATGGCATTTGGTGCAAAAGCCTTTTTGTCCAAAAGGCGTCCATCTCATCCATATGGTTTTGGAGCATATGGGAAAGTGCAAATGGTTGACAATCCAAAGTTTCCAGAACACGAGTTTTTCATGCCAGGACGAGTATTTTCTGTTCGTCTTCGCCATGCAAATTTAACTTTTGATGATGACGGGAAGTCAGACTTCAGAAGTGCTGCCTTGAAGTTCGCTGACAGTGACGAGGACACCACATTTGATTTGGTTATGTCCACAGGACGTTCAAATATTTTCACAGACACCCAGTCCTTGTGGGATGCATTGAATGGTGCAAGGGGAGGAATGTCGTATAAAGACTACTGCCTTCTCAATCCACTGTAGTAAGTAGCTCCATTTCATTTAGAATGCATATGAAGTAGCTCTATGGCACTGGCTATTAAACTAGTTAGTAAACTAGTTAGTAAAACTTGGTGCTAATTAGTATTGGAGTCTTATTGTTGAATGCAATGTTCTTCAAAATACTGAGCACATACACACGAGTGAAAATTCTTCTTTTAATGAAACAACCCGTTATATCCTTACGAAGGAAGAAGACAACAATCTACATCTACGTCTATATTTTATTTTAACAATGGTTAAGTAAAAGGTAAAACACTATATTTAGCGTCGGTAGTTCCTTTAGCTAGAATTAATCTGGTCTCCCAGGAAGCCGGCGGTGTGCTCTTTACCCTCTCTCTCTCCGTCAGTGCTCCGATTTAAGGGTCTTTCAAGCTACTTAACGTTCCACGGAACGGAAAGAAGTCGAAACAAGTGCGAGGTGGATGGAGATCAAACTCGGACCTCGGCTTCAGAAATCCGCGCACGTACTCACCAACTGAGCTACACTTGCTTGTTGTTTTTGAGAGTGAGAAAATATGTCGAAGATTTGCTAGAAAATACAATTCCAAATATTGTTTTTAATTGTTAATTAAAAATGGACAGAATGTTGAAAGTCTAAAGGTGGGAAATCTGTTGAAAATGTGTTAAATAACAACTGTATGTAATTTCTTTCTAGATCTGTTAATGATTTAACATTTCTAGTGTACGCTACCCTCAGACAGGCATGAAGGATTGATTCTTTTTATGTATATGAATATCTATTCTATTCGTGTGGTATTCCTTAAGTTTGTCTAGAAAATAATTCAAAACGTAGTGCGAAGCAGCCAAAAATTAAAGTGCTCGTATAACTGAAAATCTATTTTCTTATTTTTTAGTATGTACGGTGTCATCGAAACAATTCGACGACCTCCCGACTCCTATGTTGACCAGGTTTATTATGCTCATTTGCCATTTAACTTCATCGCAAAAGATGGAAAGAAGCGGTATGTTAAGTTCCGAATGATAAATAACGAGGGGCTAGCAGAAACTGGTCTACTCACAGAAGAAGAACAACGGAAAGTGTGGTAAGCATGTGACGGCCGTCAACTGTTTCTTGGCACTTTTTTCTGTTCTAACTTTATGCAATGGTTAGGGCTGAATAGTTTAGCTAGCCATGAATAGGAAAAATAAAATGACATAAAAATATAAAGGGAATGACTGCTAGAAAAGACAATTTACAGAACAAAAAATACTAAGAAGAATATACATAATCCTCATATCGGATGCTAAAATATTGCTTTATCGCTAAAATATTGCTTTATTGTCGAAGGGAGCGAGAGCGATATCCTGACGAAAAGCGTCCCAAAGATTATCTTAAAAATGAATATGAAGATCGTCTTCAGAAAGGACCAATTCATTACAAACTTCAACTTCAACTACACGAAGCCAGCCAAGTTGACAGTCAACATGTTTTTAATTCCGCCGTGCACTGGGACGTAACAACTCATCCTTGGTTGGATTTTGCTGATGTTACCATCACTACTATGCTTCCTGATGACGTCATCGAGCGTACTTCTTTCAACCCAGTCAACAAGCCTCCCTCGCTGTGTATGACAGGTCCACCCAAGACGATTTACGATTTTAATTGCATTCCATATTACAGAAGTCTTGTCTACAAGAGAAGTCATGCCCTGCGCTCTTTAAGAAGTCCTCACAGCGAAGAAGACAGCATGTGCACATACATGATTCAGGTTGAAACTGGAGATGTCAAAAATGCAGGAACAGACGCAACTATTACCATAGCATTGACAGGTGTTAGTTTGATTTGATATGACCCCCCTGAACCCCCCCCCCCCCCCCCTCCCCTTTACCCGTAGTTAATAATGTACTGGGCAATGTACTGGGCAAACACGAATGTTTATAATAATCTAATTACATTTGGAAATTAATAATCGGATATACGAACTTCGATAAGGCCGTTAAACCGTAGGCTCTATAGCTATCTCTCCACACTATAGGCTCAGAATTTCTAAAAGAGCTCAGGGACTTAAAAACGTTTAACGATGCTTCTATTGTCTTAGGCTTTAAATTCATCTTCAACGTTGTTGCCTTTTTTGACGTCACGAACGACCCACGGCAAAAACGAGATCAGTTTGCGGATCAAAATCGATTCTACCTCCTCATTTGCAAATTGGAAATCACATGAGATAACGCATGCGTAGTGAAGATTTATTTGTATATTTATTTATTTCCAGATTCAGTTAACAAACTTACATAGTTAGTTACACTAGGTGGACAAAACAATAGGACACGTAGTCTTCTACATAGGTTAAGCCACCCTCCCCACCCCTGATGAGAATCTATATATATTGAGAAGAAGAAGAAGAAGAAGAAGAATATAATAATTGAGAATAACACAAAAATACTACTAATACGAGCACATAGTTAACGGACTTATCCTACGACATTTTGGGCAAACAATCTTGTAAGATCTAATGTTGTCTTGATCAAAGACTAACCTTAATCTCTCAAAAAAGAAGGCCTTAAGTTTACTTTTAAAAGTACTAAGAGAAGTAATACCCTTAATGTTGTTGGGTAAACCATTCCAGATATTGACTATACGTATGAAATAAGTATCTCTAAAACTAGGCGTTCTTGGAATGCAATTATGCGTTGAATATAACCCAGAGGAACCATTGAAGATCACTGGAGTGTTGCGATAGTAAGAGAAGTCCACTGTTTTCTTTGCTTGGAAAAAAAATGGAGAAGCGTTTTAATTTTGTTTGGAAACCATCCAGAATTTACTCAAGCAACAACCGTTGGACAGAAAGAAGGAACTACGAGATATATTGCTTAAATTCTGCAATATTCAATCATGGTTGACCACATGGCGAGAGAGAGAAAATAGTGTGGTCGATATACAGTCATACTACTTGCAAAGCATTGATATTAGCTAGGGTAGTAATGTAAGCTGAGACAACAAACATTTCTAGAACAAATCATACTCTATGGATCACTCTCAGTGTATAAAAGGATTGAACTAAATTCGCATGATCCAAAATGTCTTAAATTTCACACGAAACCTAGTAGTCTGCCTTATCAGACCTTGTCCTAGGGAGAATGTTACTTCCATAGAACTCACAGAATCATTTTGTTTAGCATGAGAATTTTGTCCACACAGTAGAATTTTCCCCCAAGAAATAGTCACATAAGTGATAAATTCACAGCAACTTTAGCCAAATTCGATCACTTCTAAATCTCCTCGATCTGCAGCTTTTGGACTTGAGTTGTAAGTGGGATTTTAATTCAGCCAAAACATGGATATTTTTCGACGATAAATACCTGGAATGTCTTCTATGCGTTTCGGTAATACTATGAAAACTATTGTAACGTCACGAAACGGCAACAACGCTGAACAGCCGTTTGCCTAGTGACATCCCCTTCCTCCTAGATGTGTATTAGGACTAATCGGTTTTCCTCAGTTTTGACTGTAAAATAACCTTTATTTCCGTGATGAACAGGATCCAAAGGGCGTACTGATTTCCTGGTTTTGGACAAAACTTTGCACAATGATTTTGAAAGAGGACAGATTGATGAATACACGATAAAAGCCATGGACGTTGGTGAACTATACGTCATTCATTTCCATAACGACAGGGGAGGCTTATTGCTCAAAAAACCTGATTGGTTCGTGAACAAAGTGACGATTCTCAAGGAAGGCTCAGTCAAACACTACAACTTTCCGTGCTACTCCTGGATTTTGAAGGAATTTGTTGCTTTCGAAGGCGCAGGTACACCTACATAAAGAAATTATCAATGAGCATTCATTAGAAAATCAGCAATGATATCACAATGGTTGGATTTAAATTCAATCTGCAGTCAAATGGCTTAGGCAAAGATTTTTCTGTTTATAAATAGAAAGTTATTGAGAAATGTAATCAGTTTGTCCAGTGGTCAGTCTCCCTGTAGCTCAGTGGTAGAGCGTTCGAACGTATCTAGCCGGATACGCATGCTGTATATTAACACAAAAATTATTTTATTTTTAAGGAATTTTACCTCAAAAAGAGCAGCCGGAGGTTGTAAAGATTGAGCGTCAACTAGAGATCAAAGAACGTCAAAAACAGTATAGATGGTTTCCCGAGAGCAAAAAGATCCCTGATCTTCCAGGATACATTCATGCGATTGAACACGACGACATCCCAAAGCCTTCGCAATTCACTGACCCTTCCCTGAAGTGCTTTCTTAATGGTCGCAATGTTGCGAAGCTTAATCTCGGTCTTGCATTAATACTAAACTTGTTTGAACCCTGGGATGATTTTGATGACTTCAAGAGCATGTACAAAAGTAAGGAAAGAGCACACACATTAATATTGATTGAATAAGCCCGATTTTACACTTTGGATCGCGAATTTTTCAGAGGACGTTACATTTTATCAGCGTTTCAAAAGGAACATTTTTAGTGTTAATTTGCAAAATGCTATTAGTTAATACGAAACACAGACTCATTTTCACAATTTAGCATATATGATCCGAACTCTAGAAAGCCATTCAGATCAGTATTAGATAATAAGATCTACCAAGCAAACAAAAAATGTTAACCATTGTGAAAGTAAATAACTGTTGACATTTCTACAGTTAGTACCTTATTGAATCAGTCTATCTTAAATTTCAATGAAGGTTAACCCGAATATAACACGATAAGGAGGCAGCATGGCCGAGTGGTCAGAGCGTTGGTCTCGCAATCTGGCGGTCCCAGGTTCGATTCCCGCTCTGGCCACTAGCTGAGACTGAATTTGTTCCGATTTCGATTAGTTCAAATTCAGTTTCTCGGCCATGCTTGTAATATAGCCAACTGGTTTGCCTCCTTGCCAGTTGGGATTCTTAATCCATTTATGTTTGATTTATATGATTTAGTTGGTATTTGTAAATTGAGCTGAAAAGCCCTGTTGAGGGAGTCTCAATCATGTATGTATGTATGTATGTATAATACCTATGCTGTTTTTCTATTGTTCAGCTTGGGTAATTAGTGATAGACCTAAGTATGCCGAAGGTGATGCCTGGATGAAAGACTCTGTATTTGGTATGCAGTACTTAAATGGAGTAAATCCGCTGCAGATTGAAAGATGTAACAAAATACCTGAACGGTTTCCAGTCACTCAAGCTGATGTTGAGAATTCTTTGGACCGTGGATTGACTTTGAAACAGGAGATAAAAGTATTTAAATTTTAATAATCTTTTTTTTGGCTTGAAAGTCTGCCTCTCTGTTTGTCTGTCCATCTGTCTGTCCGTCTGTCTTTTACTGGTCCTCTTTATGATGGCTTTGCTGTGGTCATTTCGTAACCTTGGTGCCAGGGAATTTTCTAGATTTCACGTTACGTTTCGTTGATAATTATCTTGGAGAATCTTGGATTATCTTCACAGATAGTTATTAGCGAAAGGCAGCGTGAGTCAAATCTCTGGCGCCAAGGTATACGTAGACCTTTCGTTTCTCTGCTTTTATTAATTTGACTTCCATAATTTTCAAGGCTGGTCACATCTACATTGCGGACTACTCCATCCTCGACGGTATTCGACGTAACGGTCATGGTACAGATAAACTGCGTTACGTCACGGAACCACTGGTCTTGCTGTATGTGAACAGTAAAGGAGATCTGGTGCCAATTGCTATTCAGCTTTTTCAGAAACCTAGCACAGAAAATCCTATATGGACACCAAACGATGACAAGCTGGACTGGTTGTTTGCAAAGATGTGGGCAAAAGCTGCAGACGCCCAAATCCATCAGGTTGAGATAACAAAGTCCATGTACATGTAGTGTAACAAAGTTAACATATAATGTAGCAAATTCCACTCACAATTAGGCTTTGTAAAGAAGCAGAGAATATGATATCAATTGTTATTTTCCTTTAAATCTTAGTTGGTTACTCACTTACTAAGGACACATCTCATCGTGGAAGGTCTTGCTTTGGCTGCATGGAGAAATTTGCCATCCATCCATCCAGTCTTTAAGCTTTTGTATCCACATTTGCGCTCTGTCATGGCCATTAACACACTTGGCAGGAAGGGACTCATTAGTGAGGGGGGAGTCAGTGATAAAACCCTTAGCGTTGGAGGAGGTGGTCACATTCAACTTATGCAGAAATGTTACAAAATGTTTTCGTGGGATATGATGGATATCCCAGCACATCTTGAAACGATGGGTTTGATGGATCGCGAAGCACTTCCCAATTTTCATTACAGGTAAACTACAGTTCCCCCTTAAAGTTTAATCATCAGGGCCGTAGCAGGAGGAGAGGTCGCTCCCCCCCCCCCTTCCCCCCTTCCCCCCTTCCCCCCTTCCCCCCCTTCCCCCCTTCCCCCCTTCCCCCCCTTCCCCCCTTCCCCCCTTCCCCCCCTTCCCCCCTTCCCCCCTTCCCCCCCTTCCCCCCCCCCCCAATTTTTTGACATCTTGGCTTCACAGTATAATTTTTAATAGGTTTAAGCATGTAATTTTTATTTTCATCGAGAATGAAGTTGCCGATCTTAACTTACCCCATTTAATACTTTACTCTGCATATGTCTTTGCATACTTTTTCCCGCCTTTTGGGAGTGCAGATCAATGCGTCTGTCAACAAAAACGGGAGTTTTCATGGATTTGGTTTGAAGCTTTTGTGAGGTAGCTGTATTTTTCCAAGCTTTTCACTTTTTTTGGATACATTTTAATAAAAAATAGCTTTTTGGTAGTAGTAGTGGTAGTGTGGGTTTTTGTCTTGTCTCAACTTTCGATCTAGCTGCGCGCTATCATTGTTGACACAATAGTCGATGTTGATTCCTTCACATCTTATTGGTAAAGACGCTCTTTGATTGGCCAGTTCCTGCTTAATTTATAATCAGTGTTTATATTTATAGCACACAATGCGCACATGCTACTGTATAAACCCAATACCGTAGAGGAAAGCTCATGGAAAGGGCTCATGGATTCCTTTTTTCCCCTCTAAATTAAACTCTTATATATTCATAGAGATGATGCACTTGCGCTATGGGAAGCGGTAACCAAATTCATCAGTGATATTGTTCACCTGTACTACCACAACAATGAAGATGTCTCTCAAGATACAGAGCTTCAGGCGTGGGTCAAAGATATACATGACAACGGCTACAAACAAATGGAAGGCCATGTAGACCACAAGTTCCCGTCATCTCTGAAGTCACGTGACGATCTCATTCAACTTCTGACACGTATTATATTTACATGCTCATGCCAGCATGCAGCAGTAAATTTTGGTCAGCTCGACACATACGCGTTCCTCCCTAATTGCCCTGCATCAATGCACCAACCACCTCCCACAAAGAAAGGAGAGACAACTATGGAAAAAATCATGAAGGCGTTGCCAGAGAAAGCACAGACAGGAGCACAAATTGGAACCGTGCACCTTCTCACTCGTTTTGCAAAGGACGAGGTTTGAGTTACATTCATTTTAATGATAGAATATGCCCCACAATATAATCATTCTACACGTACATCCAAATTTTGCCTTTCGGTTATGTTGCATGCTTACACGGAAAAACTGGCAATATGGACACTCCGCTAATAATACGGATACCCTACAAAGGACATTACGAAGACTGTACTCAGTGAAAAGTCGTTAGTACAGATTCTCGCCCCCCCCCCCCCCCCCCCAAAAAAAAAACCGGACTCTCGCTATTACGGACACAAATTGCGGTCCCGTGGGTGTCTTTAGTAACGAGATTTGACTGTAATAGCTAACTGCACAACCCTCACTCTTTCCGTAAAAAAAATCATTTTTTAAGAAATTTTAAAAACTGGTTACTTTGGTCCTGCTTTTACTGAAATGCAGCTCCATAAGTTTATACAATGTGAAGATATTCATCATGTTCATTTCTTGTTTTCTCCAGAAATTCCTCGGAGATTATTCCGATGGACTGTTTGTTGACCACCCAGCTTTGGAAGCTATTGACAAGTTTCAAGACAATTTAGAGAAGATTTCAGACTCCATCAAGAACAGGAACAAGTCCTTGGAGTGGCCATACATTTATCTGCTTCCAGAAAGAGTGCCAAACAGCGTTGCTATTTAAAATGTCAACAGGATATTCTGCTGCGCTCATTTTGGTCATGGTGTGGTTTGCAATTGAAATTTCAAAATGTGTTGTGTCTCCAAAGACTTTGTTGACTTTCGATTTTTCTTGACAGTATCGTGCTTTTCTTATATTTGGTAACTTCAAGGTATATATAGAAACACCAGTTAGCAATATAAAGAATAAATTTAAGGGAGTAGTCTTTTATTTTAAGTATAAGTACCAGCCTTTTAAGGCTTAGTAATATACGTATAATAATTTGTGCATCCTGATTGCCAGATAGCACTTCAATTTGTTTTAATTGCGAATACAAATTGATGACATTTATAGTACAAAAATTTGTAATTAAAAACAAAGTAAAACACTCAAAACTTGATCAACTTACACTTACAGGTCTTTTGACTGAAAAAAATGTTGTCAGAAACCTTAAAAGTAAATAAGTAGGTTATAAGTAAGCTTTAAGTAAATAATTAAATTGACAATGCCGCTTATGGGGGTAAATAAATGGAATGAAAGACATAAATAAAGTTTAATTATTTGGTGCAACTCCTTGACTTATCTTCCTTCTCTTCCTAAACAGTACTGGTGTGGGGTTTCAGTTTAAAGCCTTCAAGTGCAGGACTAATTGTAGTAAAATTGTAGTTTGGCGAGTCATGGCCCACGTACGGCTCAGCATCTTTACCCGAGACATGAAGATCTAGTCATCTGTAGAAGCAGCAAGTGATAACATTTGCACATGTCTACAACTTCTATTGACTTGGACAAATGAATAATTTTGAAAGGATAATTTCTAGCTCTTCATACTTCTGCATTCGAATGTAATGCTACGAAAAACTTTGGGGAGACTATATACGACTCTATGAGAGAGGTAGCCCTAAGTCAGGTTAAAACCGTAATTGAGGCCACTTCCGTCCAGCTGCTCGCGCATACTCGTCATGTTATCACTTGCTGTTATTTGTAGATGTAAAAGTCTTTGAATAATTGAGATCAGAAGCTGCCGAAACTTGCGGACTGCACACAGATAGAAAATTACTTAATACACCTAATCTTCAAAAATGCGTCATTATCCAAATTGTTATTCAATACTGATATCTGAAATGTTTAGTATCCACGTGATTATCATGCGCACAATACGAAAACGAAAAGTGATGTACGTAATCAATGACGCAGCCCTTGTGCAATTCGGTAAGTATACTAAGCAGCGCACACAAGTTTTATATCGTTCAAATACTGACAACCTCATTAACGTTGTTCAGACAACGAAAAGACAATTGAGCTCCATCACTCTTACGTATCATTAGATTTTTTTTCGGGCAAAATATGATTTATGCCATGCATTCATGGAAGGCACAGCTTCATAGTTAATGAAAGCGAAAATGAAAGCAAGCTATTTATGCTAGTTTTGAAAGATCGGTCTTACGATTTTTTGTTCATAGAGATTTCTGGTTGAAAGATAAAGCTTTTCTTCATTTAATAAACAGATATGTATGAACTCGTAGCTTCCTTCCCGTCTGTTTCAATTGAGCATTCAATGGGTTTCTTTAGTTTGATTGCCTAAGACATAATTGTACTATTTTATGATTGGCTATATTCAAAGTTATGCAGTCTAAAAAACTCAAATTGTGCGAAATGCTGTCGGTAAGAAACCTATCAGATTGACACCGCGGCGAAACTAATCCGCATGCGCAAGATCTCGCGGAGTTATTTTTCTTGAAATTTTTCCATAATATATTTTTGAGCTTGATTTTGAGCACGGGAGAATACAGCAAAATACTGAAAAAAGAAAAGTACAGAATATTTTTTAAAATATTCTTAAACGTCCTTAACCTCATTTTTGCGGACTGACTTAGGCTAATATGGCTTTAGTTTCGCCGGCAAAGTAATTGCGAATGTTTTCCTTGTGGAGGACTAGAAAGGCGTTTCATAGGGCACGCATGCGTGGTATAGTTTGTCGGCGCTGTGTCCAGTCACTAGTGATTTCAAAAATGGATATAGCTAAAGCCCATATAGAATGTTTTATACTGACAAATGATTGTATCGACAGAGTCAATATTGCTCATGACCGTCTTTTACAATGACTAAACACACTGACTCCGTTTTATAGATTTTTCATGATTCAATAGTGAAATACTTATAGTATTGTCTGTTCCAGCGGCTGAGAAATATACGTACATGAAAGATTTTCAAGAAAAAACACCTTAGTATATAAAGCAATAGCTAGAAAGTAGGATAAAATCAAGCTATAAACCAAACGTTTACCTATGTTTTATCCTTTCAGTAAAGGGCTAAACGTTTGCACTATTATATTGTTGAAGCCTTTGTTAAAGTGCTACTCTGATAAAAAAACGGTGAAATTCTATTTAGCAGAAACTTCGCGAAATAAATCTTCAAGGGTCTATTGATCACCAGTTAAAATATCCTTTTGGTATTCAAAAGGGAAGTACTAGATTTTTAGCGTTCTTTTTAGGTGTCAGTGACGTCATCTACTCAACTCATGGATTCATTTCATACCCTTTGTATTTCTTTTAATTTTCAGCTTTGTTGTTTGTTACTCGTGCCCAGGCCTTTAGGCCGGGAACGAGTTATAAACTGCAAATGTTTTTTTTTTTTTTTTTTTTTTTTTTTTTTTTTTTTTCCTCTGTTCGTCCTGAGGGACCTCTGATTGGTTAAGAACGTAAAAACAATGCCCTTCATTCATCACCTTTGAGCGACAGCGAACGCAAGCCAGGAACTTTAGGAATGCAAGATGGCCGACTATAAAGAAAATAGCTTTCAGAGACAGGCTTTTCCTGCAGTAGAACAATGTAATTTGGAGCTTTTAACTCGAGATATACCTATATACTTATAAGAGCTTCAGAATGGGCTGTAATTTTGAGCTTCATCTCCAATACTTTGACCAAATATCGAACTCTAAATGGAGTACTTGAAAGAGAACCCTCGCGATAAACATGGATAAACTGAGTATTTCCTATGAGCTGTGAATCTACGAATTTCTCATCCTACATGTTGCTAAACGAACATACGTAGAAGCAAGTCAATTGTATTCCTCATTCAAGCATTCAAGAGATCTTGAGAGGTTTTTGTACTGAATTTTAATACGGAATTCTAAAGCAGACCATTGCATGGAACGGATAGGTTCCATTGACCTTGTTGGTCACGTAACGTCTTTTATTATTTAAAACATCCGAAACATGAACGAAAATATTCACGATTTGTTATTTTGTTAAAAACGCCGTTGTAGAAGTCTTTACAGCAAACAATTGAGACACATAGTGAAATAAAAAGTTGAATAAACTGGTATATTCGTTGGTAATATTTTGCATGTCGACTAATAGCTGCTGACAGACAAATTGACTAATCAGATATTCTTTAAAAAGGTCAAAAAAGGTCTTTATTATGTTATGGTTAAGTGAAGAATGCGTGAAACGGCTCGGGGAAGAGTACGAACGGGGCTGGTCATTGAAGCCTCTCCTATAAGGGGGCTTCCGGGGCACGAGTGAACGCACGTGTGCGTCTAGTTCCAAATATTTTGAAAGCGTGAAAAGGAAAAAAATCGAAAGGACGTTAGCTCTGTTCGTCGACTATTGCTCCTGTTTTCACAGCAAGATTGACACAATTCATTCCCAGCTTTACTCGGCTAAAATTAAAATCTTCAGAAAATCTTCGGAAAAACTTACTTCAACCGTTTCGACATCCAAATGAGATCTTGTGGAGAAATTTTCAAAAATAATCAATTCTATAGTCGGTAGTACTTTAAAAAAAAAACGAAGTTGTATAGAACACTTAGTTTCTAATGTTAGTCAATACCGCTTGTATAAGATCGCTGAATCGAAAGAGAAATAGGCCATTTGGTTAACTTTTTTTATCTGCTACTAGCTAGTAGAAAACTGAAACACAACCCTATTATTGATGCTAACCTTTTGTAAAGAAGCTGGCATTTTTCCATCTTTTTTTTAAATAAAAAAAGGTTTACAACAGAAAACAGTATTTTATTTGTATTCTCTGCAAAAGAATTTGTTTTTAGAGCGTCTTGCTGCGGTGACGGCTGGGCGCAGACGTTGTGGTCACACATCATCGGACGGCCTTTCTAGTTAGCTATATTTAGCGTTACATGTTGCTCCACTTTTCGTTTCACTTGTTGAAAACACTTATATTATGCCTATTTGACATTTTTGGAAATTTCATGCCTTAACATCGCATTTTGACTCTTGAAGATTTGCGGGGGCATGAATGATTTGCTAATCCTTAGAAAGAAAAATGATTGCTTTTGTCAGTGTAAAGATAAGCCTTTATTTTCTTTTCACACTCTAAACTGGAATCCTGATAATTTGCTTTGCTGACTTGCTGAAATCGACCCAGTCCTCTATTCACGTCAATCATTAATTACTTTATAGTAACGTATTTACAATACAATACTATCAAGTCTCAGACTCTAAATGGCGAGGTCGGCGCCTGTTCTTTTGCTGGTATTGTTATTGAATTCATCAGTGCAACATCGCTAAATAGGTCATCTGTATGGACTTATCTCTGTACCAGTCAATTACCTTGATCAGGAGGTGATTGCCCAATACCAACACAAAAGTGGATCTTTTCATAGTAAGTAATACAGTAATACAGTGATAGTTAATAGGAAGAAGACTGATATAGGTCAGTAATCATTGACTAGCATGGTCTGGGTTTAGGGAGTCTGTCGATTGAAAGTCAAACAGATGTGTTTATGTCGACAATATTCAGTCCTTAGTCCATCTACTTCACGTGAGTACTGAAGCAGGGCCAATAGCTTTATCTGTCCATTGACAAACACTAACTAAATCTACATTGTAGGTCAACACTCAACGATATTCGAATTCACTGCAGTTGTAGTCAATGTTGAAGTTCTAGCTGACTGCATTTATAACTTACTTTTCAAATGCTGCTCAAGTAGCTTAAGTGCTCAAGTGTACCAGAACAAATCTTAAGAACAAACGATGAATTACGTGTACACTATACAGTAATTGCGAATCACGCTAACAACTACAAGGCCTTTTTAGCGACAGTCCGTAAAAATATCTAAAGTGTAAATACATTACTTCCGTTGAATCTAGTCAAGCGGCATTGAGGCATGACCTTAGGCGAATTATGAAATCTGTTCATGCACAGCAAACTATGACAAATGTTATGAGTAAGCCAAATGAGGAAAAAAGAGAATCGTCACTTCTCAATAGGAACTAACAATCATCTTGTCAAGTGGTGTATTTGACAAGAAATCTGGACATGGAAAGCGAAAATTTCAGATTCATTTAAGGCATAAAATCGATTATAAATGGCTAAAGGATTCATCATAAAGGACTTTATATTCATCATGAATAAAAACCAAAATTTCGAGTGAAGATTTGAATATAGCGTGAAAATATAAAGAGGATACACTTGAAAAAGTTCTAAATTCGAAAAAATAAACCCGGAACAAATGACAGCTGTCTTTTGTAAAAAAAAGTTACAAGCCAATTCAATTAACATAGTGAAAAGTTCGACCACATGGGCTGCTCAATCGCTGAACTGCAAAGTGCCTGCGGTTATTTAGTGTAAATTGCGCAAGGAGAAACTGCAACTGCAAAACTATCAATGTAAATAGCTACTGGATGACCTATAACTTCCTCCTTCCTTCCTTCCCGTTGAACGAGATAAAAATTATATGAAATCACTAGTTATATGTGCTGCAGGTATTCTATGTGTTTAGTTAAAATCCACACAGTGATTTCTTTCAACTTAGCTTCGTGAGAATAGACAGCATCCATTTCTTTTCTGAATGGAAATGATTTGTTTGTTTTGGGGGAGGGGAGGGAAGGGTGAACTCAGTCAAGCATATGACGTCATGTCACCGACGAGAAGCTCGCGAGGTCATTTTAGTCTTCCGAGAAAAAAGGAAGCGACTACTAAATCATCCAGGATCAGCTTATGACGCTATCTCTATTATTTTTGGTATGCCTTTTCGTTCTACCCTCCCCCGCGTCCGTACCCGCCCCAAAAAGTATTTCAAGACAAAATTAATACGAAACACATAATAAACTAATAATTACCAGATTAAACAAGCATTGAATGAATCAGCAGTATAACATAAAATCACTACTACTATAATTACTGCTAACGTTTCTACACTGCAACTCTGAAAGTATAATTTTGATTTGGCTCATGATGTCAAGATAAATGAGTTACTTCCGTCTTGACTAAAATACGTCACCGACATCCTATCGTAAAATATATAAGGTGTCGGCCGTTCTTATCAGACCATAGTAAATTCCTGTTTAGTCATTATATTTCAGATCGGAACGTAGGGAATCTGTGATAATATTTCTGATTATTGATACAATTTAGTGTATTTGTGTTGTAGTCGAGGTTTTCGTCTCCAATCCTTGCAGCAGATTTGGAAACGTTGCGAGTCAGCATTGAAAGGTAAGTTAATATGCGAAAAGGATTCACGTAAAATCATTTCTAAAAGACGTCAGTAAGCAGCACATGAAATAAACAAAACAAGATTTTCCTGCAAATGTTTTCAAATACAGACCTGTGATTCAGGCACGTTTTGTTTTCAAACGTCTTCAAAATGTTTCTTCATTTATTGGATAGCCCTCTGAAGAAGCTTAGAAATTTTTCGGCATATCACATTTATGTAAGCTCGTGATTTATCGGATAAGAAGTTTGGGAGGGCACACGAGCACTAGGACTTAAAATTACCACTGTGGCAAAGGAAAAATTACACTCCAAACAAACTTTGTTCAAATTGAGCACCAGGATTCAGACAGTTCAAATTGCCGGGAATCGAATGAGGTCACAGAAGTGCAAATTACACCGCCTGCCCCGGCCCCATGCTACTTACAGTTTTCAATCAAAAATCCAAAACAAACCAAAACAAACGAAACAAGATAAGGCTTTCCAGAAGCATACACAGACAACTGAGACACTTCTTTTGTAGTAAGAAAGGGCTTTGACATGCTGTGATATGAACACAAAAACTGTCGGTGGCGTGATAGACCGATATCAGCAAAGTTCAGTAGCTGTAGAATGACTAATTGCTTTTACATGCTGGAACACGATGTCAGGGGAAATAAAACAATGTGAGGCGTCGTGACCGGAAAGTGTAAAGTACGAATATTTTAACACTCTTTTATGTACTGATATGTTTTTTAATGTGAAAATCTTAAATGCTCCATTGAGCAGGCATTTATAACTGGAAATAAGGAGAGAACTGGAAATAAGGAGAGAACGGGAAAAAGGGAAAAAGGGATACTCCCTCTCCTTTTTCCCATTTTTAACTCCCTCAGTTCTCATCACTCGCTATTAGCAAGGGAAGTTACAGCAAGGATTCATGTTCATTTTAATTTCATTTGTTCATGATTTTAGCACGTGTCTTATGTTTGAAAATAAAACATAAAAAAGTCACTGGTTCTCCTTGAACAAGTATACTGACGAAGGCTTGAAATTTAGTCGAAACGTCTATTTCCCATTAAAGTTTCAGTCAGAGACAACTAGATGTAAACATATTGTAATTAGCATGTAATTACTTAAGTTCCCCTTGAACATCTGTGAGATACCAAAACAGATGATAAACAAATGGATAAAGTTTATAAACGAATAAAAACAATGTGGCTTTTTATAATCTTCAAAATGCCTTAAATTAAAACAAACAGCAAATAAAACGCCTTATTTTTTATTAAGCCTAATATTCGTGTTTTTTGTTGTTGTTGGTGTTGCTTGTTTGATTTGTTTGGTTTGGTTTTTGGTTAAAAATTTAGTTCAAAGAGCTGTCAATACTTGGTTTAAAATCCATTTAAAAGTCTCTGCTAAAATGGGCTCAAATCGACATATAAATGAGAAGGTTTTGTGCTAAACAAGGTGATTTTCGATCCAATAAGTCACGGCAAAAAATGCAGCCTCGTATTTTTGTTTCGTTGCATGATTTTAGAAATCTATGTAGGGGGTAACATTTGGATGTCTCAATATGTAGCTCGTGCATGGTCATAAAGACAGCAAGTTGTTTGACTTGTATGTGACCGCTTTTTGAGAAAAATAATACCACACTCTGAAAAATGAAACTCATGTGGTATTTTTCCTGAAGGCAAGCTCTTAACCACTGACTTCAGTTATTAAAAATCTCACAGCTGAAACATTTTGTGGTTATATCCCTGTTTTAATGAATCATTTTACGACTCTGCATGCATAAAAGCCACTGCACTACGGATCACACTTCAGTACTTGTATGCCATTTCAATGCACTTTTGATTATCAGTAGCTGTCAGTATAACATTAAATAGACATTAATTGTTGTGCTTTTCTCTATAGTGCAAAAGAACAAAGGGCAGTGATGATGGTACAGCGTACAGAGTGTAAGTAACGCCTTTCGTATTTCATTTATGGTGGAAAAAAGCCAACACAACAAATTCACTTTGATGTCTAGATCAATCACTTACCGTTCCTTTGGTTTCGCAGGGAGTAATCTTGGATTTGAGTTGTACAAAGAATGGAAAGGGGAAGAAGAGTTTAACAAGAAAATGGAGGAAAACAACAAGGTTGGTTCTGATTAATGGTTTGATGAAAATCCTTTATTGTGCATTGTGCGTCAATGGCTGTGACAGTTTCAAACCTGCATTAATTTACTGTACACGTATTGTATATTATTCTTATATAGATCATGCTTATCAAACTAGTGCAAAACAAAAATTAAACAAACAAACAAACAAAAAACAAGACAGTATTTGCCGACGTTTTGATTAGTATGTCTCATCCCGTACTGATACCTCGTTCTCCCGCGCGGCGTTCTTTCAACCTTTTTACTTTCGTGAATGTGTTCGCTTGTATGTTTTCAAAGAGTTTTATTCAAGGTGTGTATGGTCAATTACAGAAGGGACCATTAAAAATAATTGGTAAAGGCCTGTTGTACTAGAGAAAGGGGCGGTCACAACAGCTGCTATATTGACCGACTTCCTATCAATTATCTTCAGTTCAGTATCTTACGGTGAAGTTCATTGCTTTGCGGCATGTTATAGTGTGCCAAATAATTCAAAACGAAAGCAAAAATGCTGATGGAGGATCTGAAATAAACAACTGAAACAAAGCAACACACAAGCTGTGGCTTTTGATTTAAGCTAAAGAGTGCTTTACATTGTAACATAATTCAGCCATGCCTGTTTCTCTATTTTATGACGGGTAGCAAAATTAACTAAAAAATAAAACAATAAAAAAAGTTTATAAATGTTGGTCAATTTCACATTACCTATCATAGGTTAGTTGTTAATGATTAAACAGCAGTGTGGGTAAAGGTGTTCATTATTCAAGTAAAATGATGAACGATCATATTTAATTCATTAGGACGTCGTCCCAACCACAATTCGAGATCTTACATATCGCATTCTATAAATGAACTAGTATAACAAGGCTTAAATTGCACTGAGACATACTCTTTAAATAATATGTAAAATGTCTGACCGTCTTTCCCAGTCCCAAGTGAAAGACAACATTGAGCGGAGGATGAAGGGGAGGGCGTTGGTAGGGTCAGGGATGCGCAAAATCCAGCCTGTCCCAAACTAATTATTCCAGGAATGTAGGTACTTACAGTGTGCAAAGTTAGCTATTGTAATGGTTGATATTTTGACCTGTTTTTATGACACCAGTAAATAATTAAGTGGAGACTTTTTTCAATAACGAGTAATAATAGCTAAAGGTACCAAACACTAGCCCTACTTGCCAGTTTTAATTTAAATTATTGAATTTAAATTAAATTTAACACTGGTAAAAGCAAATTGAGTTATACTCTGATCTAACCAGTACAAATTGCCTGTTTAAAAAAACTGTCTTTGGAATTGTACAAAGTTGTTTATTTATCTTGTGTTTTTATTTAAATTTAACAACTTTTCAAGGTGAATGTAATGAATGTATATGGCAAATGAGCGACTGGAGGGCTAAACTTCATTTTGAAGTCAAATTTTCACTTTAGACTACACATTAATTTGACTTTTATCAACCTAGACCAACTACAAACAACCTAAACATTCTGAACGAAATACTTTTAGCATTGTACAATGCTTGGATATGAAAAAAAAATCTATATTATAATGTAGTGCTTTTACAAGGGCTATCCCCCCTTGGAAGGAGCTTCACCTCGGTGTGCAGTCATTGCTTTCTTATTGTTTACATACAGCTTTGACCCGGGACTTTTTGTGGCTTTTTATAACAGCTATTTAAGCTGTGTCAACATAGCACTATTATATCCCTGTCTCAAACATCAAGACGAAATTCCATCCCGGATCGAAATTTACCGCGATACACAGATCACGAAATTTACCGCGGGAAAGGAGAGTACTAACACTTATTGATACTGCAATTAAATTCAGTTTGATCGAGACCAAATGATCTTTATGTTTTCTCCGGTAGAAACTCTTGTTTAAGCATAAAATAACTTGATGTCCCGCGATGGTTTAATCCCAAAACGAAATTGTTCGCCCTGTCTCAGTGAAATGCATACAGCGTGTCTCTTAAAAGTATGTAGTTTTCCGCACTAACAATGCCCTAAATAAGCAAGCTCTATTTTAAATTTACACAGTTCTAATGATTTTAGTACTAATGATTTTAACTCGAAAGATATAGTAGTAGATGTTTCTTTTTAAACCATTTTTAGGCTGCAAAGATTAATATTATGTGCCACACATTTCTCACTCCCATTTTACTTACCTCCCATAGGATCCTCCACCTCCAGGAATTTTCAGCAAATCAAAGTTGAAGCTAGACTTGTCCAAAATGAAGACAGCATTTGGTTTGAAAGCTGCTCTGACACATAAACGTGCTACACATCCATTTGGTTTTGGAGCATTTGGGAAAGTACAAATTGTTGACAATCCAGAGTTTCCAGAACATGACTTCTTTACTCCAGGACGAATATTTCCTGTTCGTCTTCGCCATTCAAACATTCGCTTTGATGATGGTGCGGCGTCAGACTTCAGAAGTGCTTCCTTGAAGTTCGCGGACAGCGACGGCGAGTCTCCATTTGATTTGATCATGTCAACTGGACGTTGTGGTATTTTTATTGCCACTCAATCTATATGGGATCCATTAAATGTTGCAAGAGGAAAAATGACGTTCAAAGAATATTTGCTTCTCAATCCAATATAGTGAGTTAAAAATGTTTGCCATTTTACTCTTGTTTTATTTCAAATTGCCTTCTAAATCATGTGTAGTCACTTTATTTTCTTTTATTGTGACCTTTAAGGACCTTCACGCTTTAGGAAAGATTTTACAATAGGCCACGTTTGAGATCTTAAAGTTCTGGCTTGACTGTGAAGCTTGGATCGTATGGTACGTAAGGTAGATACAAAAATATGACTGCCGAGTACCATTTGTGTCACGAATAAACTGAAAGTGCCGTGATTGACGATTCTACCTAATGGCATGTTTTCAGAATTTTGGTAGGAAAATTAGTTCACAACCCAACAATGTTACTGTAGAATTTCCAAAATTGTATCCACTTGCTTCTTATAGTTAGGTGGTATTTCAGTAGTTTTATTCCTGAAAGCCTTACTATCGTGCTAGAATGTTGATATATATATATCGAACGTGGCCTATTGATCATCCAGTCAAAGCTTTTTGAGCTACCAACTCAACTAGACGTATCTATAAGCTTTTCGTGTTTTACCTTTTGTATATTACTACAAAAGGCCGTTTGATAATATATATTGTTTTCTTTCAAGCGAATACTTTTTCATACAGAAAGTAGGTCAAAGAACGATCTAGGAAATCTCTGTATGTTTTCTTTTTGGTACAGTCTTCACACGAACATCGATGGACTTCGCCGAGCCCCTGACTCACACACTGACCAGATCTATTATTCGCAAGTAGCCGATACTTTTACAGCCAAGGATGGGAAGAAACGCTATGTCAAGTACAGGATGATTAACGCAGAAGGACGACCAGAAACAGGATTACTTAGTGAAGAAGAACAACGAAAAGCGTGGTAAGCATTTGTAGATGTTATATACCTTACTACTTGAAAAAGAAAGATGAGTAAACAAGAAAACATGGAAGATAAATACTATAATGTACTATATAACGGCATATTTCGATATCTTTCATCATCGTTCATCATCAGAGAAGTCAACTTGTGATATGCCTTAGATGGAAATTAAATGCTATAATATAATGAATATATATTTCTCAGGGAGCGAGACCGTTATCCCGACGAAAAGCGTCCCAAAGATTACCTTAAAAAGGAATATGAAGATCGTCTTCTCGAAGGATCAATCCACTACAAAGTACAACTTCAGCTTCACGATGTCAAACCAAATGACAGTCCACACATTCTTAATTCATCTAAGGCCTGGGGCGAGGCTACTCATCCTTGGATGGACCTTGCCGATGTCGTTATTACAACAATGCTTGCTGATGACGTCATTGAGCGTACCAAATTCAATATCGCTAATAAGCCACATTCGTTGGGTATTGTTGGTCCACCTGAGTCAATACACGACTTTAAATGTATTTCATACTACAGAAAACACGTGTACAAGCGAAGCCAGAAAATGCGCTTGTTAAAAAGTCGGCACAGTGAAAACGACAACGTGTGCACATACATGATTCAGATCGAGACTGGAGATGTGAAAAATGCAGGAACAGACGCTAATATTTCCATATCAATGACAGGTATTGACTTAGCTGTAGATTTTTGCATCTCGTGGATGAAGGCAATCGATGGTACAGAAGAAAAATGCGATCCAATAATCTATTCACAGAGGAAAAGCTCTTTGACCTCCGGGGGATCTGAATATATTTTTGACATGAAAGTCGCTTTTTTAATTGTTTCGTTTACTAGCCTAGTAATAGTAACCGATGTATCATTAATCAGTAATCATTTGCGGCGCATCGTTTTAAACTTTTAACAAAGATTCCACTGAAAGAGATAAACACGTCAGCACTACGATTATCTTAATAGCTATATGACTTGTACAAATCGATTGTTTTCTTTTATGAACAGGATCCAAAGGACGTACTGATAACATTGCTTTGGACAAACGCTTACATGACGATTTTGAAAGGGGACGGACTGATGAATACCGCATCAAGACCATGGACGTTGGTGATCTTTATTTCATTCGTTTTCATAACGACAGAGGAGGCGCGGCAGTCCAAAATCCTGATTGGTTCCTAAACAAGGTGACGATTCTCAAGGAAGGATGTGATAAACCATACGAGTTTCCCTGTTACTCTTGGGTTTTGAGAGAAATGGTTGCTTTCCACGGTGGAGGTATTTATAGAATTAATAGCTCTCGAAAAAATAGATCACCATTTGCAAAGTGTCATTTGACTACAACTACTAGAATGCTTTGCTCACTCACTTTCTTTTGTAAAGTCGTTAGTGGCAATTGTTCTGCTGTTCTCAAGAGGGAAAAAATCTGAACAAGAAAGAAAGAATATATGTCCTATGAATATGGCATACAGTAACGCGAACACAATCGTGACCTCAATGATGGTGTTTACCATAAGCATTTGAATGGCAATAGGAAGAATTTTCTTTCTTACTTAATATTTATTCCTTCTTGAGAATAGTAGAACATTTGGCACTAATCACCCAAAAGAAAGTGGCCAGTTATTCTGGTAGTTGCAGTACAAATGCAATGCAAATGTATTGTAACCTAAAACATTTGAAATGTAACAATGGCGCCGATTGGCTGGCTACCAAAAAAGGCAATGCAAAAGGCAAAGGCTAATATTTTACTTCGAAATCGCGAGGAGTGGTTGCTCAGATCTCCCGAGCCACAGGCTCATGTATCAAGCGTTCGAAGGTGCGCCCTTTACGTTACCCCCTCTCTCTCCATCAGCGCTCCGTTTTAAGGGTATTTAAAGCTAATTAAAGCTACACGGAAAGGAAAGAAGTCGAAACAAAGATGTGAAGTCACTGGGGATCGAACTCGGGACCTCTCGCATTGAAGGCCGCGCACTATCCAACTGTGCCATCCTTGCTCCTACCGTGATTATCGCAAAGGATGACTCGCACAAAAACGAAGTTATTTAATAAAACTGAGCGATATAAAACGACGCTTTTGTCTCTTTACTGTGATACAAACACTCTCTGGAAGATGTAGAGCTGGGCCCGGTTGTTCGAAAGTGGATTAGCGTTAACCCAGGATTAAATCCGAATGTTTTCTTTAGAGTTAACCCGGGATTAGCGCTAATCGGCTTTCGAACAACCGGGCCCAGCACACCTCGTTTTCCTAAGCTTCTTGTGAGTTACATGTACAGTCGGTGCTTATACCATAGCATAGAGACATACGGGCGCGTTCTATATTCCTTAAAAGAATTAGAATACAAATGAAATTGAGAATGTGGGTTTTGAAAATTAATGAATTTCTTATGATTGTTTGTTCTAAAGGACTGTTGCCTCAACATCAACAGCCTGAGATTGTAAAGATCGAACGACAGCTGCAAATTCAAGAACGTCAGAAAGAATATAGATGGCTTCCTGAGAACGAAAAACTCGCTCATTCCCCAGGATGCATTGATGCAAAGGAACATGATCACATCCCAATGAACTCGCAATTCTCTGATCCTTCTCAGAAGTCGTTCAATGCTGGTCGCATCCACGCTGGAATTAACCTTGGTCTTTCATATTTAATGACTTTAGTAGAAAACTGGGGATCATTTGATGAATACAAGAAAATGTACTCGAGTAAGATATTGATGCCTTTCATTGATTAAGAATTTAAAAGATCCTAAAGCTTTCACATGTAGCGTTTGCTCTACTGTATAACTTTGAGTTTTTGAAGTAAGCTTTTCTTTCTAATGCCTTATGGAAATTTTCTGCGGTACACCAAGAATGCGCCATTATTAGGAACTAAAAGCGAATTCGTACTAATTTGTAGGTTGGGTTGTCAGTGATAAACCTAAATATGCTGAGGGAGATGCTTGGATGGAAGATTCTGTCTTCGGTATGCAGTACTTGAATGGAACCAATCCAATGATGATCGAAAGATGTAACAAACTACCCGAACGGTTTCCAGTCACTCAAGCTGACGTTGAAAAATGTTTGGATCGTGGGTTGGCTTTGGAAGAAGAGATCAAGGTATGTGTGGTTGAATGAAGACGACATATTGGATGACTTGGATTACAGGTCATACATGCAATATTGTTATATCTTGTCTTTGCCTTTTAAAGGCTGGTCATATCTACATGGCTGACTACTCCATTATTGAAGGCATTCGACGTAACGGTCATGGTACAAATAAAACTCGATACGTCACAGAACCATTGGTTTTACTGTATGTGAACAAAAAAGGAGATCTAGTGCCCATTGCCATTCAACTCTTCCAGAAACCGAGCGACGAAAATCCGATTTGGACTCCAAATGATGACAAACAGGATTGGCTGTTTGTTAAAATGTGGGTAAAATCTGCAGATTTACAGATTCATCAGGTATGGAACAAACATATTTCTATTCAAACTAGTCGCCCCATCCGAATTAAACTCCAGGCCAGGGTTTCAGTATTATTTGTAAATTTGGGAATATGCGAAAAGCCGAAATACTGCAATGAATCATAACAAATTATTCTATTTCTTTTCTCGTCTAGATGGTAACACACTTACTGAGAACACATCTCATCATGGAATGCTTTGCTGTGGCTGCATGGAGAAACTTACCATCCATCCATCCAGTTTTTAAGCTTTTATTTCCTCACATTCGGTCCATTATTGCCATCAACACACTTGGCAGAAAGGAGCTCATCAACGAAGGTGGTATTACTGATGTTACTCTTAGCATCGGAGGAGGAGGTCATCTTGAACTTATTCAGAAATTTTACAAGCAGTTCAGTTGGGACATGGTAGATATCCCAGCAGATCTTGAAAAGAGAGGGCTGACTGACCGAGAAAAGCTCCCAAATTTCTACTACCGGTAAAGTTAGGATTACCTTTGATGAAATCGTTGAACAATTCTGCATATTCCCGTCTTTGATTAATCTTATACATTCTATATCTAAAATTAACTCTCTTCTATTCCATTTTTATTTCCCGTAGAGATGATGCACTCCAGCTATGGAATGAGATAAACAAATTCATCAGTGATATTGTTCATCTGTACTACCACGATAATGAAGACGTCATTCAAGATGCAGAGATACAGGCGTGGGTCAAAGACGTACATGACAACGGCTTTACATCAACAAAGGAGGAAGTAGACCACAAGTTCCCAGATTCGCTCGAGTCACGTGACGATCTCATTCAGCTTCTAACACGTGTTATATTTACATGTTCATGCCAGCATGCGGCAGTAAACTTTGGTCAACTTGACGTGTACGCGTTCATCCCCAATGCTCCTCCTACAATGCAACTCCCGCCTCCCACGAAGAAAGGAGAGACGACCATGAAGAGAATCATGAACACTCTTCCCAGCAAGTGGCAGACAGGATGGCATATTGGAACAATGTACACCCTCACACGTTTTGCAGAAGATGAGGTTTGTTCCTTTAATAATTTGTTTGTTTAAAGATCTAATATAGATCTGAACAATTAGATCTTTTCATTAGTCACTGATTCACGCGAAGAGCGGCTGTTCCGACCAGACTAGCTAACTATAATGTAGTCGGCGGGCTTTTCCTGACAACTGCACTGCATGCACCAAAAGTCCTCGATGTTCTGTGAAAATCACGTGCAAAATCCTGTATAAATGCACATTTACAAAAAAAACGCGTTCTTCGTTTACTGTAAAATTAAGCCGCTTTTGTCTTGATACTATGCTTAGTTTATTGACAATACTAAATTATAAATTGGACAAATCAGCGACGAAACTTTGTTGGGAAACGAATTTGACTCGCCATACATGCCATAAATGGTTTTGTATTGCTGCTGTTTATTTATTTATATAATTGTATTTTTGTAATTCCATTTCTTGACAGAAATTCCTGGGAGATTATTCCAACGGACTGTTCGTTGATTCTAAAACACTCGAAACTGTTTCCAAGTTCCAAGACAATCTTCAGAAAGTTTCCGACGCCATCAAGAACAGGAACAAGTCCTTGGAGTGGCCATACATTTATCTGCTGCCAGAAAGAGTACCAAACAGCGTGGCTATTTAAAGAATAATTGATCCGATTGTCCTGAGGCTAATTCATGACTCAGAGGCTTATTACTCTGAAATACGACCATAAGCTTCGCTTACATTCCTGAAAGTATACTTATTTTAATAAGTATCAAAGTTCAATTAGTGGCAACATTTCGTCTCTTACAGACCATACAGCTCGCTGTTATTTATTATTGAATCTTCATTCATTAAAGAAAATTATAAAATATTTGAGATATAATGCGCGCGCTGATTGGCTGGCTACCATGTTTATATCAGAGGACAGAGACATAGCTTGTACAAACACGTCGAAAATATTTACAAAAGCAATATGAAACGATCGCTTATGTCTCTGCACTGTGATATAAACACTCTGTAAGATGTAGTGCACTCGAAAAGCAAAAGAAACGCTCGTTTACGCCTCGTGTTCCTAAGCTTGCTTTTCCCTTGCTCTATATACATCTCCCATCGTGTTTCTATCACAGTACAGAGACATGCGAGTAGTATGTTGTGTTCCGTTCCATTTGAAAAATCTGCTTTGCTTTTCAAAACACCGATCAATAGGCCGTGTAGGCCGTTGTACACCTAGCCTGGTGTAGCTCCGGGCCCCGTCTCTCAGACTAGACCGTGTGGGGGTTCCGGTTCTTGAGGAGGGAAAGGGCTAGCCTTCGTTTTTTACAACAATTTATTTGAGATAAAAGTTAAAAATCCTTATCAAACAGGGCAACAGAACGAACGCGCGCGCCGAAACGCATCAGCGTTTCTGTCCTCTTATTGACACACTGTAATCAACCAATCAGATCGCGAGATTAGAGATTGCTATGCTATGCTATGCTATGCCATGCTATGCTATGCTGTGCTAAAGAACGTGAATGTTAACGCTGTTATTGTAAATATTTCACACGACTAGCGTAGTACTTCTTCACTACCATGTAAGTTTATAGAATTTAATATAATGAACGAGCCAGAGAACAATCTCTTGGGACAAAACTGTTACAAAAGATGCTACATATACCGTAAAAAATATGGTACTTAGGTCATTATTCACGCTATCATTCTCTAATATAACGGTACATTTTACACAACGAGCTAAAAAAAAGGTAAAGGTAAAGGACCTTGTTTGACGTCGGTAGTTCCTTTAGCTGAGCTAATCTTCCAGGAAGCCGACGGTGCTCTCATTTTATATTATACACTTTGCGGCCAAATTATTGGACCCCCACCCCCTGTAGAATGTTGCTGGTAGCTAAAAGGTAAGCTGGGCTGATTGACGAATAGTAAGTGTCGGGTTTTTAACAGCAACATTGAGCAGGGGGCGTGGGGGGAGCCAAACTTATTACCATCCACTGTACACGCGCATCGAGACAAAATCGTGCCAACAATTCTGGCAATGATTGTAGATATAGTTATTACTACAACACGCAGTTGCTGATTTTATGTAATATATCAAAAACGGATGCGAGTGTTTTATCGGGAGTTAAAACGCTGAGAAAGTGATGAAACTTAAATGGGTTCATTGAGAAAATTCTATCTTTTTACTCGGTAATATAGTGTTTCAGTATAGGTAATCATATGGTATTAATTCGCTCGTTTAAAAAATCGCTCTTTAAAAAACATAAATGCGAATTAATTTCAATTTGAATGAGAAACCTTATGATTGGCCTAAACAATGTGTAGAAACCACTGCGTCATGATATGTGTCATGGCGTACTGGCGTACGGTCGATTGTGTTCTTCTATTGCTGTTAGTTTAGTGATCTATGTTTTGCTTCCAAATGCCAAAGTTACATCGCCGGGCACTCTTCCTGTGTTCTACAAAGCCTCTTTACAGATTTTCTGTTATCGTTCGAGTTCCTCGGGACAAAGTTAATAGAGTGGAGTGGTTAGGCAACCCATTGTTCTATTCAATGGAGCAAACATGGATGTTGAGTAGGGCTTTGAGAGTGCACAATCTTTTGTTTTACCGTCATTTATTATGCTTGATTGAACTGACCCAAACGTTTTCATTGGCTGATTGTCTAATATATGCAGGAATGCTTTTGTTTTGTGCACTTTCACGGTTAGAAAAAGTGAACAAAAAGATAGAACAATGGGTTGCCTAACCATTCCACTCTATTAACTTTGCTCGGGACGAAGCGGTGATAAATTACCCCAAGAGAGGTTCTACTGTTGTCTCTTTATTATTTCATGCCAATGTCAGACTCCTCTCTTTTTTGAAGTTTGTGCGGACATTCATTCTAATCCAGGTCCTGGAGTTACTTCTGCATGGGGCTACTTTCGCCAGCTTCCAGTTAGTCGGGAAAATCAATAGACCATTTCACGGTTGTCGTGGCTCAACCTCAGCCTCGACAGCGTGTAATATATTCTTTAGAAATCGACTGTAGCCCATGGTAAGGTAAGGAATGCACACATCAACAAACAATAGAAACACTTTAAAATTCCACGGGCTGTAGTCCAATTCTAAAGAATATATTACACGATATCGAGGCTGAGGTTGAGCCACGACAACCGTGAAATGGTCTATTGACATGTTCATGATCTTAGATAATGGAGCTGCGATGACCGGTGCTGCAACACGTAGGATATTAGCGCTATCTCCATTCTTTGTCTTAGACGCGGTTGAATTATTTGCAGCACCGGTGACGTGTTTCCAGAATTCTTTGGGTTGGAACCTCAGTCAAAAGCATTACGGAATGCTTTTTTGCGTCTCGGATGGTTTTGTAGACGGCATTTCGCAACTTTGTGTAATCCCCCAGTATGAAGTGTTATTTGATGAGGTTTCTTGCTTTTCTCAAAAGATTATCTTGCGTTCTTGAATGAGATTGAGAATTTCATCAGTCATCCACGGCGGCTGTTTGCGGTGTCAAAGACGTTTCTGTACCAAAGAAGCATGATCATGACGTTCAGCCACAGGCAACCCAGGCTGTACTACTGAATTTTTACACTATAGGTGAATTTAATAAATAAAGCATAAAAACATCGTTACTGCATTTATTTACACCCTAAAAGAATAAAAAAAATCGTTATTTCTTATACCCCCCCCCCCCCCTCCTAAAAAAATGACAAGGCTGGTGTCTCGATTATCGATATCGCCGACTTACCCCTAATCCGAGCCGTAAAAAAATACCTTATCCTTCGTCAATTACCACGAAACTCTCGTTAGCTCTTCTTCAATAAATGAACTTTGATGTCTCCAACCCGCTTGTCCCGAAGTGAAATATTTTTCGAGATATCGCCAATAATGTGAGCCAAACGAACCATCTACCAACGTACGGTACAATCTCCCAAGACACCAACGGATTGACCTCGCTTTGGCGTTAACAATACAGTCCCAGGAAGACGGGGACCGGGCGAAACACAATGCACTCAACGGGGTGACCGACGGGAAGTGTACTGTCATAATATATTTAACTAGACGCACACGTGCGTTCACTCGTGCCTATGCCTGGAGCCCTTTTTAAGAGAGGCTCCAATGACCGGCTCCGTTCGTACTCTTCCCCTAGCCGTTTCACGCATTCTTCACCATTCCGGGAAATAGCTAACCGTAACAAATGACCTTTTTTGAATCGGCTAACTAAAACTAAAAAATATCTTGATTAGTCAGTTTGTCTGTCAGCAGCTATTAGTGCCTTTGTCTTTCTATCATGCATAGGTATTAGATATCTCCAACATGCAAAAATATACCAGTTTTATATTCAACTTCTTATTTCACTATATATCTCAATTGTTTGCTGTAAAGACTTCTACAACGGCATATTTGACACAATAACAAATCGTGTATTTTTTCGTTCATGTTTCGGATGTTATATATATGAATAAAAGACGTTACGTGACCAAACGCGAAATACAAGGTCAATGGAATCTAGTTTCATGCCATTACGATATTAAATTAAAATTCACTACAAAAACCTCTCAAGATCTCTTGAATGCTTGAATGAGGAATATAATTGACTTGCTTCTATGTATGTTCGTTTAGCAACATGTAGGATGAAAAATTCGTAGATTCCCAGCTCATAGGAAATAGTCTTTATCGCGAGCCGCTTCATTTCAAGTACTCCATTTAGGTCATTTAGAGTTCGATATTTGGTCAAAGTATTGGAGATGAAGCTCAAAATAACAGCCCATTCTGAAGCTCTTATACGTTTCTAGGTATCTCTCGAATTGAAAGCTCCAAATTACATTGTTTTAGTGCAGGAAAAGCCTCTCTCTGAAAGCTATTTTCTTTGTAGTCGGCCATCTTGCATTCCTAAAGTTCCTGACTTGCGTTCGCAGTCGCTCAAAGGTGATGAATGAAGGGCATTGTTTTTACGTTCTTAACCAATCAGAAGTCCCTCAGGACGAACACAGGAAAAAAAAAAAAAAAAAAAAAAAACATTTGCAGTTTATAACTCGTTCCCGGCCTAAAGGCCTGGGCACGAGTAAAAATTCCGTTACTGGAAGCAAGTACAGTATTTATTTCTTTGCTGGATTTATGTAATTCATGGATGAGATACCTAATAAAAAGCAAAGGCTAAGTCCTGCTTTGGAGTGGCAGTTATGGTAAGTAAATTTAAGTCCAATAAAGTTTGTGTGTGTGTTCTTTTTTCAAAGCAGAGATCAAAACAGTTTGATTAAATCCGTTGCCGTTGAATTTTGAAAAGATCGTGTAGTGATAACCTTACTACTTCTCCACAAATTCATTTACTTATCAAGCGTTTTTGTTCTTTTAGGATCAACAATAATTATGAAGTAGAAGACGGTGCTGCTACTGAAGTGAACGATATTTTGTCAAAAGCTGGTACGGAGAAAGAGAACAAACAGTCCCAATTAACTGCCTCTGTACTAGGGAAAATCGTGAAATTTATCTACGGCTGCAGCGTCCAGCTTATTAAAAAAGGTCCCCGGAATCATCGAGTAACCCTCTATAAGAATCTAAAGGCTAAAACCCCAAAACCTCCACGTTGTATAAATGCAAACGCGGGCATCCAGTCATTGATAACCGACGTCGAAGGTTTCAACTTGGAGCCTGGCTGGTCGTTCAGAAAGGACAATGCAAAGAGCGCAAGTTTAATTTTTACCACCAGCCAAGAGTTCAATGGCCATCGAATTTGCCATGAAATCCGAATGAATGAGGGCCGAGAAAGCGGAACAGTTTCAATACAAATAAAGAGTGGATGTCGTGTGATCGATGTTGATGCGGGATTTCCTCTGAGTACTGATCATGAAACGGAAACCGACATCGACAAGGTCAAGCAAATCATGGATTTCTTTAAGACAGCTACTTTGTGCAATGGATTTCTGGCACTTCAATTAGCTTCACCTAGTACTATTCCCCATGTTCAAGGGTCTTACAAAGACCTCGCTGAGGAATATACCAACGAAGAGTTACGAGTCATAGCAAGGGACTGTATAATATTTTGTCCATCATTTTATGGTGCAAAAATGTGCAAGAATTGCTACAACATCTCTAGACAACAAGACAAAAAGGAGCAACGAGGCCTAGTTGGAAATGAAGGAATGAATCACCGTTGGATGACAAGAGAACAACTTCTAGGAAAACTCAAACACCAAAGCAAGAAATTAAAGTGTGCAAAAAACAGAGAAAACTATTGGAAAGAAAAGTTTGTAAGTCAGCAAATTGAAATGGATGAAAGAGACAATAATGACTTGGAAGCAATTTTTGATGGGCTTGATGAGAATAAGATTCCACCTAATATGAAGTGCCTATGGGAGCAACAGTTGAAGCTAAGGCAGTGCAAGTCAGAGAAAGGATACAGGTGGCATCCAAAGTAATTATAAATTCTGGAATTTTAAACCATGACAATAATTGTTATAGATAAATATGGATCCATCATATGCAAGGAATAAAACTGACATATGTTGTATATTTTCTTATAGGATCATTCGTCTATGCCTGGACCTATATTGCAAAAATCCGCACGTTCTTGACAGCTTAAGAGAATTTATCACCCTTCCTAGTCAGAGAACCATAAGGTATTGTGAGAGTAGCTTTGAATATGTTTATCTGCATGTGCTCATGATTTTTCCAAGTAGTAGTGGCTATAAAAAAGATGATGCATATCAATAAACATTGTTGTTTTAATTTATATTATGACAGAATGTATAAGTCCAAAATTGAGCAGAAACCAGGGTGGAATCCCCAAGTTCTTAAGTGGTGTCTTGAGGAAGCAAGAAAGCAAGGTCTTGAGGAAAGTGATTATTGGGGTGGCTTGATCATTGATGAAATGAAAATACAGGTAATAATATCATGTAATATTCATGATAACCAATGCATTATGCTTAGTCAATTAATGGCTAGTGTGCTTACATTAGTGGAGTGCTTTTCATGTCTGTGAAATAACATCTAAATTAAGTTACTGCATATACCTAAATATAGTTCTTATTTAAGGGACTATATTTAGTTGTTATCAGTCAACCAGAACAGTCAGAGGAAAAGAACATACAATGAAAACAGTACGTCATTAGAATTATATTTTATTTGTCTAAAATACATCTAATGGGTAACCGATAGTAGTTGAAATTAAATTTATACAACTTATTTTTTAAATTTCTCATTCAAAAAGGAAAGTCTAGAAATGTCCTATAGTAAAGGGAAACACAAATTGGTTGGATTTGTCTGGCTGGGAGAGAATCATGATAGTATGGAAACCTTATCAGGTTAGTTAGTGCAGATCGACACTCCAACCGGGACCACTGACATAAAAAATTGACCATATGACCATATTTCTAAAATATTGCAAAATGATTGGTCAATATTTTATAGTTAATGTGGTCCCGGCTGGATAGCCTGCACTGTAATATAACAGCTAGCTTGTTTGTTATGTTAGGGAGTTGTAATAGAAAATAAACAAGATTTATTTTTGAGATATCATACTTATCATACTATATATATATATAGATACCCATGAAATAGTAAGACTAAAATAGGTAAGAGTAAAAATAGTCTATTGCCTAGATGAGCCCCAGACCTATTTCATGGATATATTATAAATTCATTGACTCCCTTTCTACTAGGAAATGAAGACCCCCAGTTGGCCCAACAAGTATTGCAGTTCATTTTTTTAAGTGACAAAGGATTCAGATTCCCAGTTGCACAATTTCCTTCAGGAAACTGCACTCCCAGTGATCTCTACTTTTTATTTTGGGAAGGAGTGAGCAAGATGCTTGATTATAATTTTGTGTGAGTACACCCAAAATATTAGAGTGCATGCACTAAAGCTGTTAAAGAAATGCAACTTTAGTTAGAAATTATAGTGGAATTGTTCAAGATATAAGTGTTTATCAATTGATGTTAGATAATATTGAATTGTTATCCCAAGGAAATCCCTAAATTTAGGGATTTCCTTGGGATAACAATTCAATATTTTTAAACATTTTATAGCCAAATTTAAAAAAAAATGTAGCATCATTGTTTGTTATAATTTCATTTTTAAGGAACTTTTTAACATGAGTTCATTTTCCCTTGTAGTATTTATTGGTGTATTCTGGATGGGGCCGAACTAAACAGGCAATTTGTGAATGAGCACTTTAAAGACCAGCATCCATCAGAATCTAATTATGTCACACACAATATCATAACTGGAAATCCAATGGTTTTCATCTTTGACTGTAAGGTAATAAACTCTATAAATAGCACAATATATTTTTAATTTTGCATCTTGCAGATAAGAACTCATGTCTTGTCAAATCACTGTCTTGTTTCTTTGTGTTTGTGTGAACTCCTAATATGGTACATCATCAAGCTTGGACAGTTGAGTTCTTAAATGCAAGTCTTATTGTACATATACAATATTGCCATATGCCTATTGCCATAAACCTAAATGTGCAGTGTCAGTTAATAATAACAATTCTTGAATATTATTACTGCAATACAATATATACATTAAGTAAAAGGTTTTGTTGAGATGAGGAAAACAAATAAAAAAATACAAATTAATATAATTTTTACATCTCCCCCCCCCCCCCCCCCCTTCCATGGAGGGATTTGGAATTTCCAAGGGGTGGGGGATCAAATCAAGCTAAATTTCCTTATCGTGTTAACTCCCCCTGGAATTTCCAGGGGGTATGGGGATAAAAAAAACCTCTGTGGGGGAGGTATGGATATTTTGTGGAACTACACAATACAATAAGTGTATGGATTGTAATAATGGAAGTGTATTTTTTATAGCACAATATCAAAAAGATCAGAAACAATATTTCCAAGAGCAACAAAGACTGCAAACCAAGATGCCTAACTCTCAAGGGCCACAAAATTCTGTGGAGTCAGCTGAATGATGCTTTCACTTGGGATCAGAGAAACCACACCCTACCCATCCATGAAAAGTTGACACTTCAGCACTTTCAGCTTGATCCTGCTAGTAAAATGAGGAACAGTCTAGCTGAAGATGTACTTGATGATAAAATGCTTTATCTGCTAAAGGTAAATGAGACTGTATACACAAAATGAATCAATCTGAGGTTAAGTATTGTATTATAGTAACATTCAGGAAATGGTAAACAAATAGTAGTCATACAGCCACTTATTTTAGAAAATGTTGTAGAAAAGAATGTCAACTGTGTCAATAATTCTAATATAAATAATAATAGGTACTAATATTAATTTAACTTTATAGAGTGTTCGCACTAAAAGCGTGAAACAAATAGTACTAATTACCGGTACTACTAAATAGTGTTGATTAGACAATAGGAAACCAAGGAATTTGCATGATTTATCACCTATTTAGTAGTATTTATGTTTCACGCATTTAGTGCGAGCACTCTAGGCTTCCAATAATAACTGGCATTTCAACCCTATTTACAATAGACAAATGATTGCATGACCGCAAGGGATTATGGGCTATCTTTTTAACCCCCTGTCAAAATAATATTGCTTCAAGCAATATACCAGCTGTATTCACCTATCATTCAAAGTCAAAGATGATCATCATAGGTTTGTACACATGTATACTGCTGTACATTTCTCTGACCCTTAGTTCCATATCTCCTATTTACCTAATGACATCCCGTCCTATGTTCTCTCTGACACATCGGATACGTCATGCATAAAGAGTTGAACCAAAGTGAATTACAACATTTTTATGATTTATGTACATCTAACTCTATGCAGGCTCACAAGACTGCACTTGGAGAAAAAGGAAGTGAACTGGCCAGTACAATCGAGCTGTTGATGCACACATCAACAATTCATTCAATATTCAATAGTCGTCACCACATATCACAAGTTACAGACCATCGTTTAACACAGCTCCTGCATATCTATGATTTCTTCAAGAATTGGAAAGAAGAATCATCAAATGCAAAAGAATTCATATCAGCCAAATTGTGGTTTGATCTACAATCTATGATATTAGGGTTTAATTCTCTTGTGAAAATAAAGCTAGCAAAATTTCCAGGCAGTGTTATAAAACCTGCAATAGTTAACCAGGATTGTGTTGAAAACCATTTCTGCCAAATAAGGGCATGTAATGGACAAAACAATAATCCAACATATAAACTCCAGCAGTCCTGCCAGAATTCTATCATTCTTGGGCAGACAACCATCAGCAGAAAAAGTAATGCTGGAAACAGTACAGTATTAACTGCTAAGACATCTTTACTTTAAATGCAAAATATAAGTAGCTATATTCAACATCATTATTTTATCCCTTTGCTCAGTTCAGCAAATTTGTAAATACAAGTTAGTAAAAAGTCTCTCTATTGTCAATGTCAAGGTCCTGCAAACTATTCAAAATGTATATGAACTAACCAATATTATTGAATTTTATGCTATACCTGTCATGTAGTTGATGCATATATATACCAAAAATAAATAAGCTCAGTTTTAAAAAGCAATAAAACTGTTTGGTTCAAATACACTTTAAAAATAGTATTTCTAATACAATGCATTGACAAAATACCATTGTCACTCACTAGTAATAGATATTGTAGTTCAGATGCCAGATATATTATATGGATCATATATATTGATATTATTAATTATATATTGTACATTTCAAGATCACAATTGGATTAGAGTAAATGATTCTAAATTCAAATGAAATGCTTCAAAATTGCTATATTAATATGGTTATGGCTCAATGGGGCTTTATGCTCTCTATAGACTAATTCTGGATGAACTTCATTCAGGAATTATAATAAATAAAAATACAATAGAATTCACTATTAATTATTGAAACAACAGTTTCACTAAGAAGTATAACTATATACTGTACATATAAAGGAACACTGCAAAAACCTACTAGAATGAAACTCATTCAAGAGTTTGCATAGTAAAGCACTGCATAAAAATGATAAAGTAAGAATTAGTACTGAGTAATACAGTGCAGGGCAATGAAGTGGATTATTTGTCACTTTGCAGTGGAGATACATCTGGAACTTGTTGATGCATTTTGATGACACATACCAGCTCTGTAGCCATAAATGTCTTGTTAGACTTAGAGTTAAATCGCACCCTGTAAGCCTTGCATAGGAGTTGAAGCTCATTTTTACGGTAGACTCTGCTTAGTCCTTCTTGCTTGTGCTCATCAATGAATTTTGTCAGCAAGGCATGGCTCTGAACTTTGCCGGTGCTTGTGTCATTCAAAATATCCTGTTGGATAAAATTTGTATTATAAATTATTAACATTTAAGTTCTAGATATTTGTAAAAGCATGGGTACACAAAACAAATCATTAAAATCAAGAAATTAATGAAATGAAAGTCTTCAATTATTGTAATGCTATCACATTTTTATTTTAAAGCCTGGGTGCAGCCAGATCAATAGAACAGGAAATTGTTTACTGAAGCATGTAATAATTTAATTGTGTATTAATAGTATGGAGCTGACCTGGAATACAACCATCTCCTGCTTTTCCTTTTGTTTCTGTTTCTTCTCAAAAACTCTCTTTCTTAGCTCCATTGTCTTCTTAACTTTAAATTGATACCTGAAGGTAAATGTAAAATAATTTGTTTTTAATCCTGATAAATTAATTTTGTGGACAGCATGCTGTATAATATGCATGATACGAGAAACTTTACATTAATTTTGACCTGCACTAAATTAATAAATAAACACTGTTATGACATACCTGAAATCTCTCAAAAACTGATTGGTACCCATGTTGACTATCCTTCCAATTACCTCATAAAAAATGCATTCTTTAAGGTCCTATAAGGTAATTAACAGATCTCCAATTAAATTGGTAAGTATGCAAATTTAGGGTTTCAAGGCCATTTTTCAGTTCAATCAATATTAATTTTATAGTGACATTGGTTGATCTGATGGCTAGCCAACATCCCACAACAAAAACCCTTACAATTCACAAGCTCGCTCTGTACTTTCCATTTCAACTGCAGTTTAGATTTTCTTATCTAGACTGTGGGCTCAAAAAAGACCAATCGCGTGTCCTCAAATATTACAAGAGAAATCTAGTACAAATTCAATAATTTCCCTTGTATGCTGACTTAATCATTGTGAGCAAACAATGCTTATAAGCATCTTGAAACAAATAACTGCCCAAGTGGTAGAGAGTGAGTTGTGGTTAGTACTTTTCTTAGCACAACACAATATAATAATGACAATGACAACAAGAACAACAATAAATCATAAAAAAGCACTAGTCTTACCCTCAGGTGCATGTCATCTTCAAATGCATGTAGCCACTTTTCTTGTAGTTCTTTATCCTTCTTTAATGTCTCCAGTGCTGCTTCTATCATGTCTGAGCCACGTGACTTGATGTTGTGATAGTTGATTGTTTCAACTCTTCTTTGCTCAAGATGCATGAAGAATTCAAATGCGCCATCTGTTATATGTAGCAGACCTTTGTCTCTATACTGGCGAGATTCCGTCAAATTGAGTGTATCCTGGTACTTTGACTCACTTGCAATTGCTTCATTGCTAACACAGAGCTCATCTTGAATGATTGATACCTTTTCCATGCAGCTATTGACACTGTCCAGTGTTGTCTGATTGTCAGATGCAATATTTTTCTTCACATAGCTTCTAGCCTTTTCCATTACCTTCCTCAATGCCCAACCTCCAACATAACGAACTTTTCCCTTTCCCTCCGCTGACATCTCCCACACTTTCACTTCGTTCATCTCTTCGGCATGCTGACATTCCATTTTTCCTGACAAGACTTTTAGAAACTCTGTGTAGATTTGAAGAACAAGGTGACAAGCGATTGATGACTGGTTAGCTGTGATGGTTGATGGATTTACATCAAAAAGATTATACATGCACCCTTTATATTCCTTGGTGTTAAAAAAGGAATGCAGTTCCTTTGTCACACTTGTAAATTCTTGTCGACTGATTTTGGAGACAGTTCCTAAATCGTCCGCTGTGTTTCTATCCACCATTTCAAATACATTTTGCCAGGCGTATTTGGCAAACCCTGCCAGCTTTCCAAGAGCATGCTCGTCTTCTAGCATATCGTAAATAAGTAGATTTCGTTGATGTCCATTCGTATCAAGGGGAGAATCCTCACTGATGAGTGCAGAAAGAAGCTGCTTGATATTCAAGTTGTGAGGAAGAGAAGCAAGCTCATCGTCGTTATTTAGGATTTCACTTACATCTGAGAGATTAATTTCTGAATACTCGTCACTTTCGAAGATGTTGTGTAAGTATTCAGAATCTGCTGGATGGACTTCATACTGGTCATCTTGACATGGAAGTTCTTGGTTAGTAGCTGGTCTGTCACTTGCCCGACTGTGTCTCTCTTCCAACTCTTTCCGTCTACAGCAAGTGAAGTTTGCCTGGGACCTCTCATTATAGGTCCAATTTTCATTGGTTACCTGGTCAGGCACTTTCCTTAAGAATCTTGGTTTGAAATTAAGCACCTGTAGGTCTTCGGCTGATTTGACCCTTGACATAGCCACATAGGTCAAACCAGCAACAAACTCATTAGAGCAATGAACAATGGCTGCAGGAAGTGTTTGGCCCTGTGATTTGTGGCACGTAATGGCATATGCAGGAATAAGGGGATATTGGGTCAGCGAACCAACAGTAGAGCCATTTTTGTCCACTTTAGTCCAAGTGCGCCTTTGTACTTTGATGAGGCCATCTCTGGGGAATCTTACAAGAGCTGATTCTTTCTCAAACCGTTCAAATGTTCCTTGTGAGCCATTCTTTAACGTTTGTGACAAATTCCACAGTAGCATCACTTTACATCCAGGCTTAAGTCGGAGTAATTTTTCAGCTGGACAGTCACTTGATGTAGGTGTTTCTCCATGCACATCAGCATTGAGCTCAATAAACTTGCCTGGTAAGTTTCTCAAAACATTGAGATTGTGTATCGAAGCGCTGAGCTTGAGAAAAAAAATATGAGTGGCTGCCTCTGCTCGTGAATCATTGAGGTTTCCTGAAAGAGAGTTTATAAACTCCAGTGTTTCTGGTCGACATCGACCGACTCTCGTATCGCTGAGGGCTTCCAGAAATTGCACTTCCTCATTATTTTGTCGAAGAAGTTTAGTTAGCTCGTATCGGTGGGTGAAGGCGATCTTAAAGATCTCTGATGTGAATACATAGCTTCCATCATCGAAAACGTTCGGAACTGGCTTCAACTGCCAGAAGTCACCGACCAACACAACTTGCTTGCCTCCAAAGGGACAGGCGCGGCCATCGCTCACAGCTATTTCCAGTGCGTTGACAAGCTCAAAAACTCTTGCGCTGGACATACTGATTTCGTCCCAAATTACCACATCGAAGGATCGAAGATGTGACATAACACTTGAATTCGACTTTGCTTTTGTTATTACCTTTTGCCATGGTAGATTAGCTGTACCAAGACCATACGTTGAATGCACAGTTCTCGCCAACCCGTGCTCGTACACGCTACAAGCCAGCCCGCTTGAACAAACCACGGCTACAGATTTACCCCTTTCTTTGAGTTTCTTAATAATTGATGCAACCAAAAACGATTTGCCAGTACCAGCCTGACCAGTAACTACTAAATTGTGCCCTTCTAGGGCTCTCGCAAGTATGGATTCTTGTTCGTCAGTCAACCTAAAAAATTATGCAAATACATATCTTAGCGTGACTGAAGCAAAGGTCAAGTCGTCAGGTATAAATAGCGCATAAATCGATATTTAGCCAGATTATTAAATGGTTTTCCAACTTACCCCATCTCTTTTCGATTACATCACGATTGCTGAAAATATTAGAGAGAAAATCGTTCTTTTTTAGTTGCTTTTGGCGTGTTGAAATAGCTAGATCTAGAAAGTGTGAACTTGAGAATTTTTAAATATATTATGACAGTACACTTCCCGTCGGTCACCCCGTTGAGTGCATTGTGTTTCGCCCGGTCCCCGTCTTCCTGGGGCTGTATTGTTAACGCCAAAGCGAGGTCAATCCGTTGGTGTCTTGGGAGATTGTACCGTACGTTGGTAGATGGTTCGTTTGGCTCACATTATTGGCGATATCTCGAAAAATATTTCACTTCGGGACAAGCGGGTTGGAGACATCAAAGTTCATTTATTGAAGAAGAGCTAACGAGAGTTTCGTGGTAATTGACGAAGGATAAGGTATTTTTTTACGGCTCGGATTAGGGGTAAGTCGGCGATATCGATAATCGAGACACCAGCCTTGTCATTGTTTTAGGAGGGGGGGGGGGTATAAGAAATAACGATTTTTTTTATTCTTTTAGGGTGTAAATAAATGCAGTAACGATGTTTTTATGCTTTATTTATTAAATTCACCTATAGTGTAAAAATTCAGTAGTACAGCCTGGGTTGCCTGTGGTTCAGCAAGAATCAAGAAAGCTTTGGTGAAGTAGTCAACTGCATCGCCAGGATCGTCAAAGGTATCGAGGACGTTCCATGGTGTTTGCTGTAAATCCTCTAAGAAGTCGTTAGAATTAATATCTCTAAAGCTACGATACTTGATGACATATGACATGCAGTTGCGATGAGCACCTCAGGCACTAGCAGTCCCACTCAACAGTATGTCAGAGAATGAGGAAGGAAAGCCTCTAAACCCTGAAGACTACAAAACAGTGGGACCTTAAGTTTGAAGCCGAACGCTGTAGAGACAAAAGAGAGGACGTCAGACCTGAAGAAGAAAACGAGAAAGAAGCTGGTTCCACGAAGAAAGAGAAGCCTTTGAAAAATGATACTGATGATACATCAGAAACTAGCCCTCTAAACTGAACCCAGCTTAGAAGAATCTTCAAACTTTCCGGAAAAGAAGAAGACCTTTTTCAAGGGATTTTCCCCAAAAAGACTCCTTTTATTTGGGCAACGCGCGGAAGAAATCAAATAAAACAAATAAGAAGATGGAAACCTATAAGCCATTTCAGAGTTTAAGAATCGTTTTCAGTGCGCATGCGATTTTAAGCCTGGTTTCCATATGATCGAAAACGATCGTAAACGATCTAGAGAGATCGCAAGATCATGCAGCTCACTGGAGCGTACGATCGAAAAACGACCGTTTCCATATGATCGAAAAGGTCATGCAAGGCGAATCTGCGGGTTTTTGTTCAGCGGAGTCACGCAATGTAAACTTAATGAGTTTCCCGCCATTTTGGATTCGAAGATGGAGGAAGACCTACTGATTGCCTCAAATATCTTGCTATTACTCGCTTTAGTCAAGCAAAGAATCGCTAGAAAACCTCGAAAAAAGCATCGTTTTTGGATTAGAAAAATATTTAGAGAAAGGGCGAACAATGGAGCGTATCACACGCTGTTTCAAGAGCTTCGAATATTCCTTCTTCCATTAAAAGTCCGGTATCAATATCTTTCGGATCGTTCTCCATCTTGGCCTAGTTCAAATGCCAGCTGATAGTTTGTAAACAAGCAATCCGTTGCTATGGCATTACAGTTTCGGAAGCATTGGATCTTGGGAAAAATAATGTATTATGGTATACATTTCGATCGTGCGATCGAAAAAAGTGTTTCCATATGATCGCAGACGATCGAAACGGATCGAGACGGATCGCAAAATTAAGCCTGGTTTCCATATGATCGAAAACGATCGTAAACGATCGAGAACGATCGAGAACGATCGAGAAAAAATTTTTCGATCGTCCGCGATCATATGGAAACCTAAGTTTTTCGATCGTACGATCGTTTGCGATCGTTTGCGATCACGATCGTAAGCGATCGAAAAATTAGAACCAGGTTCTAATTTTGCGATCCGTCTCGATCCGTTTCGATCGTCTGCGATCATATGGAAACACTTTTTTCGATCGCACGATCGAAATGTATACCATAATACATTATTTTTCCCAAGGTCCAATGCTTCCGAAACTGTAATGACATAGTAACGGATTGCTTGTTTACAAACTATCAGCTGGCATTTGAACTAGGCCAAGATGGAACGATCCGAAAGATATTGATACCGGACTTTTTATGGAAGAAGGAATATTCGAAGCTCCTGAAACAGCGTGTGATACGCTCCATTGTTCGCCCTTTCTCTAAATATTTTTCTAATCCAAAAACGATGCTTTTTTCTCCATCTTCGAATCCAAAATGGCGGGAAACTCATTAAGTTTATATTTATATATCCGCTGAACAAAAACCCGCAGATTCGCCTTGCATGACTTTTTCGATCATATGGAAACGGTCGTTTTTCGATCGTACGCTCCAGTGAGCTGCATGATCTTGCGATCGTTCTCGATCGTTTACGATCGTTTTCGATCATATGGAAACCAGGCTTTAGAACCTGGTTCTAATTTTTCGATCGCTTACGATCGTGATCGCAAACGATCGAAAACGATCGTACGATCGAAAAACTTAGGTTTCCATATGATCGCGGACGATCGAAAAATTTTTTCTCGATCATTCTCGATCGTTTACGATCGTTCTCGACCATATGGAAACCAGGCTTTATTCCGAATGCCTCACCTTTTGTTTGATTAAAAACAAAAGGTTCAAACAAAAGAAGGTGAGACATTGGGATAAAATCGCATGCGCACTGAAAACGATTCTTAAACTCTGAACTGACTTATATCTCCGTAGCTATGTAGCTTTATTAACTTTATTGAATTAAGATCATATGGTAGAATCTCGCGATTCTAAAAAACATGATATTAAAAAATATATAATATATATGTATATACAAATAAGTATATTCAATGTAAGAACAAATGATATAAAAAGACTGTTCATAATAATACTATGCGTCTATATTGCATCCCAGAGGTGGACACATTTAGGGATGAAACTGTTTTTAAGCGTTCGGTTTTACAATTGAACAAAGTGTACGTGCGTGGATTTCTTAAATTGTACTTAGAGGACTTGGCATCGGGGAGAAGGCTTGTTAACTTGTTGTCTTCTTGATGTTGAATATTCTTGTATAAAGTCTTGCATTGGTCAAATCTGCGTTGGTGTAATGTAGAGATGCCAGCGTACTCGAGTGAGGAAGCATATGATGGTGAATGTGGGTACACGATCTTCAGTGCTCGTTTCTGAATGTGCTCAACTTGATCAGATAAAGTTTGCGTAAGGGAGAAGTGAAATACAGCACAGGCATATTCCAACACCGGGCGAATGAATGAGCAATAAACAGTGATTAAGTCATTCGTAGTAGCTCCAGAACGTTTAAGAACTCTTAGAGCATACAGTCTTTTACTTGCTTTGGTACAGATGTGACTAACATGGGTATTCCAAGTGAGGTTTGATGAAATTGTTACCCCTAGCAATTTGAAGTCTTGCACAATCTCGATGTCGGAGCCAGAGGAAGAAAGGTTGTCGAATAGCAAAGGATCTCTTAGGAAAGACACGCGCAATTCTTTGGTTTTCGAAACATTCAAACGCATATTATTGCGTTCAGTCCAGTCACTGATAGCATCGATGTCAGACTGAAGCGTCGAGCTTGAAGACGATCTTGAGACAATTTCGTACATGGTACAATCATCTACATATTTATATAACGGAAGGTTACAATTCAGGTCGTTGATCATCACCAAAAAGAATAGGGGGCCAAGCTTGGTTCCTTGAGGGACACCTCCATGAATTGGACGCCAGGATGATTTGTCTTGGTCAAGTTTAACACGAAGCTGGACTACAATAGGTACTTTCAGGGGAAAATTACTAGGGGAGTCCATCTCGCGCTCTAGTGGTAATGATGTGTGGAACCATCCCCGGACTAGCTGAGCTATTTTTAGAACGAGCTCTGATTGGCTGCTTTCACGAGCGACCAAAAGACAAAGCCGATAGAAAACGAGAACGAGTAGTCTTAATTGTTTTAGTAAAAATCTACTAGTATTCTAATGCAAAATTTATAAAACGAAATTTGGTGATAATTTTTAAGCTAAAAAACTGAGAAATTTCGGAAAGCTGCGCATAAAAACTATAGTTTCCATGGCAACTGTCTTTCTTTTGGGAGCCGAGGAAAATCGGCAGCTAGTCCAGCTGTGAAGCTTTCTTCCGCTAAAAAGAAGTGATTTTGATCATAGAAGAAAGTCGAAAAGCTCATAAAACAAAAGCAGTACGGATTATCTGATGCTTGTGGAGATTTCTTTGCATTATTCGGGGCGAAAAAGACGAAAAGAGATCGAGCTGACCGACCTGCTCGTCGTGAACTGATTTGGTGAAAGTGAAACTTAATTTCAAATTACTAGCTTCAACACGAAGGAATCCTGCAGAAAAGTTATTAAAAGGTAATAAAAAGTTATTCTACACTTATGTATTCCCTGTTTATCTAATTTAGAAAGCTTTTTGTCTCATCTTTTTTTCAAACAATGCCGTTTTTGTCCTCACAAGTGACTATAAAGGCTGATTTACACGGCACGATGCCCGATTTGAATTCTATTGTTTTTAGCTCTCCTTTTCCATTCAAAAAATCGGGCCGACACGAGAAAAATCTGTTGCATTGCAACAGATTTTTGCGAATCGGGCCGATTTCTCTCTTTTCCCGAACGAAGCTTATCAAAAATCGGGCCGACACATCGTGCCGTGTAAATCAGCCTTAAGTCTTAACTTACTTGCTCGCTTCCTGAGAGTTTGTGTTTCTGTGAACTTTGAAGTGATTCACGCCGAAAATCGACCAAAAACGAAAACAAAGTAATTTTTCACTAAATTTTGCTATTGTACTACAATCAAGCTTTTGCCTATTGTTCGGTTGTCGTTGCCTAAAACAATAGAGCCATTCACGCTTCACAAGTCATTTGTTCGGTAGCCGTACGGGTGCCGTTCGTTAAATTCCGTATCCGTTCGTAAAAGACAAACAATTTACAGCACCAGTGGTGAGGGGCGATTTTGTTTATCCCAACAGAGACAAAAACTGACTTACCATACCGGACTCAGTGGAATTTTAGTTGAAACTCGCCAGGAGGCATTCGGCCTTGACAAACCTCGAGGAGAAATATTGTCTCTAAAGTTTACCACTATTCACACATTCTAATAACCAATTTTCCGAAGAGTTTGTAGCATGTGTTTGGTGTCGCACTTATATATTCACATAACAGATATTTCGAGTGTAATTAGAAGCAAACACTTTCGGGCGGAACGACTTGACAACGCCAACAAGTTGAGCGTAAACAAACCTAAGTTGTAATTTAACCACTTGTTTTGGTCATGAATTTCATTCAAATGATAAACAAGAACATTATTTTAAAGTATCTTTCAAATAGGAACATTGATCTCAATCCTTAACAGATATTTCGAGTGTAATTAGAAGTGAAAGACTTTCGGGTGGAACGACTTGACAACGCCAACAAGTTGAGTGTAAACAAATCTAAGTTGTAATTTAACCACTTGTTTTGGTCATGAATTTCATTCAAATGATAAACAAGAACATTATTTTAAAGTATCTTTCAAATAGGAACATTGATCCCAATCCTTAACGTAACAGATATTTCGAGTGTAATTAGAAGTGAAAGACTTTCGGGTGGAACGACTTGACAACGGGACAAGTCAAGTGTAAACAAACCTAAGTTGTAATTTAACCACTTGTTTTGGTCATGAATTTTATTCAAATGATAAACAAGAACATTATTTTAAAGTATCTTTCAAATAGGAACATTGATCCCAATCCTTAACAGATATTTCGAGTGTAATTAGAAGCGAAAAACTTTCGGGCGGAACGACTTGGTGACCGTTATTGACTGTAAACAAATCTATAATATTCGTATTGTAACCACATGTCCTCTGTGTTTAGACAATTTTCTCTACCACCCCCACAGGAAATTATTGTCAACCAACTCCGAACACATCCGAAAAAATTTGCATACTCGGATGACTTGACACGGCGAGTGAGCCTATTGTTTGTCGCGTGCCAAGGCTATTCCAAATATGGTCACAACGACAACCAAAAGCTTGATACAAGTAACTTACTGAGTAAGTTACTTGTATACTGTTGAGTTATCTTAGACTGACAGTTTAGACTTGAAAGCCACTTTTTTCACTTTGGGAAATACGTTCCGTAGAGATCGGTGATTGAACTCTGTCAGTTTTTTATCAAAATCGCAAAAATTTCTCTGCTTTATATATCAACATTTGTACGTGTTGTTTTGTATAAACATCACTGGTGGTATTTATGGCAAATATAATTAAAAACCATGATTTATCTATAGAAATTTGCTGATAATTTGCAAATCACGAATTCCTATTTTCTCTGGGTCGCTCGTGAAAGCAGCCAATCAGAGCTCGTTCTAAAAATAGCTCAGCTAGTTCGAGGATGGTTCCACTGTAGAGCGCGAGATGGACTCCCCTAGTAATTTTCCCCTGGTACTTTCCATGTCGCGGCTTTCCTGTGTACAAGACGACTGGCTACTGATTTACCCTTGTTAGCTACCTTGATCAACGAATAGCGGTAAGTCCTTTGTTATTTAAGATATACTCAAAATGCAAAGCATATCTATTAATTTCCAACATGAACAATTGGGTTTATTATACAATTTTCAAAAGAACGAGCGTAATATGCACAAGAACGCGAAAATATAGGACTTTATTGGGTTAGTACCAGTCGATTGGCTAAATCAACTTAATACAGCTGTGAATTTTTACTCGTCACTTGTAACCTACTAATCGGCCAAATAAAGGGATGTAAATTCTCGATAAAATCGTAAAAACTCACTGAAAACCGCAGTTCAGCGTTTTGATCCGCCATACTGTTTTCGCTACTAGTAGGCTTTCACAAATTAGACATCTAGCAGAATAGATCAGAATCAGAATGCAAAATGTGTGATAGACCGTTACCTAGTAGGTAATTTATACTAATGACCTATATAAATACGAAAAATATATTCAACTCGAACTGATAAAAATTAACTGTAATTTTTATTTACACCATTACAAAAACCCTCTATGAAGCTGCTTCAGTGTAATTATCCCAACTCTACAATCAAATGCATTGAATAGTATAGGCAAAGTTACTTAAATAACGTGAAAATTCTGGTATTTTCATAATAGATGCGTTTAAAAGAGCAGATACTGTACTTATAAGTGTATCACTGAATTTATTTATTTAAAGATGTCTCGTCCAAGTCTAAGATCATAAATAAACTGATGAAATTTCAATAGAAATTCTCCTTCCTATATATAATGTCCATCTCACTGGGTAACTCCTATTGTTGTTTCTGTTCTTCTTAGTACTTCGCTGTAAGCATCTTCAGTGAATAGTCTGAAATCAGTTGTTTTGAATATATCATTTTCATGCTTGGTCATGCTTGCGAAACTAATATATACATTAAAAGCAATAATCCAATACACTTGAAATGCGTTATTATAAGAAATTAATGCTCCATAGCATGTATACAATTTGTCTGCGCGCGCATGTCAATGTTTTTGGTTTCAAACTTAATTCATATCGAATGCAAGAATTTCTTGCATTCCATCTGAAATGGATTTCAAACCATAAATACAGACATGCGCAGACAAATTGAATACATGCTACGCTCCATGAAATCAATGTATTGGAAGTTTGCGTGACTTAACTAATAACGCGAATTAAAGACGTAAATTCTTCCAAATAAAGAATTTCATTTATTTTAAATGAAATTAGCGTGATGGACACAAAAATAAGCATTTATAAATACTATTGGAAGTTTAAAAGAAGCGAACATTTATGATTAGATGTGGACATTTCATCCAAAATTGAAAATGAAATCAAGCACAATGAAAATCTTTGAATGAATGGTGTAGCTCTCAGTTTTAGTCATGCTAACTTGAGGGAGAAAAAAATTGACTTACAATGACGAGTATCATAATGATGAACATCAGAGATTAATTGAAAATAATTTGAGAACGCTTTAGGAAGATTACTCTTGTGAAAATCGTAAATAAAGGTCGCGATTTGTGTAAAAACAATGTCCTTAAGGTGACTCAATAGAAATTCAGGAGGCATTCGGCCTTGACAAACTTTTGGTCACAACTTTTTAGGATCGCTTTCAATTTTAATAGCTTTTTAGGAACTTTTACTCCAATTATCCAGCTACACATTGGCCTTAAGCGATTTTATTGAAGAGAACTATTTTTGGAGTAATTTTAACAAAACCTGACCCCACTGTTTAGAAATGACCCACTTTGTTGGTATAAATGGATGAAACACAGGGAATCAAACTGCAATGAATCAAACTTCAGGCTGAGTGAGTTTCACAAAAATCGTCGGAATAGAAATGCGAGGACGACTGGCCGCCAAAAGGTTACCCTAAAAGTGTTCTGAAATCGTCATGAATCTTAAGGCACCCCTTGTACTCTGAGAATAACAACCACGAACCTCAAATGACAACGAAAAGGTAACTTAATGTCTGCCTAATGAAAGTGTAAAACTGATCGCCCACAGGACAAGCCGTTAAAAAATATAAGCAATGTTTATAATGTTTATAAAACACTGAAAATGGTCAAAAAGTTTGGACGCACTTTAATGCTAGAATTGGAAAAATTCTGTAGCGAAGCTGCTGTTTTAAGACTTTTAAAGCTAGAAACAATAAATTCAAGGTTCCATTAAACGATGGTACGTACTGAGTTTTGTTTTTGTACACAACATAGATCTGGAGAAATAAATTTTATGAAGTACGATATGCTGCACAAACGCTTGAAACCAGATTTCTTGCGCTTTTGTTTTGAATGCAAATGAGCTGCAATTCTGTCTTATATAGGTTGAAATAACTAATTTTCGACTTGAAGTACGATAAATAAAATAGATTAATAGTGTTTCCAAATGGATAACACTGAAATGAGTGAAATGAAATGAATTTCCCTTTGAGTATAGGGTCATAGTCGCCAGAGCGGGAATCGAACCTGGGACCTCCAGATTGCGAGACCAACGCTCTAACCACTCGGCCATGCTGCCTCCTTAACATAGCCCTCCCCTCCGATCCCCTCTATTTGAAAATCTGCATTATTCTCTCAACAGTTAAGACACGTGATTTCGACACGTGGATCGAGGGAATGAGGCACCGTTTCGCCATCGCTTAATTAATATATAGTCACCAGTTTTACCAATCATTTAATCAATATACAGTTACCAATATAATTCCGTATTTATTAATAATAATAATAATAAAAATAAGTCTTTATTGAATATAAAATATCAGACGTATTCTATTTACAACACAATGAATATGAAATTGCAAGCTCCTTCAAAAATATATTTATACAAAGTTAAATAAGCATCTGTTGAAAAAACAGCGCTTAAAACGTTCCGTCTTGACCATGGGGAGGATAAAATTGTGACCTCGTTCACGCAGTTTTCTTGTCTTGACTAGAGGGAGTAAATCTTGTAAAGGGTGATCTGGGACGTCTGTAACGCTTTCAAACAGGTTTCTGTCCCTTTTTTCGATAACTTCAGCCATATCATCTTGTACATCTCCTTGGTGTAGCCGTTTTTGTAAGCACGTTATTGCTATAGGTATTGTTCATATCTGACGCTGCCTGTAATGCAGCTGTCAGCTGCAAGAGGTTTGAATAAACAAATTCTCTCTCTCTCTCTCTCTCTCTCTCTCTCTCTCTCTCTCTCTCTCTCTCTCTCTCTCTCTCTCTTTCTCTCTCTCTCTCAATTGGTCAGCGGTCAGCGTTCAAGATGGACGCGAAATTTTGAGCTCTGGCTTTTTTTGTAGTTCTTTACTATCTATGTTTGCTTAAACTTTTGTTCTTCCTTACATTAAGTATGAATCTTGACGAAGAAGCCATCGTGTGCTATCTTCTAATTATCTAAACAATTTATGTGTTTTTTTCTGTATATATAAATCACCTTTTAGTGTGTTTTTTTTTTCTGTTTCTTGTTTTTCTTCTTCCTTTTCTACGCCGTCTGACTAAACTATTGTAAAAATTTACTTGAATACTTTTTACTCGCAGCTTAGCTCGGTTAGCTTTTTAGTTATTCTAAGCTGCGGTACTCACTGTTGCTATAATTATAAATGTCTACCTTTTTCTATTTCTATATAATGTAATTTTCTAGGATGGGTAGAATAAACAGTTGTTGTTGTTGTCTCTGTCCGTCCGTCCGTCCGTCCGTCCATCTGTCTGTCTGTCTGTCTGTCTGTCTGTCTGTCTGTCTGTCTGTCTGTCTGTTTATCTGTCTATCTATCACCAAAATATCTGTATGTCGTGTCGTCTGTCTTTCCAACATATTTGTGTCTTTGTTTGTCCAGTTTGTCTAGCACGGACGGGGCCCGATTCCCCAATGACGTTTACCGTGCATGTGGAGCCACAACCCTGAAAGGGAGTATAGTCCATGATTGCCTTTACCATATTGCTGGCTTCAAACAAAAAAGGAGAAAAATTGCTTTAGTATTCATCAAATGGGTACAACTGAGATCATTAGTCTATTTAAACCTTATTTTATCCGAACATTTTTGTTTTTAGCCCGAGTACTGTAAGAGATGGGTTCTAGCGTCATCGCAAAAAGTTGCAGTCGATCCACCACACCTCGCTTACCAGATAGCTGTTGGTCATGGTTAGTGTGTTTGGCAGCAACACTTGCTTGGGCTTTAACTTTTGGTACATCACAGTGCTTTGCTGTACCTATGCCGGTCATTATGAAGCATTTTAACAGTTCCAGAGAGGCAACTGGTAGGAGGCTTGGGCAATCAAACATTTAATTACAAACCTTGTTCCCTCCCTCCCTTCCTTCTTTCCTTCCTTCCTCCCTTCTTCTCTCCTTCCTTCCTTCCTTCCTTACTTCCTTCCTTCCTTCCTTCCTTCCTTCCTTCCTTCCTTCCTTCCTTCCTTCCTAAACGAAATTGAATCAAAACTCCTACATCAATATCGACTTGCCTAATTATGACTTTCTTAGACAACATTCGCCTACTATGGCTGGAGGTGTAGGCCTTTATGTTCACAATTCTCTTCAGTATCATCTTAGGAATGATTTAATTTTACCTCCATTCGAATGTGAAAATTTATGGATTGAAATTGAAACTGCTAAAACACAAAAAAAAATTGTATTAGGTATAATCTACAGACATCCCAATTCCAATGTACCAAATTTCAATGAATCTTTATCAAAAACGCTAGATTCTCTTTCTAATACAAACAAAGAATTGGTTATAATTGGTGATATTAACATTGATCTCATTAAATGTGAAACTAACCAAACAACATCAGATTATGTAGACATGTTATATTCAAATTTTTGTTTTCCAGTTATTACCCAACCAACTCGTATTACAGACACATCAAAAACATTAATTGATAATATTTATACAAATATTTTACAAAAATCTTTTACCTCTGGAATTTGCTTATTTGATATTTCAGACCATTTACCAGTTTTTTTGATTATCTACAAAGTAAATTATCTAAGCTCATCTAAATCTATAAAGAAAAGGGACTTTTTAAAAGATATCAAAGAAATTAACTGGGAACTGGAAGACGATGTCAATAAATCATATTCAAATTTCCTTGATAACTTTAAATCAGTAGGGGATAAACATGTACCTTTGAAAAGTTTGTCTAAACAAAAAAGAAAGCTTTCTCAAAAACCCTGGATATCTGCGGGCATACTAAAATCAATTAAGCATAAACAACGGATGTATAGCCAACTTTATGTGAAAGGCACTGTTGCACAAAAAAGTCATTATAAAAAGTACGCTAATAAACTCACCCATGTCAAAGAAATGAGTAAACAAATGTATTTTAAAAAACAACTTACAAGCCTTAAAAATGATATGAAAGGAACGTGGAAACTTATACGTCAAATAATAAAATTCAAATCCAAAGGAAACACATTTTCAAATAAAATTATAAATGAAGGTAAAGAATATAAAACACCCAAGGACATTGCTGAAGAGTTTAATAATTTCTTTCAGAATATTGGTCCTAATCTTGCTAATCAAATAACCACAAGTACAAACTCATTTTCTGATTTTCTGTCCCCCCAATCATATTCGAATAGCTTTTTTATATCTCCAACCAGCCCTAGTGAAATTGAAGCTCTTATATCTAGTCTTGATTCATCAAAAGCTGTAGGTCCCCATGCAATCCCAATGAAATTAATAAAACTTGCAAATTTATACATAACTGAACCGTTAAGTCATATTTTTAACCAGTCTTTTATAGATGGTATATTCCCTGATGAGCTAAAAATGTCAAGAATTATTCCATTACACAAGGGAGATTGCCCATATACTTTAACAAATTATCGTCCTATCTCTATTCTCTCACCCTTTTCAAAAATTTTGGAAAAATTAATGTATATTCGTCTAATGTCTTATCTTGACAAACATTGCATTCTGTACAAATATCAATTTGGTTTTAGAAAAAGCCATTCTACTTTTTTGGCTTTAATTGAAATAGTGGATAATCTCCTAGTTCATGCATTAGATAATGGGTTATATACTTTTGGTGTTTTTATGGACTTCTCTAAAGCTTTTGACACAGTAAACCATCAGATACTTTATCTAAATTGTTACACTATGGTGTTAGGGGTACAGCATTTGACTGGTTTCAATCATACCTTAAAGACCGTCTACAGTTTGTTGATCTTAATGGAACTCAGTCGTCAGTCAAAAGTCTCCTTTGTGGGATACCTCAGGGGTCTAACCTTGGTCCCTTATTATTTCTAATATATATAAATGACATAGCTAATTGTAGTAAAATTCTAAATATACGTTTGTTTGCTGATGATACAAATCTATTCCTTGAAGGAAAAGATGGTTTCACATTGACACAACAAATGAATAGTGAATTAATTAACATTTCCAACTGGCTAAAAGCAACTGAAATAAACTCTCATTAAACATTAAAAAGTCAAAATATATGATAATTGCCTCAGGAAGGAAACAAACCCTAACTACTAGTATAATTTTAGATGGTCACTTACTTCAAGAAACCAATTCCTTTAAATATTTAGGAGTATATATTGATAATAGGCTGACTTGGACAGATCATATCAATGTCATTTGTAAGAAAGTTGCAAAAAACATAGGAATTATTTCTAAATTAAGACATTACTTAGATCTTGATTCTCTAAAAAAAGTATGTTTTTCATTAGTATACCCTTATCTTCAATATGGTATAGCTACATGGGGTAATACATACGAATCTCGACTTAATCAATTACATGTGCTAAACAATAAGGTCTTACGAATTATTACTTTCTCAGATTTTCAAGCTCATGCTCCTCCTTTATATAGATATTTAGGAATCCTCCAACTAAAAGACATTGTTTACTTGCAAAAATGTATGTTTATATATGACTATCATAATAACAACTTACCTGATGCATTTTCAAATTATTTTAAGACAATCTCTGAAATTCATCAGTATAATACACGTTCTTCAGTACTTGGCTACCATTTACCTCCTGTTTCAACGAACTTTGGTAAATTTTCTCTAAAATTCTCTTGTTCAAAAATTTGGAATTCAATTGACAAAAACATTAAATTACTTCCTAGAAAATCTTTTCTAAAGAAAATTAAAGATATATGTTTGCAATCATATGTATAGGTAAGATCTAGATTTACATGCATATGCATGCATTCATATATATATACTTTACTTGTTGTCACTTCTATTGTCGCTACATCTATTGACTTCAACACTTGGGGAGCTGACTCGAAAACTTATAGTTACTTCAGCTCTCCAGCACCACCATCATCAATAATTGAATCCTAATATATATATAGATATATAGATATATATATGTTTAAAAAAAAGAAAAAAAATCTTTTCTAATTAAAAAATCTCTTGTAAAAAAAAAAATCTCTTGTAAAATCTCTTGTAAATTAATAATTAATTTATCATATCTTATCATATCTTATTTCTCATATCTTATATCTTATTTGAAAGTTTATTTATTTATCTCTTTGTAACTTGTAATTGTTAAAATCTGTTTTTGTTAATTTGAGTGCAAATAAAGAATTGTTGTTGTTGTTGTTGTTCCTTCCTTCCTTGCCTTTTCTCTCCTTCCTTCCCCACCTCGTTTCTTCCCCTCTTCCGTTCCTTCATCGGAAAGTGAAATATCTGCGACTTAAAAATTGTCTATTGTTTCTTATTCCTTCTAGCTTGGACAGGATCTGTACCAGGGTACCTAGCCTTCGCTGGTATCACACTCTGTTCAAAACTTGTTGCTGTCATCAACATCCGCTTTGGAGCTCTACTTGGTACCGCCATGTGCTTTGCCAGCTTAATCTTGACATCTTTCACCACGAGTCTTGTGCAAATATTCTTCAGTTACAGTATTTTCTTCGGATTGGGTTGTTCTATGCTCTTCACGTCATCCATAGAAGCTATTACTCGATACTTCAAGAAAAGGCAGGGTCTCGCCATTGGGATCTTTACTGGCGGAATAAATATTGGCGTGCTTTCCATTGGTCCTCTTCTTCAGCTCTTGTTGAACGTGTATGGTTTGCGATGGATGTTTAGAATTATAGCCTTTCCTTTGATTGTGGCATCTATGTTGTTACTTAGTTTTGATCCAAATGTAAAGAAAGATACAATACGCAGAGAAGACGAAGATGTAGAAGTTGAAGAAAAGAAGGTAGCATTCTGCGTAGGAGTGAAAGCGGTTGTTAGACGCCCTCAGTATGTCATATCAGTCGTTTCGTTAGTCATGCAAACGCTTACAGCTTTCGTGTCATATGTGCATTTGGTGAGTATTGACATTACTTCCATCGCCATATTGCTAGAAATCCGTTTGTTTAAACTAACGAAGGCACTAACGAAGATGAAAAGTAAGAGAAGAAATAGAGAAAGTTAATATAAACGGTATAATAGCTTCTTTTTTATTCCTACCTTGTCAGTGCAATATCAAAAATGTTGCAAATCACAATCTACCGCTTAATAAGTGCATTTTGCTACATTTGTCTTTTCAATAACTTTCTCTATGGTAATACTGTTTTCTAGTTCTGTTTGTCGGTTCTTGCCAAATTCCATTACAGGACAGGTCTTATCCTATTAAATCCTATCTCTTGTTGTTTTGTATGCGTAACAAGCTTACAGTAAAATATTTCTTTTTGAGATGAGAATGTACGGGCGATTTCTGATACATCCTCTTATCATGTGTATCATACTTTATTATACAATTCTCAAAAGAACGCACGTAATATACACATGAACGCGAAAAATATGAAACCATATTCGGTTAGTAACATTTGAATGGCTTCCCGATTCAAATCCGCTCCCTAAATAAAGTCAAAAGTGGCAATAAAAACGACATCATTTATATTGATTTTTGCAGAATTGTATGATAAACATTTTATTGGTCGATAAACCAGGGAATACAGCTGTGAATCTTTACTTGTCACTTGCATTTTGGCTCGCCTAAAGGCTCGCCCAAGTACAGCGTGACTCGTAAAAATACACAGCTGTATTCGCTGGTTAGTCGACCAATAACCTATATATATAAAGCGCGATTACAAGATAAACTGGATGCTCGTTCTCTTACCATCTACTCAATTGATTCATCTTTAATGATACCTGTTGCTTCCATTCTAGGTTAATTATTGTAAAGAGGTCGGTATTCCACCGACTAAAGCCTCCAATCTCTTCATAGTCATTGGTATATCATCCTTGTTTTCATCTCTGATTGGAGGTAGAGTGATTGACATTCCGTCACTCAACCCTCTTCACCTTAACCAAGTTGGCTGCCTAAGCCTTGCTATGAGTATGCTGCTCGTTCCATTAGCCACTGAGTTCTACCATTTTATCATCTATTCAATATTCCTGGGTTTAGGGATGGGTATTCTTTTGGCAACTCTTGTGGTACTGCTGTTGAGAACTGTTGAGCCAAGATTACGGTCTGTGTCGTTCTCTTGTGGTCAATTCTGTACGTCGATTGGTAACTTAACAGGACCTCCTTTAGTAGGTAAACTATCAAGTTTGAAACTATAAATCATTTTATTATTCAATTTTCATACACTGTACAAATTCTGATTTTCTGATTGCTCAGTTTGTACCACGTGACGTGTTGTTATGACGTGCAACACGTCACGACATAATAGTACCGACGTAATAAAAACTAACAATAAACGGCGACAATGCACAGTGAGAAAGAAAAACTGCTCCTGGTGATAAATTTGAGGATTTTTCGGAAAAGAGAAGATTAACAAGCATACTTAAAACAAAAGGAAGACTGCTTGGCGTGCCTGTTTTTAGGTAAACTGTAATTGAAGTTTTTGGAGTAAGCTTACTGAGATCAACATATTTCACCGGCTTGAAAACAGCCAGTCCGCCGGCTTTCCAAATTCATCTTAATATTTACTGCTTTTTAGACTGATTATCCAAAACCTATCTCATAGAAAGTTTAGAAAGACTGTCGCCACAACTTCTCTCAGATGGGGTAAAGAAATTTTATCAGAAATCGAAGAAAACGCCAAACGAGTACTTAAGCCTTCGGCTCATCGACAGACGACAACTACTTTACTTCTTGTACCAGAGTTTAGCAGCGTTTCAACCGTAAGTCGCCAGTTTAAACCAATATGCAAAACTCCAGCGATAATTTTCTAGACCCAGCTTCATTGACAAAGTTCCAGTAGGACTCAGTGCTGAATCACTTTTAACAATCCAAAAAAGTAGTTCTTGTTTATATGCCGATGATTTCAATTTTACAGAGCAGGCTGTAAACATGGATTCTGAGAACTGTTTAGTATCTTTAATCTATAAAGCTCTTGTATCACGGTAATTTTCCAGAAGCTTTATTTTGAAAAGTGTATTTTGTATTGTTAAAATAACCAAATGCTATTAAGCTAAGTTTTGAATTAACTTAAGATTGACTTGAGTTATTTCTAGTGATCTTAGATGTCGTACTCACAGTGTTAGCCTGCTTCTACAGTGTATTCAAATTGAATAATAAAAAGTTAACGCACTCTTTGCTCGTGAATTATCGAGATTGTAAATCCCGATAATTCACTCGCTGAGTGCGTTAACTTCTAAATAAACTATAAAGGTTTCATAGTTAAGCTCTGACTACTCTCCTGGTTGTAATCTTGCTTTGTTGTGTTGATAGCTTTTGCGCATGTTTTGTGTGCGCATTGATAGCCAAATTTGACCGGGCTTCCTGTATTTCAATGTGACAAATGTGACGCAGCGGTATTCAACAAGGTTTTTTAACAGAAAACGTAGCTCTCTGACCTGTACTGTTTTTCTCTTTATTAAAATAGTTTTTATCAAAGCTATAACATATCAGAAAATTAAAAATATATATTGATAGATTTTTGCGAATTATCGTCAACATCAACGTCCAATTCGCGCGTGAATATGATTGTTTTGTGTCTTCAAATGTAAATACTTAGCTTTCCACTATCTACAAATACGTGAGGTATATATAGTTTTTAATGATGCTTTCTGTACTTTTGCATATCTCGAGCACTCATTTTCCTATTGGCTAATTACTCCTATTTAAAGCCACCCATGAATTCTTTACTCTCTTATACTCCGACTAAAGGCCAAGGCTTAATTATAAGAAAGTGATATATATATTTTGTCATGATTTGGTTTAATCCGGTGGACAATAAAACTGACGGTTCTTTGAAGAACACCTGTGAAGGTTTGCTGTATTCCTAACATTTCACATGATTTTAAGATACAGCTTGCATGTTTTTTATATAAAGTGACACTTGAGGCACTCCAAAGAGCCGGCCTGTGTGGAAGCCTTTTAAGAGGTTCCGTAAGTCAGGGTATTAGACTAATGCTTATTACAAAATTACATTGCAACCAAAAAGGCTGAATTAATACCAAATGGAGAGAGATGCTTTACTTTTTAAAATTACTCATTTCAGCCAAAAGGCTTAAATTGCGTATTTTTTAAAGATCACAAGAATTGATATTCTCTGCATTAGCAGTTAAAATAAGAATCTAGCACACTTCCGAATTGTTTAGAAAAGCTATTATGACTGTGAGTGTCATTTCATTAGGAATCGAGACTTCGACTTAAGAGTCGGAATATAGTTATTCACACATCGTTTTGTCATAAGGGGCGGCAGATAATAAAACATAATTCATAAGAGGCCTGATGCGTGATCCTTGAGGTACTCCAAGCAATTACATTTCTCTCTGGTGGATTAAAAGTGATTATTATAATTATTTTACATTATTAAAACATATATATCATCATACACTATTGTAATTAGCTGGACATTTTTTGCTTTTGTTTGTGGCGACCAACTTTCGAGTGGGAGACGCCTAAGATGGCTAGATCATGCAAATCACGTGCGGATGGAATGAGCGGTTTTTATCTGAAAGGACGACCTCATGCAATTCTGAATTAAAGTAATAACTTTTTGAAGAAATGAATATTGATAGGTGAAGACTTTGACATAGAAAATTGTGTCACCGATTTTGCGGAAATTTTGTATCCCGTTCACAAATTGAAGATGAAACCATTCAGTTTGATGTTAACAAACATGAAATAAAATAATTGCTAAGATGAATTGACAGATATAATATGATAATGTTCTACTGCTAAAGATAATTGCTAAGATGGGAGTTGACCGATATATGAACTATATATTTAGAGAGTCTTCCAAATATTCCATTTTGAATTATTTGTCGAAAAAGGGGGAAAAATTAAATTTCGTTTTTCAGTTTAGCCCGTAGCAATAGAAAATCCGCGCGCCAGATCAGATCTAAATAAGCGAGAAAGCTTGTGAAACATTTTCAAAGAGGAATAAATCAAAATTGGCCATTTAGTGCAGTTATGTTCACTACTATGATAAGTCGTGATTTCTATCGTCCTCTGCCGTTATCATTGGCAGAATTATTGGCTTTTGCCAGTTATTGATTTTCAGTGATTTTCTTTTGGCCAGGTTTTATTGCTTGATCAAGCTGGATCTTACAAACCTGCATTTTTTGCAGCTGGAGGGATTTGTTTGTTGGCATTCTTCCTTCCTTTCCTACAATATTGCTTCAACCCGTGGATGGAAAGTATAAAAGCACAAGAAGTTGGTTATTGGAGATCTCCTGAAACACACACGATACCAGAAGCCCCTCTCAACTGTATGTATGAGAATGAGGAAGAGAAACCATTAGAAACAACTCCTTTGCATCCTAACGAGGGAGACGAGAAAAATGAAGAACCTTTAGAGACAAATCATGATGAGACAAACGAGCATACGTCAGACCTAACCCTTCTAAATCCTGAAATGCCAAACGAGAAAGAGCCGATTTCTGCAAAGTAACCAGAAAACGGTTCTGCGGTTCTTATCCATGCAGTTCCTCCGCGGCTTTGACCTAAACCGACTTTTCTTGATCATTTGTCCAACCACGCCTAACACCTAACAACGATTGCGCACACGCAGTAATTAGGTGAAAGAGCAGTGAATTTGCATTTATATACATTAGGGTTTTTGGTCGATTCAGTGTTCAAAACTGATCAATTTATAAGAAATAATATTAAGTCTCCTTTAATTAGCGTGCTCCAAAAGCGTATTTTGTTTGTTGTTTATGAGTGTAACTAGTGTAACTACAAATAAGAGCGAGTAGATTCCCGCGACAATTTAATATCTCAAGATGTATAAAGAATTCTTGAGGTGTAAAAACGAAGATAAAATTGAAACGGACCATATTCTTCTCAGTTCCACAGCAAATATTAACGGAGTTTCTTTTAAACTGACTTTGAATTGTTTTCCCATACAAATTCACTGTTCTGTCACCTAAGTGTAGAACGTGCACATTCGTTTGACTGCGGTGTTTCCACGCCTTTGGATACTCATCACCTATCCCAAAGAGTAATGTGATTTAGGTGTGTGCCGCTAAAACTGATTCATAAAAAATGTGGTATGGAATGATGCCTCTATTAAAAAAAAAACGGTTGGAACTCTACAATCTGAGGACATTTTCCATTAGCCAGCCAGAACGGCTAGTTATTTATTGGTACACATCGTTTCTTAGTCCCGGCTAATGCTAAAAACTGACCTGTACCATTTACTAGCCGTACTAGAGCGGCTGGTTCCAGAAAATGGAAAACAAGACATAAATAAGTATCAATAAATTATACCGTTCACAACCAAACGAAACGCAGTTTTCTGTAAAGATAGTGAAATTTATGTGATATGTATATTACGCGATAGATATATATACTACGCGCGCCCTGACAGGTCGAGTTGTATGTGATTACGTTTACATGCACAGATGACGTCATAAAAAATACGCGCGTTCTGAATGGTTGAAATATTTCTATAAATGTATATATAATATAATATAATATATGCCAATAAAAAGGGATTCTAAATGTTCTGTAAGAACATCAAAATACGGTGATAAAAGCATTCAAACCACTTGACTGCGTCTCGTCTCAACCTTTGAATTGGAATATATTACGAATTTAGTCGCATTTTAGATCGCCCATTTCAAATATAACCATTGTGAACGTATTTTTCACACGAAGGTTTAAGGGAATGTTATGTCAGTGATACACAAGTGCATTTTCCCCACTTAAGGTGGCCCGTACCTAGCTGTTGATTTGTTTATCAGGCATGAATTTCAATCGCGTCTTTTTGATATCAAAAACTTGTCCGATTTCTGAGAAATTTGTAGCCATTTGTCTACAAGCCTTGAAATTTGTACTGGTAATTATTTTTCTGCGAATTAGATCAAATAATTCGAGATATCAGACGATTTTGTAAAATGGCTTTATGAGCAAAATTGGTCATAAATCCAAAATTCTAAGGTGAATCTTTTTCTTATTTCGTTAATCAAGTAGAAAGGCATAGGCTTAGAAGTTGCGATACAAAATTTGCGCTGCCTGTTACAACGCAAAATTATGTTGTCAAAAGTACCGCCAAAAATCTCAACAAAATTTCAAAAACAGCGAGAACCATATCTGCTATAATTAAGGAAGACAAATGGCTATTGTAACCTGTGGGTAAAATATGGAGGCACGAGAAGCTAAACGCCAATGTTATCCTCAAGCAAACTTGAAGAGTTAATTATTGTGACCACGAGGTAAAAGTTACAAATTTGTATTACCTCGACTTTTACAAATTCTGTCGAACTGTTTCCTGAAATTTCTAGTTAACAATTAGACTACGAGTTCAAGTTTTCTATCGGCTGATAGTTGACGACGGCGAAGCCCGAGTCAACTATCAAAGCCGATGGAAAACGAGAACGAGTAGTCTAATTGTTTTAGTAAAAATCTACTAGTATTCTAATGCAAAATTTATAAAATGAAATTTGGTAATAATTTTTAACCTGAAAAACTGAGAAATTTCGGAAAGCTACGCATAAAAAATTATAGTTTCCATGGCAACTGTATTTCTTTTGGGAGCCGAGGAAAATCGGCAGTTAGTCCAGCTGTGAAGCTTTCTTCCACTAAAAAGAAGTGATTTTGATCAAAGAAGAAAGTCAAAAAGTTCAAAAAACAAAAGCATTACGGATTATCTGATGCTTGTGGAAATTTCTTTGTATCATTCGGGGCGAAAAGACGAAAAAAGACCGAGCTGACCGACCTGCTCGTCATGAACTGATTTGGTGAAAGTGAAGCTTAATTTCAAATTACTAGCTTTAACACGAAGGAATCCTGCAGAAACGTTATTGAAAGGTAATGAAAAGTTATTCTATACTTATGTATTCCCTGTTTATCTAATTTAGAAAGTGTTTTGTTTCATCTTTTTTTCAAACAATACCGTTTTTGTCCTCACAAGTGACTACTTGCTCGCTTCCTGAGAGTTTGTTTTTCTGTGACTTTGAAGTCATTCACGCCGAAAATCGACCAAAAGCGAAAACAAAGCAATTTTTCACTAAATTTTGCTATTGTACTTGAATACTATTGAGTTATCTTAGACAGTTTAGACTTGAAAGCCACTTTTTTCACTTTGGGAAGTACGGTCCGTATATAGAGATCGGTGATTGAACTCGCTGTCAGTTTTTTCATCAAAATCGCAAAAATTTACCTGCTTATATATCAACATTTGTACGTGTTGTTTTGTATAAATATCACTCGTGGTATTTATGGCAAATATGATTAAAAACCATGATTTATCTATAGAAATTTGCGGATAATTTGCAAATCACGAATCCCTATTTTCTCTACTCACTTTCTAATAGTGATAGAAGGTGAGTAGAGTAGCCAATCAGAATGCGAGATTTGCATTAGAATACTAGTAGATTTTTACTAATATGGGATAGAACAAGATCTTAGCATAACTGCTGCCAAGTGTCATTGTCTTTGCTGCACTAGGTATAATTCAATAAGCGTTCAAAAGTAAGCAACTACATCGAGTCGACGTTTGAGCTGCCAAGGTAAAACCCTCACGGTTTGCTAATTAATTTATTCTATATTCTTACTATCTGCTCCAAAATTCCACAAATTCCGGTCTATAAAAGTTACAAAATCTCAAGTGTGCATTTTTTCAGTTTGACTTTTATCCCATTTTGTAAAGTCGAGTTTTTGATAGACTTCCCAATCTTCACTAACATGTGTTAATGTGGGAGAAATCATTGTGTCAAAACGTTTTTGAGCCTGTTGAGGTTTAGGTTTAGTAAAATCAATGATACGATTAATATTGAAGAAAGCACGCAAGGCTTTTTCTTTCGATTGAATCAGCCGAGCATCAAAATTGCCAGTTCACAGCTTTGAGTAAAAAATTCGTTGTGCGCGCGAATAACTAACACCTTGACTTCAAATAAAATAACTACAAATTTTTGTTGGTTTGGAATACTCAAATTAGGACCTAGGGCTTGGAAAGCGAAACAAATTCGAAGAAAAGTTCAACATTTCCACTATCTAGTGCCACGTGCATGCGGGAAAGCGCAGCCAGGTTTTCAAGTCCAAATTCGATCCAAATTGAGAGCTATTTACTCTAAATCAAAAAGTTGTATTTTAAATCAAGCAGCATTTTATTATGAATTTTAAGGTTTTTAATCGAAAGAAATGTCTGTGGTTGTGGATTCGCCCGCACCGTCTTCCAAGACCCTACCGAGTGGGATTCTCTTGGGTGCTGTGTATAACCCCCCTGGTAGATCGATGCAAGAACAAAGGAACTTATCAGACTTTATAGTGCAAACTCTAGATTTTATATGTAATTTATCTCCAAATTGTGCAGCAATTATCTTAGGTGATTTCAACGATTTAGATTTTTCTGATATAGTTTCCTGCCATAACTTAAAACAAGTAGTTCAGTGCCCCACCCGGGGTAACAATATTTTAGATCGTATTATAAGTAATTTTTCTGAGCATTATAGTGATCCTATTGGTCTCTCAAATTTTCTCAAGGTATTCAATCTGGTAGTAATATCACTAAGCGGTGCTTACGCTCCTATGCACGGTCGATGCCTTTGGGCGTTGGATCTCTGAAGTCAACTGGTTTGGCAACCTTTGGAACCCGACAGTAGACGAACTCACAGACCACTTCACTTCATCCTTGTCATCAGCTATTGAGCGATTCTTCCCCTTAAGGTCTGTAAGATGTCATAAGACTGACAAACCCTGGATAACACCGGCCATAAAAAAGACTCGTCCGCGCACGTCAGAAGGCTTATCACAGCAATGACCAAGTTAAGTGGCGATACTTCAGAAACAGAGTCAAGTATGAAATTCATAGCAGCAAGAACACATTTTACTCAGAAGACTCGCCCCCAACGACTGTCGAAGATGGTGGCATGCAGTTAACACCTTGTCTGGTAGAAGCAAAAATAACCATTCCATCCTCATAGAGAACTACGGTTCTACCTTGACCGAACCAGCCACGATTGCTGACACGCTCAACAAATTCTTTTTATCAGTCAACGTGGACATCCCTGAGCTAGACACAGAGAGCCTATCACCTCCCCCGCCTGATGCGGATCCTCTTCCTACAATTCACCCCCACGAAGTCTGTGAAAAACTCTTGGCTTTGAACTCCAATAAAGCATCGGGACCCGATGAAATACCTGCCCGAATCCTAAAAGATTTTGCCTACGAGCTTGCACTCCCTGTAGCCACGATCTTTAACACGTTGCTCTCCTCGGGAATTGCCCCTCAATGTTGGAAGAGATCATATATTAGGGAGCTTAAGCATCGACGACGAAATGATGTGGACGACGACGACGACCGGAAGTCAATTTGTCCCATATTAATCCACTGCGCATGTCTGGTTTTGGAAAGCCGTCGTCTTGCCTTCGTCGACGACTGAATTTCGTGGTTCAAAGCGTTGTCATAAAACGTAAGTAGATTGAACCCTTTTCTATTATCAAAAATACATATAAGTCGTCTTTGGTATGGAACATGCACAAATTTAATCTTAACTGATTAAAAAAAAGTATTTTCGTTGCGTTTTTGGAGCAAGAGAAGAATATTTTCACATATCATTTTTTCGCGCCTTTCCAGGATTTTCTGTCAACAACATGGCCCAGCCAAGTCAGCAAAATACAGCTAGAAAGTAAGCGAAATTGTGTTGCATAACCTTGTCTTTATATGTTTGTAATTATCAAATATTGCTCATGGCCTTAAAGTTTTCTTTTGATGCTCAGGCTGAGAGTGTATTTATTTTCTTTCAGAAGCAAATACTTTCACTGGACAGGCACGACTTAATTATGTGTCGCGAAGTGATTGTCCATGAGCCCTTCAATTTCAAGGTTCGAAGCCCTGAGAGAGGAAAAATTTGGAAGGAAATTGCTACAAGACTAAATGCCTTGGATCAACCAGTCTTTAAAGTAACTGCTAGGTCCGTGCGAGACAGATTTTCGTTGTTATCGACCAAGTTGACTCAAAAACTACGAGAAGAGGAGAGGGCTTCAGGCATCGAAGCAGAGATGACAGAACTGGAAGTCTTATTGGAAGATATTTTGGAGCGCGAAAGAGATGCAAAAGAAAGACTGGATGCAGAAGAACTTCAAAAAAAGGAGAAGTCAGGAAAAGAGAAATCTGCAGCAGAAGAAGTTAGGAAACAAGCTCTAGAAAGAATGTCAAAAAGAAAAAGTGACGACGATGGCGAAGAAACACCAAAATCAACGAAGAAAAGAAGAATCTCCTCGGATGTTTTGGAGTATTTGTCTAAGAAAGCGGAGAGAGAAATGGATTATAAAAGAGAGGAGTTAGAGGTCAGGAAGAAAGAAATTGAGCTTGCATCCAGCAAACAAGAAGCTTTACTCTCAGCTATGGTGAACCAAGTGCAACAACAGCAACAACAGCAGCAAGCTATGACAACAATGCTGGTACAGCAACAATAGCAACAATCCAAGATATTGATGTCTTTAATGGAAAAAAAGGTATAAACAACTGTTGAGCACGAGTCTCAGTACAAATCTTACATTTTCAACCATGTTTGTACATGTTTTGTACATTGTTTTTGATTGTTTATACACAGTATTCTACAGTAGAGTTACAATGTTTCTGCTACAGTTTGTTCATGTTCAATAAAAGATTGTTGAGTTTAATCATTAAGCTATAATATAATAGTATGTTATATTATTTGCATGCATGGATGTAATTATACAGTTTTGAAATTAGTCCTAGTCTAATGACTTTTCTACTCTTCCCATTTTGGTTAGAAAGAACAGATGCTATTGAGTGGTGCAATATCAAGAAAATAAACTTAAACTACATGTCTTATGTTATGCACCTCTAGTCTTTTGTATTATTTCATTATCTTTATGGAGGAAGGGCATGTCTCATGGGCAGTACAGTAGAGTACAAGCTCTAAGGGCCTGATTATATGAACCAGGCTGGCCTGGTCTTTTCCTTGTAGCCACAAAAACAAAAGAAGTCAGCCCACTTGACCAGGCCAGCAGAGTTGATGTAATCAGGCCCTAAGTGTGCAATATATATAGTAGTAGATAGCACTATTTTATGTAATTTCTATTGTTTTCTTTATTTATTACTACTTAGTGACAAATAAAGAACAAACACTGAAAGTGAAATAGTTTGCACTATTTAGTACTAAATAGTACTAATTAAACAATAGAAAACAATTGAATTAGCTTGAAATAGCACTATTTAGTGCTATTTATGTTGCACACTTTAAACCCTAGTAGAGTGATCGCACTTAATCCGTGAAATTGTACTAGCTAAATAATGCAAAATAGCACTAATAAACAATGGAAAACAAAGGATTTTATATTTTTAGTACAAAGTAGATTTTGTACTTTTTCACGGGTAAAGTGCGATCACTCTACTAGCTAAATAAATACAAACTAAGTAACTTTATTAAACACTGGAAAACAAAGGATTTTCAACTATTTAGTACTATTTAGATTTTGTACATTCTCACGGGTTAAATGCGATCACCCTACCGAGTTTTGCACACTTTTATAGTGAGGGCATTGAACCCATGAAATATAAATTGAATGTTAGTGTGTAATTATAGTTGAATAATCCCAAAGGAAAAAAAATAGATATTAGGTCTAGTGTTTATTAGTCTACTGTTTCATGGGTTTATGGCAATCACTCTATTGTTTGTACACTAATAGCAATTAGCTTTATTTTCTCTGACAAGTAACTACATTGGGCGGAGTTCAGGCAAAGTAGTCTTGAAGGGATGGTGGCATGAGATCAAAGTATGTTGAAGTGACATTCCCGTATAGGCAGGTTAAAGCATTCTGCAATATGACTGCAACAGCATACATTTTACCAACACTGCTTAGCTTAAGCTTTAGATTCTTTTTAAAGTCAAGAGACTTGAAAGAGTTAACAACATCACCAAAAAGCCACTCCACAGAGGTCCTAACCCTACTCATAGCAGCATTATATTCTTGCATCTGGGGAGTAAGGACTCCCCCTCTGAATGGGGCTTGTAAATGAACCCTCAGGGGGTATGCAGGGTCACCATACACACATAATGGTTGACCAGCAGGATTGAAAGCATATTGCTGAAGATTTGGCAGTAGACCAGAGTCGGCAAGCATTCCTGCATCATGTTTTTTGCCTTCTGAAAGAGAAAGATAGAACTTTAGGTTGCACTATTTAAAAATTATTCACTAGTATATCTGCAGTTTTGGACTTACCAACTCACTTTCGTGCTGTGAATTGTAATATACTTACTTATAAATAATCTGTTGGATTTCTCTAGGATTTTGATGCATTACACTACAGAGGCAAAAAAAATGGAATCTATTTTTAACTCGTGGATTGAAAATCCACGAGTTATTGTGAGGGGTCGAATATGCAAATGAGTCAGGTTACTACTTCGTGTATGACAACAACTATTCAATCTATCTATTGTCTAACTAGAATGGTACCATACATAAAGTAGTAAGCTATTGTGTCACTCACTCACTTTCCTGTAAACTTCCGGTCTGTCAAACTTTACTTCCGGTCTATTCTTGATAATACGATACGGTGCTAACTTGCGTTAGAGTCGTTTTCGTATGAGTGGGAAACTTACCGTACCGTATCGTAACTGTACCAGTATCATAGTTTCTATAAAAACATTCGAAATTCCTGCTGTAACCATATCGTATCGTAGGCCGTACGGTGTCCCCCCTCCGGATACTCTATAATAATTTCCAGCGACCAGTATAGCACTCGGGAAGCTTTGAACGTAATGTAACTGTTTTAGATTTGTGTACAAGCAACAGTTTTTAGGCACACGATCTAAGCTGGGTACTGACAAGTTTTTAACATTACCTCGTGCTCTACATGCAAGTTACATGTACACGGGTCTGCACTCCGCAAAGATCGATTGTACGTGTCGGATGTTAGGCGAATTGCCAATAGATTTGAATAAATAATTTCTTATTCATTGCCACATTCTGTATTGAACTACTCTAAGTTCCCTCTGCAGCTTGGAATAATTTTCATCGCATCTCCAAATTGATCGAGCTGTTCGATATACTCGCATGTGAAAACAATGGACTTCAGTCGCTGTCTTCAAACAAAAATCGTCGCAAGTCCAATATCAACGAGTCATCCAAGCATTTTATAGTGTTTGTACTCTATCAGCACGAGAGTAAATGTTGAAATAAAAAGCAAACGAAATCATATTTGAGTACGAACTGACGCCTGCTGAAACTGGAGAAACTGGCCCGTGGAATCGCTGCGGGCCGGCTGGCCGAAACGGCATCAAAAAAGCGTATTTGAAAAGTTTGGTGGCTATCATGAGTACTTTTATGGAGTAATTTATTTTATTCATAGCGACATTTGGTTCATAGAGAAACTTCTTTCATAATTTGTACATGTTCAATAGCTTTGCTAAGCGTACAGCCATAGATTAAGAATATGTATAAAAATATAACCTTTCCAAATGTTAAATTGCTCAGTGGCTCAAGTGGTTCGTTGCTGGCAACGGGCCCATAGGCACCCTGTTCGAATCACAGTCAGACCAGTTTCTTTTTTTCTTTTTTTTCTTTTTTCTTTTGCTTCATTATCTTTTTTTGTTCTTTCATACTCCAGTCAATTATTTTTCGCTAAAGAAATTACATTAGCTGATATTATTAATTAATAATTATCCAAATGACTCTTTCAAAATTCTTTACAGATGGGCTCAATCTTAATTTTTAGATTTGTGAGAGCAATGATTTATCATTTAGAAAAATATATATTGTGTTAATTGATTTATATTTTTGCCTTCAAATAAAAAACTCATTATTTAACTAAAATATATTTTTGGGCTTCCTGTGGTCGTTGTTATCGGTCAATCCCAGGGAGTCAATCCACGAGTTACTTCGCCATTGGCGGGTTGATTTATTATATTTATCAAGACATTTCATGTTCAACCAATCCGCAGAGTGGGTGATTTCGTAATCCCACACGGTTCTCTACCAATCATAGCGCGTGTAATATACCAATGATTATATAAACTGAAGCTTAATAGCGGGCGCGTGACAAGACAAAACGTCCATCAACATGGCTGGTTTACGTTGGATTCTCGTTATTATTTTCCTCGTTTTTATCTCCTTCTCTCCCCAAGTCAAAGGTTAGTTCGTTAATAGCACTGAGTTATAACTCCATGGCGGAGATAACATCATTTTCAGGTTTTTAACTAACATCATTCGCTGCTAACTGATATCCGGCAATGTTTGCCAGCAACTTCAAACATTGTTAGCAACAACAATGTTACATTTATTAGACTTTGAACAACAGCTAATTACAAGCTATGTGAGGGTTGATACGTGCTACCAGTTGAGGTAGAGTCAGGCCAACCAGAAAGACTTTCCTTAGTCGGAGTGGCTGTCAGTAGGAATTCCTTACTCGACCACTTTCCTTACTTAGGGCTGTGCTTTCCAATTTTATTTGGAAAGTTCCACTATTATAAGTCGTACCCCGAATTTGCTTCACTAATTTGTACAAAGCTGAAAGAGTGTGCGAGTGTGACAAAATATCGACAGTCCTTATATAGCTGATAAGCTAAATCTAATTTCCTGTTTACATCACATTTCTAGTCAAAGCGAAACCCTTGGTTGAACTTATGTTTGGTTATAGTGAAAGAGGGTGGGTAACACAGGAAACTATACACAAATCATGCAATCAAAACAGTCAAGGTTACAACTTGCTTAACTAGCAAAATTTCTCAAAAACACATTCGTATAATTAAGATAAACAAATGCACAATTACTGAAAATATGTACCGTGACAACATGTTAGCTCTGTGTTGTTGGTAGTTGTTGGGCGATGTCTGACCCATTTATAACTTGGGCAAAAAATGCCAACATCAAATAACAAAGTGTGCAAACCTTTCCAACATGTTGGAGCAAACAATTTTGGGAGTTGCTAGGCAACAATGTTGACTGTTGTTTTTAAAAAGCGTTAGTACGGGGCTTACGTGACAATGTAAACTCGGGTCAAGCTAACACACCCAGCGTGAGTGAAGTTTTGATGAATATTTTACTAAGTTAATCAAACACAGCATGTATACAATTTGTCTGCGCATGTCTGTGTTTTGGGCTTGAAATTCATTTGCATATCGAATGCAAGAAATTTTATGTTGACACGGAATATTTGGCTGGCTATCTCGTTCTTTAAAATTATGTTCAACTACCGAAATACTGAGACAACTAAAACATGAGCAGTCTACCTACCGCTAGTGCGCTGTTGATAATTATCCAATTAAACTGAAGGCACTCCAGATGGGAAAATATCGCGCGTCAAAGTCAGTAGAAAGTTGTGAGAAGAACCAAAACTCCGCACTTTCGAGTAATATTGTGGGCACTAAATTTATATGTAAGGTACGTTAAGCAGTGGAAGCCATTAAGGTGACTCGATATAGTTGTTTTCAGACCTCACCGCACATTTTTATTTGGCGCAGTGGACAACCTAATGCGCACCAATCGACTTGGTTTCTACACCAAATATGAGGGTAAGATTGAAGTTTTAAATGATGTTATAACTAAATTAAATCGATCAACGTTTTTAAAATAGCGAAAATTGAACATCGTCAAAAATGGTTTTCTTTTAATATCTCGCAAAATTGATGAGCTTCAGACAAGCGGTAAACGGTATAGAAAAATTCAGACAAATGCACAACATTTTAAAGTGATTTTAAGAGATTTAATTTGTTTGATTTTCTTTAAATCGCCAAAGTTTCCACAGATGCTGTATTTCTATTCTTGGATTTAACGACAGCGTAAACAATACTCGAAGTACGCAAAACACCACGACAACACTTTGCAAATATTGCTAAAATATACACTTACCTTACGTGAAAAAGCCGACTTTCAACTCTTCATCGATGTCTAGATATATTTTTTTCTTTCCAAGTCTCTTGTGAGACATTTTCTCCGCAACTTTGTACATCAGAAGTTGTTTTTGAAAATCTCAAAAACGCAAGCTTATTTTTGCTTGGCGTTTAAGGGCATTACTTGTTCTATACACAGCAATATTGCAACAGCTCATTCAAATACAAGCACTAAAACGACCTGAAACTTAAACCTGATGTTGACCCAAACGCCAGCTCAAAACTTGCATGCATTGAGACAACCATTCGACTCGCTAATTAGCATATTGCACTCGCAAATTGTTCACAGCATGTGCACGTGCATAGCATAGCGTTCCTTCAGTTTGGATAATTATCCACAGCGCACCTGCGGTAGGTAGACTGCTCATGTTTTAGTTGTCTCAGTATTTCGGTAGTTGAACATAATTTTGAAGAACGAGATAGCCAGCCAAATATTCCGTGTCCACATAAAATTTCTTGCATTCGATATGCAAATGAATTTCAAGCCCAAAACATAGACATGCGCAGACAAATAGTATACATGCTATAAAACACAGAATAAAAGCAATTAAACAACAATACTGAATAATAGAGAATATTAAGAACAGAAATTTACTGAAGCTAAGTCATCCTCTGCAGTGACGAAATGAAAAGCCAAATTGGCGATTATTTTGATTCTCTGACATGCATGGTATAGCTGTTCTGATTAGAGAACTACTGCTAAAAATCCCTGTAAAATATGCTAATTTTTTGTAGCGTATACTGCCTATATTAAACTTCAACAGAGTATGATATATGATATCGACTAAACAGAGACGTTGGATCTGCTGAACCCGCGAAGCATTAAATTTTCTTCACTGGGACTGCTACTCTTTTACTCAGATCAGGATCCAGAGTGGTGCCACTTAACCCGTGAAATAAATAGTAGACTAATAGACACTATCAGCCCTTATTTCTATTGTTTTCTTTTGTGTTCATCTATTACAGACTAACTATTAGATTTTGTTTCGCGGGTTAAGTGAAACCACTCTAATGCCTGAAGTGACTGCATTGAGAAGGAACACGAGTTATATAGTGATTTATGGACAAAATTATTGACAATTGGGTACATCAACGCTAATAGCATCGGTGCAAGCCAGTCAAATTTTATGAGATAAAACGCTGGTTGATCTCCGGTAAATCTGACTTGTTGTTTATTTCCGAAGCAAAACTCAACTTAACTTTCCCGGATGGCCAGAAGGCTTTCGCGGTTGTTTGGAGCCGATAGGAGTATACATGGTGGTGGTTTGATGGCCTTTCCACGCAGCGATGTCTGGCGCTGTTCACAACTCATAATAGACAAGGCGCATTTTCAATAAATCAGATATCTGGAGGCATTTTGGGGTAGAGACTGGTAACATAACTATTCTAAACCGATTTTTCATGCTGAATGCGAAAATGACTGTTACCAAGCTGTATTCCGCTATCTTATACGTGTAAATGACGTATTTTGTGAATTGCTACAGTCATTTCTACTAACAGCTTTTTCATGTAATTCCAAAAGTTCCCAAACTTAAAAACAATTACCATAGCTGGAAAGAACACATCAAAATCAACAAAACTGTGAAGTTTGAAGGATATCAGTTGAAAAATCAAGGAGATACAAATTTTCAAAAAACGATTTTTTTTAATGAAAACACTTACAGTTATGCAAGAGATACAAACAAATTTCGATTTTTGAAAATTTGCATCTCCTTGATTTTTCAACTTATATCCTTCAAACTTCACAGTTTTACTGATTTTGATATGTTCTTTCCAGTCATAGTAATTGTTTTTAAGTTTGGGAACTTTTGGAATACATGAAAAAGCCGTTAGTATGAAATGACTGTAGCAATTCACAAAATACGTCATTTACACATATAAGATTGCAGAATACGTCTTGGTAACAGTCATATTCGGATTTAGCATGAAAAATTGGTTTAGAATACTTATGTTACCAGCCTATACCCCAAAATGCCTTCTGCACTTTTTGCGATCGACTTTTTCAGTTTTGCGCCTTGTCTATAATATAAAGCATTCATGATGTTCCATCATCTACCCCGATCAAGACCGAACGCGGATTGACTCCGAGTTAAAATTGCAGTCCTGACTCAGTGATATTTGTCTCTATAGACCCCCCTTTAATGGCAAAATCATAACGAAAACAAGAACTTTCCTGTTTGTTTAAATCCGCGACCACACTCAAAGACGATGTAATTAATATTTTTTCGCGACTTTAACTGTGACTTACTGTATCCTGACAAGCCGCTCAAGGACAGTCGCGATCTGCTAGATTTGCTGGACATTTAATTTGCACAACGTAATACCATCATCAACTCCAATAACAGAAACCTCAGCCGAAACGCTACTGGTTTTAATACTTACCAACAACGAACACAGAATTCTAACATCTGTAACAATGGATTTACAATGCGAATAAGCCATCATTCCTTAGTTTATACTATTCACACTCAACAGACTTAGACAACAGAACTAGCACCCATCACACTAATGGTATCAGTAGAAGGAATGATATTCACCCGACCATATACTGAGCAGGGAGAGGAGGGTGGAGCCAATATCGATTGTGTGGACCCTACATGGCTGAGGAGCACCCTGCACATGCAAGCAGGAGACTGCTGGCCAGCAAGCCTTGATTTTTACTTTGTATAAATTACAATTTAGCCACATTTAACTGATATCTATTTTCTTAATTCTAGGTGATCCCCAGATAGTAGCTCCATTTCCAGACAACATATATGCCATTGAATTTGAGAAAGCAAAGGTTTCATGTGCTGTTAGGAACTCAGATCCAAGTGGAAAACCAGGTGCAATTCACTTTTATCGCAAAAGTCATTTTGGAGAATTAAAGCTGATAAAAGATGAAGGACCAAATGGACGTATTTACTATCAAAATGAGACTGAAGGTTAGTCTGTTAGTTAATCCCTCATTGAAATAGTTCTTTGTGTTAACTTTGATGTATGTTTAACAATATTTGGGTACAGGAATCCAGCTTGGGATTCCTACAAATTCTGTAAAAAAACTTTGATCAACAGTGAATATGTTGTAGTTTAAACATTTCCACTGGTTTACACTATTTGGTGTACTGTTTTGCTTTCTTAACCACACACTTCCTTATAGTCGTTGTAACCTCTAAAACTAACCTAAATACATAACTTACCCACCATAACACCCTTAACCTAACCTTATAGTTCAAACCTCTTTAACTAACCTAAATACATAACTTACCCGCCATAACACCCTTAACCTAACCTTATAGTTCAAACCTCTAAAACTAACCTAAATACATAACTTACCCACCATAACACCCTTAACCTAACCTTATAGTTCAAACCTCTTTAACTAACCTAAATACATAACTTACCCACCATAACACCCTTAACCTAACCTTATAGTTCAAACCTCTAAAACTAACCAAAATACATAACTTACCCACCATAACACCCTTAACCTAACCTTATAGTTCAAACCTCTAAAACTAACCAAAATACATAACTTACCCACCATAACACCCTTAACCTAACCTTATAGTTCAAACCTCTAAAACTAACCAAAATACATAACTTACCCACCATAACGCCCTTGACCTAACCTTATAGTTCAAACCTCTTTAACTAACCTAAATACATAACTTACCCACCATAACACCCTTGACCTAACCTTATAGTTCAAACCTCTTTAACTAACCTAAATACATAACTTACCCACCATAACACCCTTAACCTAACCTTATAGTTCAAACCTCTAAAACTAACCAAAATACATAACTTACCCACCATAACACCCTTAACCTAACCTTATAGTTCAAACCTCTAAAACTAACCAAAATACATAACTTACCCACCATAACGCCCTTAACCTAACCTTATAGTTCAAACCTCTTTAACTAACCAAAATACATAACTTACCCACCATAACGCCCTTAACCTAACCTTATAGTTCAAACCTCTTTAACTAACCAAAATACATAACTTACCCACCATAACACCCTTAACCTAACCTTATAGTTCAAACCTCTAAAACTAACCAAAATACATAACTTACCCACCATAACGCCCTTAACCTAACCTTATAGTTCAAACCTCTTTAACTAACCTAAATACATAACTTACCCACCATAACACCCTTAAGCTAACCTTATAGTTCAAACCTCTAAAACTAACCTAGATACATAACTTACCCACCATAACACCCTTAACCTTAAAACAACCTTTAGAAAATTATTTAAACCAGAGGAAATTAAACCTCAACATGTAATATCACTAGAGTCTTGCTGACTACAGTCGAATATATACATTATTTTTAAACATGAACAGTCAAAAATGATTGCCTTATGCCCGAGTCTTATGTTTAGCTAATATACGTGTACTTATGTGTAGGAATTACTAATTATGGATGATTGTTTGTTCTACTAGAGGGTGGCAAAAAACTAACAACAACACTACACTTCAATAACGTAACTGTAGCTGATGATTCACAGAATCAAGGATATGAATGTTATACAGATGGCAAAAAACACGGATATGGTTTTACTGTCTCTGTTATTAGACGTAAGTATTTCTCTATCGAGTAGATTTCATATGACTGGAAAAAGGGCGTGGCAGGGTTCCCGTCAGGGTGTTCTTAAAATTTGCCAAAGTCTGGGAATTCAGGGACTTTTTAAATAACAAATTGTTTCAAAGGTTAGTTATAAGTTAGGGAATTTGGGGTTGGAAAGATCAATCAACCCTTTTAGCAGCTTGCATGGCTGCGGAATTCCACAAACTTTAACCGCGTAATTTCGTTGACTGATATTGGTGGAATAGAAATGTTATGGTGGAGAAGAAATCTTCAGGATCTAGAACAGCTACGCATACCAAGATGTTACAAGCCAAAGGACTTCGGAAAGACAAAGAGAGTGGAGCTGCATACCTTTTCGGATGCAAGTCAGAGCGGCTACGGTCAATGCAGCTATCTCCGCCTGATAAATGAGCAAGACGAAGTGCACTGTACTCTAGTTATGGGAAAGGCTCGAGTAACTCCATTGAAACCAGTTACTATTCCCCGCCTCGAACTGACTGCAGCGGTAGTGTCTGTTAAGGTTAGTCAGTGGCTTTGTCAAGAGCTAGATTATAAAGACATCCAAGAATTCTTCCATACTGACAGTCAAGTTGTTTTGGCTACATAAACAACAGTGCAAGAAGATTTCACATTTATGTAGCCAACAGAGTCCAACAGATCCACGAGCATTCGAATCCAGTGCAGTGGCACTACGTCAACACAGATTTTAACCCTGCTGACGCAGCTTCACGTGGTTTAACGGCTAAGGAGCTTGTTGAAAACGAATCATGGTTCAAAGGTCCAGAGTTTCTCTTGAAATCAGGTCGGTACGATGCCCACCAAAACAAGATTCCTGAGATCAGCCCAGATGATCCAGAGGTTAAAGCCAAATCTACCCTTTTAACACAAGCTTCAGAGTGCAGCACCGTTCAGGAGAATACAAGTGTATTGGATCGTTTTTCAAATTGGTATACTGCAAAGAGGGTTGTGGCATACTGCCTACGCTTTAAGAGCCGCTTTAAGAAAGATGCAGCGAAGAAACCACTTTATGGTCCTTTGTCCTTGGAAGAGCTACGACAAGGAGAGATAGCAATCTTACGAAGTGTACAGCGGGAATATTTCAGTGATGAAATACAAGTGCTGAGCTCTCTGGATGTTAAAGCGGAGTTTGTAAGCAGAGACGGAGTGAAACAGCGCAACGCCTCCCTAAGGAAGTGCAGCAGTCTCTTCCGAATTAGATCCCTACTTAGATAAAGATGGTCTCTTACGCGTTGGAGGTCGCCTTCGGAGAGCAAATATCGAAGAAGAACTGAAGCACCCGGTAATACTGCCTCGCCAAGCTCACATCACACAGATAATCGTGCGTCACTTCCATCTACTGGTCAAGCATCAAGGAAGAGGAATGACCCTCAACGAAGTTCGTCAGCGTGGTTTCTGGGTGATTGGAGGTCCATCAATCACAGCAGAAATCATTTCCAGGTGTGTTACCTCTAAGAAGTTACGAGGTCCTTTACAGCAACAAAAGATGTCAGACCTGCCTGCAGATCGCCTGGAGCCAGCCCCTCCATTTACGTACTGTGGAGTGGATTACTTTGGTCCATTCACCATAAAAGAAGGAAGAAAGGAACTTAAACGCTATGGCGTTTCCGTCACAATGGAGGAGTCTGCTGGAGGAGTCTGGGAACGGCAAATCCGCAGCGTACAAAATGTCCTAAAGCCGCTCTTACTAGATGCTGATCACCAACTAGATGATGAAAGTTTTCGCACATTGTTAAAGGAAGTCCAAGCTATTGTTAACTCCAGAACCTTGACTTGCACAAACTCAGATGACCTGGAGCCTCTCACCCCCAACCACCTACTCACTATGAAGTCCAAGGTGTTGATGCCTCCTCCAGGTGTATTCCAGAAAGCCGACCTGTACTGTCGCAGAAGATGGAGGAGGGTACAGCACTTAGCCAACGAATTCTGGAAGAGGTGGAAACGAGAGTATCTTCAGACTTTGCAAGGAAGGGCAAAGTGGAACAAACCAACCAGAAATCTTAAGGTGGATGACATCGTCATCATTAAGGATGACAACCTACCAAGGTGTGACTGGAAGCTTGCCAGAGTGCAAGAAAAGCTGCCCAGTGATGATGGTTTGGTACGTAAGGTGCACCTTGCCATAGCTACCGCCCAGCTAGACCGCAAAGGAAGACGTGGAAAAGAACTGAACGTGATGGAACGTCCTGTACAAAACTTGGTCCTACTTCAGCATGCAGATTGAAGACCGGGAATCCCCATCGGGGAGCCAACCAAGCACCAAGATAAGAAAACATTGACTTTTTATAACATTTATGAACTCTTAGTTATAGTGTCTCTTATATCTTTGTTATTGTTAATTTTCTTCAATTTCCCACTGTGGGGAGCCATGTGACTGTTGTCAAGGACTGTCTGATATCAAAGGAACGTTTGTTTTAGTTGTCAAGTATAGTAGTAATCATATTACAGTATCATATGTCAGTGTTCGTGTAGTCACACCACGAGGTTTGATGTATGTTGATTTTGCAATCCTTATTCAAGTTTTCTCATGGCTAGATAAGGTAAAATAGTTTCATTAATACTTCGTAATCACTCACATTTTGATTTTCCATTTTAATTGTACCATTTGATGATCTAGAACGAGTATATTTCGTATTGATTGCCCATTTTATTGTGCTGTTAGTACTAGCACTAGTGAATTGTGCTGTTAGTACTAGCACTAGTGAATTTTAATGATAGTAATTCGTATGCTATCCCATGTTTATTGTAGTTTTACGATCTGATCTAAACCGATCTGATATGATTAAAGAATTCGAAGCGAATAAGTCTAGATTGATCTGTAAAACCCATAGCAATAACTGCTAGTGAGTGCCAGCAGTTACAGATATAATATGATAATGTTCTACTGCTAAAGATAATTGCTAAGATGGGAGTTGACCGATATATGAACTATATATTTAGAGAGTCTTCCAAATATTCCATTTTGAATTATTTGTCGAAAAAGGGGGAAAAATTAAATTTCGTTTTTCAGTTTAGCCCGTAGCAATAGAAAATCCGCGCGCCAGATCAGATCTAAATAAGCGAGAAAGCTTGTGAAACATTTTCAAAGAGGAATAAATCAAAATTGGCCATTTAGTGCAGTTATGTTCACTACTATGATAAGTCGTGATTTCTATCGTCCTCTGCCGTTATCATTGGCAGAATTATTGGCTTTTGCCAGTTATTGATTTTCAGTGATTTTCTTTTGGCCAGGTTTTATTGCTGATCAAGCTGGATCTTACAAACCTGCATTTTTTGCAGCTGGAGGGATTTGTTTGTTGGCATTCTTCCTTCCTTTCCTACAATATTGCTTCAACCCGTGGATGGAAAGTATAAAAGCACAAGAAGTTGGTTATTGGAGATCTCCTGAAACACACACGATACCAGAAGCCCCTCTCAACTGTATGTATGAGAATGAGGAAGAGAAACCATTAGAAACAACTCCTTTGCATCCTAACGAGGGAGACGAGAAAAATGAAGAACCTTTAGAGACAAATCATGATGAGACAAACGAGCATACGTCAGACCTAACCCTTCTAAATCCTGAAATGCCAAACGAGAAAGAGCCGATTTCTGCAAAGTAACCAGAAAACGGTTCTGCGGTTCTTATCCATGCAGTTCCTCCGCGGCTTTGACCTAAACCGACTTTTCTTGATCATTTGTCCAACCACGCCTAACACCTAACAACGATTGCGCACACGCAGTAATTAGGTGAAAGAGCAGTGAATTTGCATTTATATACATTAGGGTTTTTGGTCGATTCAGTGTTCAAAACTGATCAATTTATAAGAAATAATATTAAGTCTCCTTTAATTAGCGTGCTCCAAAAGCGTATTTTGTTTGTTGTTTATGAGTGTAACTAGTGTAACTACAAATAAGAGCGAGTAGATTCCCGCGACAATTTAATATCTCAAGATGTATAAAGAATTCTTGAGGTGTAAAAACGAAGATAAAATTGAAACGGACCATATTCTTCTCAGTTCCACAGCAAATATTAACGGAGTTTCTTTTAAACTGACTTTGAATTGTTTTCCCATACAAATTCACTGTTCTGTCACCTAAGTGTAGAACGTGCACATTCGTTTGACTGCGGTGTTTCCACGCCTTTGGATACTCATCACCTATCCCAAAGAGTAATGTGATTTAGGTGTGTGCCGCTAAAACTGATTCATAAAAAATGTGGTATGGAATGATGCCTCTATTAAAAAAAAACGGTTGGAACTCTACAATCTGAGGACATTTTCCATTAGCCAGCCAGAACGGCTAGTTATTTATTGGTACACATCGTTTCTTAGTCCCGGCTAATGCTAAAAACTGACCTGTACCATTTACTAGCCGTACTAGAGCGGCTGGTTCCAGAAAATGGAAAACAAGACATAAATAAGTATCAATAAATTATACCGTTCACAACCAAACGAAACGCAGTTTTCTGTAAAGATAGTGAAATTTATGTGATATGTATATTACGCGATAGATATATATACTACGCGCGCCCTGACAGGTCGAGTTGTATGTGATTACGTTTACATGCACAGATGACGTCATAAAAAATACGCGCGTTCTGAATGGTTGAAATATTTCTATAAATGTATATATAATATAATATATGCCAATAAAAAGGGATTCTAAATGTTCTGTAAGAACATCAAAATACGGTGATAAAAGCATTCAAACCACTTGACTGCGTCTCGTCTCAACCTTTGAATTGGAATATATTACGAATTTAGTCGCATTTTAGATCGCCCATTTCAAATATAACCATTGTGAACGTATTTTTCACACGAAGGTTTAAGGGAATGTTATGTCAGTGATACACAAGTGCATTTTCCCCACTTAAGGTGGCCCGTACCTAGCTGTTGATTTGTTTATCAGGCATGAATTTCAATCGCGTCTTTTTGATATCAAAAACTTGTCCGATTTCTGAGAAATTTGTAGCCATTTGTCTACAAGCCTTGAAATTTGTACTGGTAATTATTTTTCTGCGAATTAGATCAAATAATTCGAGATATCAGACGATTTTGTAAAATGGCTTTATGAGCAAAATTGGTCATAAATCCAAAATTCTAAGGTGAATCTTTTTCTTATTTCGTTAATCAAGTAGAAAGGCATAGGCTTAGAAGTTGCGATACAAAATTTGCGCTGCCTGTTACAACGCAAAATTATGTTGTCAAAAGTACCGCCAAAAATCTCAACAAAATTTCAAAAACAGCGAGAACCATATCTGCTATAATTAAGGAAGACAAATGGCTATTGTAACCTGTGGGTAAAATATGGAGGCACGAGAAGCTAAACGCCAATGTTATCCTCAAGCAAACTTGAAGAGTTAATTATTGTGACCACGAGGTAAAAGTTACAAATTTGTATTACCTCGACTTTTACAAATTCTGTCGAACTGTTTCCTGAAATTTCTAGTTAACAATTAGACTACGAGTTCAAGTTTTCTATCGGCTGATAGTTGACGACGGCGAAGCCCGAGTCAACTATCAAAGCCGATGGAAAACGAGAACGAGTAGTCTAATTGTTTTAGTAAAAATCTACTAGTATTCTAATGCAAAATTTATAAAATGAAATTTGGTAATAATTTTTAACCTGAAAAACTGAGAAATTTCGGAAAGCTACGCATAAAAAATTATAGTTTCCATGGCAACTGTATTTCTTTTGGGAGCCGAGGAAAATCGGCAGTTAGTCCAGCTGTGAAGCTTTCTTCCACTAAAAAGAAGTGATTTTGATCAAAGAAGAAAGTCAAAAAGTTCAAAAAACAAAAGCATTACGGATTATCTGATGCTTGTGGAAATTTCTTTGTATCATTCGGGGCGAAAAGACGAAAAAAGACCGAGCTGACCGACCTGCTCGTCATGAACTGATTTGGTGAAAGTGAAGCTTAATTTCAAATTACTAGCTTTAACACGAAGGAATCCTGCAGAAACGTTATTGAAAGGTAATGAAAAGTTATTCTACACTTATGTATTCCCTGTTTATCTAATTTAGAAAGTGTTTTGTTTCATCTTTTTTTCAAACAATACCGTTTTTGTCCTCACAAGTGACTACTTGCTCGCTTCCTGAGAGTTTTTCTTCCTGTTTTTCTGTGACTTTGAAGTCATTCACGCCGAAAATCGACCAAAAGCGAAAACAAAGCAATTTTTCACTAAATTTTGCTATTGTACTTGAATACTATTGAGTTATCTTAGACAGTTTAGACTTGAAAGCCACTTTTTTCACTTTGGGAAGTACGGTCCGTATATAGAGATCGGTGATTGAACTCGCTGTCAGTTTTTTCATCAAAATCGCAAAAATTTACCTGCTTATATATCAACATTTGTACGTGTTGTTTTGTATAAATATCACTCGTGGTATTTATGGCAAATATGATTAAAAACCATGATTTATCTATAGAAATTTGCGGATAATTTGCAAATCACGAATCCCTATTTTCTCTACTCACTTTCTAATAGTGATAGAAGGTGAGTAGAGTAGCCAATCAGAATGCGAGATTTGCATTAGAATACTAGTAGATTTTTACTAATATGGGATAGAACAAGATCTTAGCATAACTGCTGCCAAGTGTCATTGTCTTTGCTGCACTAGGTATAATTCAATAAGCGTTCAAAAGTAAGCAACTACATCGAGTCGACGTTTGAGCTGCCAAGGTAAAACCCTCACGGTTTGCTAATTAATTTATTCTATATTCTTACTATCTGCTCCAAAATTCCACAAATTCCGGTCTATAAAAGTTACAAAATCTCAAGTGTGCATTTTTTCAGTTTGACTTTTATCCCATTTTGTAAAGTCGAGTTTTTGATAGACTTCCCAATCTTCACTAACATGTGTTAATGTGGGAGAAATCATTGTGTCAAAACGTTTTTGAGCCTGTTGAGGTTTAGGTTTAGTAAAATCAATGATACGATTAATATTGAAGAAAGCACGCAAGGCTTTTTCTTTCGATTGAATCAGCCGAGCATCAAAATTGCCAGTTCACAGCTTTGAGTAAAAAATTCGTTGTGCGCGCGAATAACTAACACCTTGACTTCAAATAAAATAACTACAAATTTTTGTTGGTTTGGAATACTCAAATTAGGACCTAGGGCTTGGAAAGCGAAACAAATTCGAAGAAAAGTTCAACATTTCCACTATCTAGTGCCACGTGCATGCGGGAAAGCGCAGCCAGGTTTTCAAGTCCAAATTCGATCCAAATTGAGAGCTATTTACTCTAAATCAAAAAGTTGTATTTTAAATCAAGCAGCATTTTATTATGAATTTTAAGGTTTTTAATCGAAAGAAATGTCGGTGGTTGTGGATTCGCCCGCACCGTCTTCCAAGACCCTACAGTGGGATTCTCTTGGGTGCTGTGTATAACCCCCCTGGTAGATCGATGCAAGAACAAAGGAACTTATCAGACTTTATAGTGCAAACTCTAGATTTTATATGTAATTTATCTCCAAATTGTGCAGCAATTATCTTAGGTGATTTCAACGATTTAGATTTTTCTGATATAGTTTCCTGCCATAACTTAAAACAAGTAGTTCAGTGCCCCACCCGGGGTAACAATATTTTAGATCGTATTATAAGTAATTTTTCTGAGCATTATAGTGATCCTATTGGTCTCTCAAATTTTCTCAAGGTATTCAATCTGATAGTAATATCACTAAGCAGTGCTTACGCTCCTATGCACGGTCGATGCCTTTGGGCGTTGGATCTCTGAAGTCAACTGGTTTGGCAACCTTTGGAACCCGACAGTAGACGAACTCACAGACCACTTCACTTCATCCTTGTCATCAGCTATTGAGCGATTCTTCCCCTTAAGGTCTGTAAGATGTCATAAGACTGACAAACCCTGGATAACACCGGCCATAAAAAAGACTCGTCCGCGCACGTCAGAAGGCTTATCACAGCAATGACCAAGTTAAGTGGCGATACTTCAGAAACAGAGTCAAGTATGAAATTCATAGCAGCAAGAACACATTTTACTCAGAAGACTCGCCCCCAACGACTGTCGAAGATGGTGGCATGCAGTTAACACCTTGTCTGGTAGAAGCAAAAATAACCATTCCATCCTCATAGAGAACTACGGTTCTACCTTGACCGAACCAGCCACGATTGCTGACACGCTCAACAAATTCTTTTTATCAGTCAACGTGGACATCCCTGAGCTAGACACAGAGAGCCTATCACCTCCCCCGCCTGATGCGGATCCTCTTCCTACAATTCACCCCCACGAAGTCTGTGAAAAACTCTTGGCTTTGAACTCCAATAAAGCATCGGGACCCGATGAAATACCTGCCCGAATCCTAAAAGATTTTGCCTACGAGCTTGCACTCCCTGTAGCCACGATCTTTAACACGTTGCTCTCCTCGGGAATTGCCCCTCAATGTTGGAAGAGATCATATATTAGGGAGCTTAAGCATCGACGACGAAATGATGTGGACGACGACGACGACCGGAAGTCAATTTGTCCCATATTAATCCACTGCGCATGTCTGGTTTTGGAAAGCCGTCGTCTTGCCTTCGTCGACGACTGAATTTCGTGGTTCAAAGCGTTGTCATAAAACGTAAGTAGATTGAACCCTTTTCTATTATCAAAAATACATATAAGTCGTCTTTGGTATGGAACATGCACAAATTTAATCTTAACTGATTAAAAAAAAGTATTTTCGTTGCGTTTTTGGAGCAAGAGAAGAATATTTTCACATATCATTTTTTCGCGCCTTTCCAGGATTTTCTGTCAACAACATGGCCCAGCCAAGTCAGCAAAATACAGCTAAAAAGTAAGCGAAATTGTGTTGCATAACCTTGTCTTTATATGTTTGTAATTATCAAATATTGCTCATGGCCTTAAAGTTTTCTTTTGATGCTCAGGCTGAGAGTGTATTTATTTTCTTTCAGAAGCAAATACTTTCACTGGACAGGCACGACTTAATTATGTGTCGCGAAGTGATTGTCCATGAGCCCTTCAATTTCAAGGTTCGAAGCCCTGAGAGAGGAAAAATTTGGAAGGAAATTGCTACAAGACTAAATGCCTTGGATCAACCAGTCTTTAAAGTAACTGCTAGGTCCGTGCGAGACAGATTTTCGTTGTTATCGACCAAGTTGACTCAAAAACTACGAGAAGAGGAGAGGGCTTCAGGCATCGAAGCAGAGATGACAGAACTGGAAGTCTTATTGGAAGATATTTTGGAGCGCGAAAGAGATGCAAAAGAAAGACTGGATGCAGAAGAACTTCAAAAAAAGGAGAAGTCAGGAAAAGAGAAATCTGCAGCAGAAGAAGTTAGGAAACAAGCTCTAGAAAGAATGTCAAAAAGAAAAAGTGACGACGATGGCGAAGAAACACCAAAATCAACGAAGAAAAGAAGAATCTCCTCGGATGTTTTGGAGTATTTGTCTAAGAAAGCGGAGAGAGAAATGGATTATAAAAGAGAGGAGTTAGAGGTCAGGAAGAAAGAAATTGAGCTTGCATCCAGCAAACAAGAAGCTTTACTCTCAGCTATGGTGAACCAAGTGCAACAACAGCAACAACAGCAGCAAGCTATGACAACAATGCTGGTACAGCAACAATAGCAACAATCCAAGATATTGATGTCTTTAATGGAAAAAAAGGTATAAACAACTGTTGAGCACGAGTCTCAGTACAAATCTTACATTTTCAACCATGTTTGTACATGTTTTGTACATTGTTTTTGATTGTTTATACACAGTATTCTACAGTAGAGTTACAATGTTTCTGCTACAGTTTGTTCATGTTCAATAAAAGATTGTTGAGTTTAATCATTAAGCTATAATATAATAGTATGTTATATTATTTGCATGCATGGATGTAATTATACAGTTTTGAAATTAGTCCTAGTCTAATGACTTTTCTACTCTTCCCATTTTGGTTAGAAAGAACAGATGCTATTGAGTGGTGCAATATCAAGAAAATAAACTTAAACTACATGTCTTATGTTATGCACCTCTAGTCTTTTGTATTATTTCATTATCTTTATGGAGGAAGGGCATGTCTCATGGGCAGTACAGTAGAGTACAAGCTCTAAGGGCCTGATTATATGAACCAGGCTGGCCTGGTCTTTTCCTTGTAGCCACAAAAACAAAAGAAGTCAGCCCACTTGACCAGGCCAGCAGAGTTGATGTAATCAGGCCCTAAGTGTGCAATATATATAGTAGTAGATAGCACTATTTTATGTAATTTCTATTGTTTTCTTTATTTATTACTACTTAGTGACAAATAAAGAACAAACACTGAAAGTGAAATAGTTTTGCACTATTTAGTACTAAATAGTACTAATTAAACAATAGAAAACAATTGAATTAGCTTGAAATAGCACTATTTAGTGCTATTTATGTTGCACACTTTAAACCCTAGTAGAGTGATCGCACTTAATCCGTGAAATTGTACTAGCTAAATAATGCAAAATAGCACTAATAAACAATGGAAAACAAAGGATTTTATATTTTTAGTACAAAGTAGATTTTGTACTTTTTCACGGGTAAAGTGCGATCACTCTACTAGCTAAATAAATACAAACTAAGTAACTTTATTAAACACTGGAAAACAAAGGATTTTCAACTATTTAGTACTATTTAGATTTTGTACATTCTCACGGGTTAAATGCGATCACCCTACCGAGTTTTGCACACTTTTATAGTGAGGGCATTGAACCCATGAAATATAAATTGAATGTTAGTGTGTAATTATAGTTGAATAATCCCAAAGGAAAAAAAATAGATATTAGGTCTAGTGTTTATTAGTCTACTGTTTCATGGGTTTATGGCAATCACTCTATTGTTTGTACACTAATAGCAATTAGCTTTATTTTCTCTGACAAGTAACTACATTGGGCGGAGTTCAGGCAAAGTAGTCTTGAAGGGATGGTGGCATGAGATCAAAGTATGTTGAAGTGACATTCCCGTATAGGCAGGTTAAAGCATTCTGCAATATGACTGCAACAGCATACATTTTACCAACACTGCTTAGCTTAAGCTTTAGATTCTTTTTAAAGTCAAGAGACTTGAAAGAGTTAACAACATCACCAAAAAGCCACTCCACAGAGGTCCTAACCCTACTCATAGCAGCATTATATTCTTGCATCTGGGGAGTAAGGACTCCCCCTCTGAATGGGGCTTGTAAATGAACCCTCAGGGGGTATGCAGGGTCACCATACACACATAATGGTTGACCAGCAGGATTGAAAGCATATTGCTGAAGATTTGGCAGTAGACCAGAGTCGGCAAGCATTCCTGCATCATGTTTTTTGCCTTCTGAAAGAGAAAGATAGAACTTTAGGTTGCACTATTTAAAAATTATTCACTAGTATATCTGCAGTTTTGGACTTACCAACTCACTTTCGTGCTGTGAATTGTAATATACTTACTTATAAATAATCTGTTGGATTTCTCTAGGATTTTGATGCATTACACTACAGAGGCAAAAAAAATGGAATCTATTTTTAACTCGTGGATTGAAAATCCACGAGTTATTGTGAGGGGTCGAATATGCAAATGAGTCAGGTTACTACTTCGTGTATGACAACAACTATTCAATCTATCTATTGTCTAACTAGAATGGTACCATACATAAAGTAGTAAGCTATTGTGTCACTCACTCACTTTCCTGTAAACTTCCGGTCTGTCAAACTTTACTTCCGGTCTATTCTTGATAATACGATACGGTGCTAACTTGCGTTAGAGTCGTTTTCGTATGAGTGGGAAACTTACCGTACCGTATCGTAACTGTACCAGTATCATAGTTTCTATAAAAACATTCGAAATTCCTGCTGTAACCATATCGTATCGTAGGCCGTACGGTGTCCCCCCTCCGGATACTCTATAATAATTTCCAGCGACCAGTATAGCACTCGGGAAGCTTTGAACGTAATGTAACTGTTTTAGATTTGTGTACAAGCAACAGTTTTTAGGCACACGATCTAAGCTGGGTACTGACAAGTTTTTAACATTACCTCGTGCTCTACATGCAAGTTACATGTACACGGGTCTGCACTCCGCAAAGATCGATTGTACGTGTCGGATGTTAGGCGAATTGCCAATAGATTTGAATAAATAATTTCTTATTCATTGCCACATTCTGTATTGAACTACTCTAAGTTCCCTCTGCAGCTTGGAATAATTTTCATCGCATCTCCAAATTGATCGAGCTGTTCGATATACTCGCATGTGAAAACAATGGACTTCAGTCGCTGTCTTCAAACAAAAATCGTCGCAAGTCCAATATCAACGAGTCATCCAAGCATTTTATAGTGTTTGTACTCTATCAGCACGAGAGTAAATGTTGAAATAAAAAGCAAACGAAATCATATTTGAGTACGAACTGACGCCTGCTGAAACTGGAGAAACTGGCCCGTGGAATCGCTGCGGGCCGGCTGGCCGAAACGGCATCAAAAAAGCGTATTTGAAAAGTTTGGTGGCTATCATGAGTACTTTTATGGAGTAATTTATTTTATTCATAGCGACATTTGGTTCATAGAGAAACTTCTTTCATAATTTGTACATGTTCAATAGCTTTGCTAAGCGTACAGCCATAGATTAAGAATATGTATAAAAATATAACCTTTCCAAATGTTAAATTGCTCAGTGGCTCAAGTGGTTCGTTGCTGGCAACGGGCCCATAGGCACCCTGTTCGAATCACAATCAGACCGGTTTCTTTTTTTCTTTTTTTTCTTTTTTCTTTTGCTTCATTATCTTTTTTTGTTCTTTCATACTCCAGTCAATTATTTTTCGCTAAAGAAATTATATTAGCTGATATTATTAATTAATAATTATCCAAATGACTCTTTCAAAATTCTTTACAGATGGGCTCAATCTTAATTTTTAGATTTGTGAGAGCAATGATTTATCATTTAGAAAAATATATATTGTGTTAATTGATTTATATTTTTGCCTTCAAATAAAAAACTCATTATTTAACTAAAATATATTTTTGGGCTTCCTGTGGTCGTTGTTATCGGTCAATCCCAGGGAGTCAATCCACGAGTTACTTCGCCATTGGCGGGTTGATTTATTATATTTATCAAGACATTTCATGTTCAACCAATCCGCAGAGTGGGTGATTTCGTAATCCCACACGGTTCTCTACCAATCATAGCGCGTGTAATATACCAATGATTATATAAACTGAAGCTTAATAGCGGGCGCGTGACAAGACAAAACGTCCATCAACATGGCTGGTTTACGTTGGATTCTCGTTATTATTTTCCTCGTTTTTATCTCCTTCTCTCCCCAAGTCAAAGGTTAGTTCGTTAATAGCACTGAGTTATAACTCCATGGCGGAGATAACATCATTTTCAGGTTTTTAACTAACATCATTCGCTGCTAACTGATATCCGGCAATGTTTGCCAGCAACTTCAAACATTGTTAGCAACAACAATGTTACATTTATTAGACTTTGAACAACAGCTAATTACAAGCTATGTGAGGGTTGATACGTGCTACCAGTTGAGGTAGAGTCAGGCCAACCAGAAAGACTTTCCTTAGTCGGAGTGGCTGTCAGTAGGAATTCCTTACTCGACCACTTTCCTTACTTAGGGCTGTGCTTTCCAATTTTATTTGGAAAGTTCCACTATTATAAGTCGTACCCCGAATTTGCTTCACTAATTTGTACAAAGCTGAAAGAGTGTGCGAGTGTGACAAAATATCGACAGTCCTTATATAGCTGATAAGCTAAATCTAATTTCCTGTTTACATCACATTTCTAGTCAAAGCGAAACCCTTGGTTGAACTTATGTTTGGTTATAGTGAAAGAGGGTGGGTAACACAGGAAACTATACACAAATCATGCAATCAAAACAGTCAAGGTTACAACTTGCTTAACTAGCAAAATTTCTCAAAAACACATTCGTATAATTAAGATAAACAAATGCACAATTACTGAAAATATGTACCGTGACAACATGTTAGCTCTGTGTTGTTGGTAGTTGTTGGGCGATGTCTGACCCATTTATAACTTGGGCAAAAAATGCCAACATCAAATAACAAAGTGTGCAAACCTTTCCAACATGTTGGAGCAAACAATTTTGGGAGTTGCTAGGCAACAATGTTGACTGTTGTTTTTAAAAAGCGTTAGTACGGGGCTTACGTGACAATGTAAACTCGGGTCAAGCTAACACACCCAGCGTGAGTGAAGTTTTGATGAATATTTTACTAAGTTAATCAAACACAGCATGTATACAATTTGTCTGCGCATGTCTGTGTTTTGGGCTTGAAATTCATTTGCATATCGAATGCAAGAAATTTTATGTTGACACGGAATATTTGGCTGGCTATCTCGTTCTTTAAAATTATGTTCAACTACCGAAATACTGAGACAACTAAAACATGAGCAGTCTACCTACCGCTAGTGCGACAAATAGTATACATGCTATAAAACACAGAAATAGTATACATGCTATAAAACACAGAATAAAAGGAATTAAACAACAATACTGAATAATAGAGAATATTAAGAACAGAAATTTACTGAAGCTAAGTCATCCTCTGCAGTGACGAAATGAAAAGCCAAATTGGCGATTATTTTGATTCTCTGACATGCATGGTATAGCTGTTCTGATTAGAGAACTACTGCTAAAAATCCCTGTAAAATATGCTAATTTTTTGTAGCGTATACTGCCTATATTAAACTTCAACAGAGTATGATATATGATATCGACTAAACAGAGACGTTGGATCTGCTGAACCCGCGAAGCATTAAATTTTCTTCACTGGGACTGCTACTCTTTTACTCAGATCAGGATCCAGAGTGGTGCCACTTAACCCGTGAAATAAATAGTAGACTAATAGACACTATCAGCCCTTATTTCTATTGTTTTCTTTTGTGTTCATCTATTACACACTAACTATTAGATTTTGTTTCGCGGGTTAAGTGAAACCACTCTAATGCCTGAAGTGACTGCATTGAGAAGGAACACGAGTTATATAGTGATTTATGGACAAAATTATTGACAATTGGGTACATCAACGCTAATAGCATCGGTGCAAGCCAGTCAAATTTTATGAGATAAAACGCTGGTTGATCTCCGGTAAATCTGACTTGTTGTTTATTTCCGAAGCAAAACTCAACTTAACTTTCCCGGATGGCCAGAAGGCTTTCGCGGTTGTTTGGAGCCGATAGGAGTATACATGGTGGTGGTTTGATGGCCTTTCCACGCAGCGATGTCTGGCGCTGTTCACAACTCATAATAGACAAGGCGCATTTTCAATAAATCAGATATCTGGAGGCATTTTGGGGTAGAGACTGGTAACATAACTATTCTAAACCGATTTTTCATGCTGAATGCGAAAATGACTGTTACCAAGCTGTATTCCGCTATCTTATACGTGTAAATGACGTATTTTGTGAATTGCTACAGTCATTTCTACTAACAGCTTTTTCATGTAATTCCAAAAGTTCCCAAACTTAAAAACAATTACCATAGCTGGAAAGAACACATCAAAATCAATAAAACTGTGAAGTTTGAAGGATATCAGTTGAAAAATCAAGGAGATACAAATTTTCAAAAAACGATTTTTTTTAATGAAAACACTTACAGTTATGCAAGAGATACAAACAAATTTCGATTTTTGAAAATTTGCATCTCCTTGATTTTTCAACTTATATCCTTCAAACTTCACAGTTTTACTGATTTTGATATGTTCTTTCCAGTCATAGTAATTGTTTTTAAGTTTGGGAACTTTTGGAATACATGAAAAAGCCGTTAGTATGAAATGACTGTAGCAATTCACAAAATACGTCATTTACACGTATAAGATTGCAGAATACGTCTTGGTAACAGTCATATTCGGATTTAGCATGAAAAATTGGTTTAGAATACTTATGTTACCAGCCTATACCCCAAAATGCCTTCTGCACTTTTTGCGATCGACTTTTTCAGTTTTGCGCCTTGTCTATAATATAAAGCATTCATGATGTTCCATCATCTACCCCGATCAAGACCGAACGCGGATTGACTCCGAGTTAAAATTGCAAAGTCCTGACTCAGTGATATTTGTCTCTATAGACCCCCCTTTAATGGCAAAATCATAACGAAAACAAGAACTTTCCTGTTTGTTTAAATCCGCGACCACACTCAAAGACGATGTAATTAATATTTTTTCGCGACTTTAACTGTGACTTACTGTATCCTGACAAGCCGCTCAAGGACAGTCGCGATCTGCTAGATTTGCTGGACATTTAATTTGCACAACGTAATACCATCATCAACTCCAATAACAGAAACCTCAGCCGAAACGCTACTGGTTTTAATACTTACCAACAACGAACACAGAATTCTAACATCTGTAACAATGGATTTACAGTGCGAATAAGCCATCATTCCTTAGTTTATACTATTCACACTCAACAGACTTAGACAACAGAACTAGCACCCATCACACTAATGGTATCAGTAGAAGGAATGATATTCACCCGACCATATACTGAGCAGGGAGAGGAGGGTGGAGCCAATATCGATTGTGTGGACCCTACATGGCTGAGGAGCACCCTGCACATGCAAGCAGGAGACTGCTGGCCAGCAAGCCTTGATTTTTACTTTGTATAAATTACAATTTAGCCACATTTAACTGATATCTATTTTCTTAATTCTAGGTGATCCCCAGATAGTAGCTCCATTTCCAGACAACATATATGCCATTGAATTTGAGAAAGCAAAGGTTTCATGTGCTGTTAGGAACTCAGATCCAAGTGGAAAACCAGGTGCAATTCACTTTTATCGCAAAAGTCATTTTGGAGAATTAAAGCTGATAAAAGATGAAGGACCAAATGGACGTATTTACTATCAAAATGAGACTGAAGGTTAGTCTGTTAGTTAATCCCTCATTGAAATAGTTCTTTGTGTTAACTTTGATGTATGTTTAACAATATTTGGGTACAGGAATCCAGCTTGGGATTCCTACAAATTCTGTAAAAAAACTTTGATCAACAGTGAATATGTTGTAGTTTAAACATTTCCACTGGTTTACACTATTTGGTGTACTGTTTTGCTTTCTTAACCACACACTTCCTTATAGTCGTTGTAACCTCTAAAACTAACCTAAATACATAACTTACCCACCATAACACCCTTAACCTAACCTTATAGTTCAAACCTCTAAAACTAACCTAAATACATAACTTACCCACCATAACACCCTTAACCTAACCTTATAGTTCAAACCTCTAAAACTAACCAAAATACATAACTTACCCACCATAACACCCTTAACCTAACCTTATAGTTCAAACCTCTAAAACTAACCAAAATACATAACTTACCCGCCATAACGCCCTTAACCTAACCTTATAGTTCAAACCTCTTTAACTAACCTAAATACATAACTTACCCACCATAACACCCTTAACCTAACCTTATAGTTGAAACCTCTTTAACTAACCTAAATACATAACTTACCCACCATAACACCCTTAAGCTAACCTTATAGTTGAAACCTCTTTAACTAAGCTAAATACATAACTTACCCACCATAACACCCTTAAGCTAACCTTATAGTTCAAACCTCTAAAACTAACCTAGATACATAACTTACCCACCATAACACCCTTAACCTTAAAACAACCTTTAGAAAATTATTTAAACCAGAGGAAATTAAACCTCAACATGTAATATCACTAGAGTCTTGCTGACTACAGTCGAATATATACATTATTTTTAAACATGAACAGTCAAAAATGATTGCCTTATGCCCGAGTCTTATGTTTAGCTAATATACGTGTACTTATGTGTAGGAATTACTAATTATGGATGATTGTTTGTTCTACTAGAGGGTGGCAAAAAACTAACAACAACACTACACTTCAATAACGTAACTGTAGCTGATGATTCACAGAATCAAGGATATGAATGTTATACAGATGGCAAAAAACACGGATATGGTTTTACTGTCTCTGTTATTAGACGTAAGTATTTCTCTATCGAGTAGATTTCATATGACTGGAAAAAGGGCGTGGCAGGGTTCCCGTCAGGGTGTTCTTAAAATTTGCCAAAGTCTGGGAATTCAGGGACTTTTTAAATAACAAATTGTTTCAAAGGTTAGTTATAAGTTAGGGAATTTGGGGTTGGAAAGATCAATCAACCCTTTTAGCAGCTTGCATGGCTGCGGAATTCCACAAACTTTAACCGCGTAATTTCGTTGACTGATATTGGTGGAATAGAAATGTTATGGTTTTAAATATATTCAGTAAAAAGTCGGTGAAAAATGGGATTTGGCCAGTGAAAAGCCAGGGAATTTTGTTCACCGGGAGAGTGGGAACCCTGCACGGTCACGGCACGGTTACAGCACGGTCACGGCACGGTTAAGGCACGGTTACGGAAGAAATTCCAAATGTTTTCATAAATAAAACGACACTGACACGTCCACGGAACGACACAGTACGTATCAAACTGATGCGAAATCTGCTTTTGTTAGTATTGTACTTATACATCATATCATTGTAAATTATACTGTCAAAGGTGACGAACTTCCAGGCATTGATGTTTCGAGTGACAAAACAGTCGAGTTTGGTGATAATATTGTCTTGAGCTGTAATCTCACTACCAAGTCAAAACTACACAAGACTAAACTGTCAAGATTGATGTGGAAAAAAGATGGAAAAATTCTTGAGGAAGTCGTCTATCCTAAACAACAACCTCTGAAACAGTATGTTTTCAGAGTGACTCACTCTCAGGATGGTGGAGTCTATTCCTGTCATCTTGTTTCCATGTTAAGAGATGTCAAGCAATATAATATTACTGCAAATACAACAATAACAGGTAGGAAGTTCTTATAGAAATGCTCTGTTGCATTTGTAAATTGTGTAGGTATTACTTAATCTATACACAACTGATTGTTTTATTATTCACTGTTCAACTTCCCCCAACACTGATCTTGAAGGAGAGGGTAGGCAGGCCACACCCCGACAAATTCCCAATTGTTCTGATATTGTATGAGCTTCAATTTTTTTCCAAACCAGTTTATGAACATTTGGTGGAAATAATTTGTCCTCTAAGATCATTCTCGTTCAATTCACATTATTTCAATTAATTATTACTATATAGTTCAATACATAATGGAATGATACAGTATAACATCGTTTAACAAATAAAGCGATAAAATAGCAAATGAAATAGTTTGTCGTTTCTTCCTTTTTTTCTCAGTAAAACTCAAGATAGACGAGAATACAACAAAACTGGAGCTAAAAGAGTCTGATAACGTGACAATGGAATGTCCAGCTGACGGTTACCCACTGAATGTAACATGGATGAGAGTGAATATAGAGGGACTGGAAAACAGCTTAGATAGTAAGTCTGCTTACCGTTAATGGTGGAGAAAAGTGACTGCCGCTATCATTTCCGTGGTTACTTTTGAGATTCTGATACGGTGATTGAGGAAATAAAAGTGGAAAAGAAAATGCCAAAAAAAACAGGAGATTTAGACAAAGCGCAAAACTAAAAAAGTCGATCGCAAAAAGTGCAGAAGGCATTTTAGGGTAGAAGCTGGTAACATAACTATTCTTAACTAATTTTTCATGCTAAATCCGAATATGACTGTTACCAAGACGTATTCTGCAATCTTATACGTGTAAATGACGTGAATTGCTACAGTCATTTCATACTATCGGCTTTTTCATGTAATTCCAAAACTTAAAAACGGTGACCACATGCAGCTGGAAAGAGCACATCAAAATCAATAAAACTGTGAAGTTTGATTGATATAAATTGAAAAATCAAGGAGATATGAAAAAGCCGTTAGTATGAAATGACTGTAGCAATTCAGAATACGTCTTGGTAACAGTCATATTCGCATTCAGCATGAAAAATTAGTTTAGAATAGTTATGTTAACAGCCTCTACCCCAAAATGCCTCCAGGTGTCTGAATTTTTGGAAAATGCGCCTAGTCTAATTCAGATATCGAAAATGATTTCTAAAATTTAGATATGCCTCATTGAACGTGCGCGATTTTTCTCAGATTTACGTGCATCGATCCGCGCCTTGACCAGAGGAACGAAAAAAAAAACAATACGCTTTGAATTTTTAGCAATAATTTTTTTCTTCATATCAGATCTTTGAGCTTAATTTTGAGCATTGGTTCAAACAGGAAAGTACTTGGTGCACACCGGATAAAATATAATACTTGATGTCTTGTTCTTGTCTGAACTTTGGCTTCCGTGCCTTAGTAAACGTGTCAGTATTCATCGGGATCAATCGCTCCATAAGTCGTGCATGCGTAGCGCATTTTACTGCGGTGTACCTCACGATATCTTTTTTTTCAGGCAAGCGATATGTAGTTACCAGGCCCGGTTCGTCCTGCCGCTTCAGACTGACCATCTCTAACATACAGTCACGTGACCAAGGCCGCTACGTTTGTAAGGCTTCTGGCTGGGGATCAGGAAAACACTATTTTGATCTATCGCTTTCACAAGGTGGGCCAAATGAATTAATTTGTAAAAAAATATTTCTAAGACATTTTGTTGACGAAGCATCGATAGTCATGTTTGTATCATGACAGTCCATGTACTAACCAGTTAAAGTCCCGCACACACGTTGTAACCTTTTCAACAATATTGCACGCAACACAGTTCTACCCCTGCAATGTTGCGCACAATGTTGCAGAAAATGTGGAAAAAGTAGACCTCAAACCTTAACCTGCAACTGTTGCACTTAAGTGTTAAAGGGGTGTACATACGGTGTATCTCTGTATCGCGTGCAGTGCTAAATAAATATTATTCATTTAAAGTGGAGGAACACTTAGTTATAGAGCTACTTTCCAGGAAATCCACTGTACTCTCTCACTAGTTCGTTGTAACTGAGGAAGCAAAACCAGAAAACCCGGAGAAAAATCCTTCAAGCAAGGGAAAAGACGAACAAACTCAAGTCACATGTGATGCCCTGTCCCGGAATCCAACCCAGGACCGCAGAGGTGACAGACCGACGTGACGCTCCCATCGCTCGTGCTTCCTTGCTTCCCAATGTTGCGTCATGTGCCTGGGTCTTTACCTGCCCTTGATGTTTGTTGGTTTTTTGATTAGTATTCATGCAGTATTTTTGATGATTACCTATTACAGAGCCACCAAAAGCCTCTGCTGTCATGTCTGGTGTCCAGACCTTTGTGATCCTTCTCGCTGGCCTGGTTGCTTTGTTAGTGGTTTAATCAGTCACGTGACTTTATTATAATGACGTTACAGTTCGCGTCTCCATAGAGACGACAGACTAACGGCGTTTTGAGGTTTACATTTTCAAAGTCAAACTCTAAAACCCCGCTTTGGTCCCACGTAGGATCTCTTTCTATTAAACTGATTTGTTTCAAAACTGTACAAATGATTTTTTATATAGGTTGAAATAGTTCATTTAGATAACAGATTGTACTCAGTTCATCTTTTCCATTCAGGACGTGCGTTCGTCCACAGGTAGCCCAATCTGGTTTCTAAAATGCCATACCTTATAATTATAGTATATACCATCCACGTTATATTTTTCGACGGAATTTCTTTTGTTCAAACGATAGATATGCTGAATTCTATAGAACGACAATAGACAAGGCGCATTTTCGAAAAATCAGAAACCTGGAGGCATCAGTTGAAAACTCAAGGAGATACGAATTTTCAAAAAACGAAAACACTTACAGTTATCCAAGAGATACAAACAAATTTCGTTTTTTGAAAGGACAATTTCTTTTCGGTTGTGAGAAAAAAATGTCACGGAGAAAAGTCTCATGAATTCAAAATGAATATGTCCTGGTCACATGACACAAGACACAAATATCAGCTGTACATACATACATACATCAACTTTATTTAAACACGATATTTGTTAAAGCTTGCGCTTATGGGGTCGTGTATCTATCTATAAAACGAAAAACTAATGATAAATAAATATTAACCTAATATAAATCAACTTGTACAAATCTAAAAATTTCTAATTGTGATATCATAAAATCCTAAAATAATTAAATCTGTGGTGACAAAATGGACAGCAACATTATAAAGAGTACCTCCCAAGTAGTATTATTTTCAAAATCTGCCATAAAAATTATGGAGAAACAGTGGGGAATACCGCAGGATTTCCTATGAGGGTTACGTTCTCAAACTGTATATAATACTCTTTTGTTTGGTTGATGTTTGACAAAAAATTGCCTTTAATCATCTAATTTACTATCTAGCAACGACACTTAAAGGTGAATTAAACGTCTAACATTTTTTTTCATAAAAATTCATATTAAACATTTCTATTACAAAAAAAAGTCAAACCTCCATGGGGGGTCCATGGACCCTTCCACCCATTTGTGTGTCATGTTGTCAATAAAACCGTTCGAGTGTTTGGCTGTGGATTCAACTTTAGGTACTTCGAGCTCGAGAGGACGATAGAAATTGAAGTCTTTGTACTTGAGTTTCACCCTTTGGGATTTTCTATATAGTATTCATGACAACAGTAGTAGTTCCTTTATCCGCTTTCTTGAAGTTTTGATCAGAATTTTTGCGTAGTGATTTGTGAGATTTAATCCGAGGCGGAGTAGGAACAAATTTCAGTCCTCGTGATAAAAATTTAGCTTCGTCTATAGTCAAAACCTGGTTGGAAGTGTTTCTAATGAAACTGTCATATATGGTTTTCAGTGCATTTTTGGCTAAAAACAGCTTTGATTTTATTACTCCGGTGATTACGCTTAAAAGCAGAGCTGCTTATGCGTTTATTGCTGGTGTGTAGCGAGGAGTCAGAAAAAGAGGCAACATAGATGTTACTACCATCCTTATTTACAAGTTTGTTGAGAGAATCAAAACTCTGCTTAAGCTTGTTGTATTTGATATGGATTCTAAAGCCTTAAGGTTTTTCTTATTCGAGCGATTTACGGTTTGATTTAAGTTTGTACAACATGTTCTGGTATTCTTTCAGCCGGGTCTTAAGATTGTCAATAACCTCAGTGTCTGAGCTGTTGTTCGTAGATTGTTGTTGAATTAGTAGGTCTAATAACTGCTGCTCTGCTCTGGTACAGATCTCCTGGAACTCTGCGCGGAAATTTTCGTCCTATCTCGGATGCGATGCCTTGGTTGGTTAAAAAACTTTTTCTTGGATGGGCTTGCTGTGGTTGGTTCAGCCCACATTCTGCAGATTCCAAACATACCTGAATTTGTATCGTGTATTCGAATTTGTATCGTGTATCTGAATTTGTATCGTGTATTCGAATTTGTATTCGTGTATACGAATTTGTATTTGTGAATTGCACTTCTGGGCCACCGTACCCGTGACATGAAATGACCTCCCGAAAGTAGAAGGCCTAAAACCGCTATTATTGATGCTTTTAGGGCAAAATACACAACACAAACCCATCTTTAACTCATGATCTTTATTATTATTGAAAAAAAATACACAAAAAGTCAAAGGAAAGAGGAATCTAGAGGAGAAATTCGATCGTAGTTCAATAAGCAAACTAACGATCATTCAGATAACACAGGAAGCCCACACTACTCCCTCCACTCATGCAGAGATTGGTAAGCCTGTGAGCGATCCAAACAAAATTTTTCCCGGTTCCTAGAAAAACTTGTTTTTCAGCTCATGAGACAACTCAGACAACTGTTCCTCCAGGATAATGCTCACCGGTCATGCTTCATTTCGATTACAGTACAAGAAATTAAGTTTGTTTCGAAGTCAGTTGATCAGAAATTTAATACAGCTAGCACGACGAGGCCCGGTTTGCATGCAAAGGTGGTTTTCATTCATGCCTACACTCGAAAAGGCGATATCGCACTCGTCGCTTGCCGACTTGTGCGATATCGCTTTTCTCGTGAATTCAACGTGGAATTCCCTCGTCAGCCAATGAATTTTCCTATAATAATAATACACTGATTTGGCAAGCTCAAGCTTTCACTTGAATCGAAAGCTATTACCTTGATGGCGGCATGTGGCTGTATATGGCTAACAGCCCAAGGTTCATCATCTCTCTAGCATTTCCTTTTCCCTGGAGCATCTCTAAAATCAATCTAAAAAAAAGAAATCTAAAATCTTTTGCCTAAAGAGATACAACGAAGACGCCATGTTGAATTTTGACAATTGCCGCTGACCGTGTCACACACAGGAAGCCAGTTCATTTAACACTGAATCATACGAGGGAATTAAATGGGAAAGCGAAATTTAAAGGTTTGAAGACACCCCACTCCCCACCCCCCATTGTCTTCGCGCTCGAAATTCAATTTTGCCGTCGTAGGCAGATCATGTATCAATGTACAATACCGAGTAGATCTTTGAGTTTGATGTTACTCACCTCGACAGCCATTTACCAAGGGCTGCCAATTGTTCGCACGTTCTTGGTCTCATTGTATTACCTTCCCGTTTCAGTTCTTTTTGGATTCGTCGCAGTTGCGCAATCAGTAGAATTCCTTGGTATTTCGGAGCGGCGTCACTGTTATGTACTTCAAAACGTACAATAACGCACCCACGTGATTTGCGGTCGTTTCGGGGTTAACGTCCTGTTGCAAATGAGGTGTGCAAATGTAAATTTCAAACTCCCACCATTAACCCAAAATATATGGATAGCGCTTCCGTCAACAATAACCTTCCAAATGACTAATATTTTACTATAGTTCGAGTTCTGGTTGATTGTCAATTGCCATCAACGCTAACCAAATAGACAAACAGCAACTCAGAATGTTTAAGGTGGTCCGTACCTATTGATTTATTTGTTGGGCATGAATTTCAATCGCGTCTTTTTACATCAAAACCTTGTCCGATTTGTGAGAAATTTGCAGCCATTTGTCTACAAGCCTTGAAATTTGTACGTACCGGTAATTATTTTTCTGCGAATTAGATCAAATAATCCGAGATATCAGACGATTTTTAAAAGAAATCAAGTAGAAAGTCATAGAAGACTACATACACCATGTATCGCACCAGTTCAATCCTTAGAAGTTGCGATACAAATTTGCGCCGCCTGTTACGACGCAAAATTATGTAGTCAAAACTACCGCCAAAATGACTTTGACTTCACTTTTTATTGCTTTATTACCTTTGAATTACATGAATTATACAAAAATATACATATACACAAATAAAAATGGTAAATGTTACACAGAATAACTAAAAAAAGCTAATCAAGCTGTGTAACGAGCATGGACGGATTTATAAATTTATAAAATTTCAACATTTCAACATTTCAAAATTTCAAAAACAGTGAGAACCATATCTGCTATAAGACTTGTGAACAAAATATGGAGACATGAGAAGCTAAACGCCAATGTGATCCTCAAGCAACCTTGAATTGGGAAGTAATTTTTGTGACCACGAGGTGAACGTTGCAAATTTGTATTACTTCGACTTCTACAAATTCTGTCGAATTGTTTCCTGAAATTTTCTAGGTATGGGATGGAACAAGATGTTAACATACCTGTTGCCAAGTGTCGTTGTCTTTGCTGCACTATGTATAATTCAGTAAGCTTCAAAAGTTAGCGACTACATCGAGTCGACGTTTGAGCTGTCAAAGTAAAACCCTCATGGTTTGTTAATTTATTCAAAACAACACTTTACTATCTGTTGCAAAATTCCGCACGGGATCTAGACTTTTTGGAATAAAGACAGTAGTTCTCTGAATCCAATTGCTTCTGAGTCTAAATCCCGTGTGGTCACAAAAATTACTCCCCAAGTTTGCTTGAGGATAACATTGGCGTTTAGCTTTTCATGTCCAAAGAAACTAATCAGAATGAACTGGAGAGGGTTCAAAGGTTAATTCTCTCACGAATATAAATTCAATGTTTTAAAAGTTTAGCTTTGTAAGCTTTTAACCAAAATTGCCCTGAATTTCAATATTACATGAATCCCAAGCGACCAGGTAACCGTTAATCGCCCAATGCCGCATTTTATTTCATAAATACTTGTCTTGGTAAGGCTTGATAAATTCTACTTTTTCGAAAACAGTCGGTAGAACCGCCGAGTAATCTTTTGCCAGCCAAGATTGATTTCAAAGCATGTCAAAGCATGTTGCTCTTGTTTTAGATCGAGATGTAATAGCTTGTATGTTCCATGAACTGCCTATTTCGCCATCAACATCAACATTTCAACACTATGGATTTTGACCAATAGTAATACGCGCATGCTGGTGTGCGCGAGTAACGGAAAAACCAGGGGTTTGCTTTCCCTCCTCTCCTCCCCTCCCCAGTCACCCTCACCTCCCCTTTCCCCTCCTCCCCAGCCCCCTCCCTTTCCTCCCCTCCCCTCCCCTTCCCTTAAGGGCCGGCAACGCAGGCTAGGAATATTCCTACAAAAATATAAATCTTGATCAAATAATATTCTGCAATTATGTAACATACAAAAACAACAACAACAACAACAAACAAACAAACAAACAAACAAATTTAATAACATAAATGTCCAATGCGGTACGCGTTTCTTTAAAACACTGCAACCTATTGTATCCTAATGAAATCAACTTATATTATACTAATTAAATTGGTACTAAATAAGCAATGGTCCGTGTAGCACTTGCTAATTGAATTTTCTATTTTAAAATCTAAAAACAAAATTCAAAATTTATCATGATTTATGAATTTTGATTATTTGAAACTCAATTAAAAATTAAAAATTACTTATTTTTGTGTTTCTTAATATTGTTAATGAAGTTCAAAAACTTTAAAAGACCAGATGAATCCGCGTTTCGTTGATTCGGATAATGTAAAAACGATCATGAGCTGTTTGAATATTAATAGTTTGAAACTAAATTGAATTTCAAAAAAACTCCCTTGTTTGTTTTCTTTATTATCAAGGGAAGGGATTTCCCTTCTGGGGTGGGGGGACAGGAGATTTTGTCAAAAGTTAGTCAGCTGAACGAGCTGAAATTCACACCAATCAGTATTCAAAATATCAGAATACACTGATGTCCTGAAATAATGTCGTAATAACCTGAAACCACAATACCGTAATAGAAACAAGATTTTGCTGCTCAGAAGCAGAAGACACAGTTTATATTCTCAGAAAAGGCGACCACTTCGACGGTTTGGTCAAATAAAGGAGGAGCTGTGCCATCCAACGTTAGTAGACAAGACAGACGTTCTGGGTGCGAGTAGCAATGATAATGATGATGAAGATGATGATGATGACGCAAATGCTGTCCTCGACAGTGACGAAGATAAAGCCAATGACTATTCTTGTCGCGAGTAGTGATGACGAAGATGATGATGTTCAAAAAGATGATGTCGAATGTGAAGAAGACAATGATCACGTTGTAGTCGTGATCAGAGATGATAATGATTAAGATGATGATCATCATCATCAAAGAGATGTCGCAGGTGCTGACGACTTTGAAGACAGTGACGTTCTGGTGGAGTCTAGTGCTGCTGCTGATGATGATGATGTCGATGCAAAAGACGACGTCAAAAATAGTAAGATCCATTTTTATAGAAACGAACCTAATCTGCCAATTTTTAAGTCTGGGAAACACAACCTTACATTTGCTGAATTCTTTACTCATCTTGTAGATAATCCTGACATAAATCTAATCGCTAAGGAAATTCCCAGTCGTGTCGAAAACGACGTCTATTATACTTTATCAGTCAATCAAGGTGATGTTGACACTAGTGAAAAACGTCTACGCATGCTCGTAGTCACGTCTTCGTGCTTTTGTAACTTATGCAAATTTCGCTTTTACGCTTGCCTTCAACAACGGTTTTCACAAAATGTCAAAACTTAAGATCAATTCTTGAAACTTAGGGCCAGTATTAACATAATGTCTTCATAAATACAATATCTTTGTCTCACAAAAGTATACAAGAGGAGAGATATAGGAGAGATCGAAGGTAATTTTTGCTACTATATTGATTTTTAAAAAGGTATCCATGTTATCCGTAGTATCCGTGTTATCCGTGGTATCCGCGAAGTCGAAATGCCGCGAAAATCACTGTTGGCCGAGCTGGTGTCTAAGTACGCTGACTAAATTTTGACAAAATCTCCTGTCCCCCACCCCAGAAGGGAAATCCCTTCCTGTGATAATAAAGAAAACAAATAAGGGAGTTTTTTTGAAATTCAATTTAGTTTCAAACTATTAATATTCAAACAGCTCATGATCGTTTTTACATTATCCGAATCAACGAAATGCGGATTCATCTGGTCTTTTAAAGTTTTTGAACTTCATTAACGATATTAAGAAACACAAAAATAAGTAATTTTTAATTTTTAATTGAGTTTCAAATAATCAAAATTCATAAATCATGATAAATTTTGAATTTTGTTTTTAGATTTTAAAATAGAAAATTCAATTAGCAAGTGCTACACGGACCAGCAATCTATTGTTTCTTTAACTTAAATAAACTTGTTATATTAATAGAATGGATATTAATTAACGAGATATTATATTAGCAATTCAAATTCAACTCAAAAATTAAGCGACAACTTTATAACTTTCAAATATGAACTTTGAATCTAAGTTACTGAAAATATAAATTCTTACAACAAAAATCAAATACATTACAATTTACAAATAAATTACAATTTCTTTCAATTAGACTTTGTGTACTTAACTTAAGAAAAGATCTAAGCGGATAGTTTCCAATCCAGGCGTTTTCTTACTTTCTGTACTGCAGACCAAGGCTTTCGCTCTTCCACTTCTGTCTTCAAGAATCTTGCCAAGCTTTGTTTCCTGCGCTCTAACCTTTCCTCCACAAATAAGTCAAGTTCAATCACTACAGTACTGTTAGTACGCTAGTACAGTTAGTACGTTAGTACTGTTAGAGTGGTTTTCATTTGACCGTGAACGAATAGACAAACTAATAGTTGGTAGTAGACTTTAAAACCATTGTTTTCTTTCGTTTCTTATCAACTACTACAAACTAAAAAGTCATTTTTCTTTCACGGTCAAATGAAAATCACTCTAGTACGATAGTACTGTTAGTACGCTAGTAGTGATAGTACGCTAGAATGATGGCACTTAATCCGTGAAATAGATATTAGTCTAACAGATATTAGTAGACAATATTTCCATTGTTTTCTTTTGTTTTGATTCGACTATTAGACACTGACTATTACATTTTATTTCACGAATTAAGTGCCATCACTCTAGTACCGTTAGTACGTTAGTACAGTTAGTACGTTAGTACTGTTAGTACGCTAGTACTGTTAGTACGCTAGTACTGTTAGTACGTTAGTACTGTTAGTACGCTAGTACTGTTATTACGCTAGTACTGTTAGTACGTTAGTACTGTTAGTACGCTAGTACTGTTAGTACGCTAGTACTGTTAGTACGCTAGTACTGTTAGTACGCTAGTACTGTTAGTACGCTAGTACTGTTAGTACGCTAGTACTGTTAGTACGCTAGTACTGTTAGTACGCTAGTACTGTTAGTACGCTAGTACTGTTAGTACGCTAGTACTGTTAGTACGCTAGTACTGTTAGTACGCTAGTACTGTTAGTACGCTAGTACTGTTAGTACGCTAGTACTGTTAGTACGCTAGTACTGTTAGTACGCTAGTACTGTTAGTACGCTAGTACTGTTAGTACGCTAGTACTGTTAGTACGCTAGTACTGTTAGTACGCTAGTACTGTTAGTACGCTAGTACTGTTAGTACGCTAGTACTGTTAGTACGCTAGTACTGTTAGTACGCTAGTACTGTTAGTACGCTAGTACTGTTCGTACGCTAGTACTTTTAGTACGCTAGTAGAGTGCATGCACTTAATCCGTGAAACAAACACTACTAATTAGTAGTAAATAGTGTTGATTAGACAATAGGAAACAAAGGAATTACCATAATTTAGCACTATTTTGTACTATTTATGTTTCACGGATTAAGTGCATGTACTCTACTGTTAGTACGCTAGTACTGTTAGTACGCTAGTACTGTTAGTACGCTAGTACTTTTAGTACGTTAGTACTGTTAGAGTGATTTTCATAAACCCGTGAAATACATTTTAGTGTATTTAGTACTATTAGTCTCTAATTCCTTTGTTTTCTATTGTTTGAATCTGGCTATTACTAGCTAATAATTAACTTTTGTTTCACAGGTTTATGAAAACCACTCTAGTACGCTAGTACCACAACAGGTATGTTAACATCTTGTTCTATCCCATACCTAGAAAATTTCAGGAAACAATTCGACAGAATTTTTAGAAGTCGAAGTAATACAAATTCGCAACGTTCACCTCGTGGTCACCAAAATTACTCCTTGCTTTTTCCTTCAACTGAGGAGAGCGGAAATAGCTAGTTGAGAAAAGTTCGCCAACCGTCGCTTTCTTTTAGAGCCATCGTCTCAGTAGACAATCAATACGTTTGTTGAAGATTCTTGGAGAATTTTATTACTGGAGTTTCTGATAGTTCAAGTTCTACGTTGAAAGCCTTCAAAAAGCTTGTATAAGGGACCGAATCTGTTGAGAGAACGGTGAGCATTAACATCTTTGAACTACTTGGAAAGAATGGTAAATTGTTTTTACTAAAGTGACTGTATAGCGTACTAACAGTACTAGCGTACTAGAGTGATGGCACTTAGAGTGATTTTCATCGGACTGTGAAACAATTACTAATAGTCAGTGTCTAATAGTGTCTAATAGTTGTATTGCAACAAAAGAAAACAATGGGTGCTGAGTCTATTAGTGTCTATTTGCTTAGTAACTATTTCACAGTCCGGTGAAAATCACTCTAATCCGTGAAATAGGTATTACTCTAACAGACATTAGTAGACACTATTTCTATTGTTTTCTTTTGTTTTGTTAAGACTATTAGACACTGACTATTAGATTTGATTTTGTTTCACGGATTAAGTGTCACCACTCTAACAGTACTAGCGTACTAACAGTACTAGCGTACTAACAGTACTAGCGTACTAACAGTACTAACGTACTAACTGTACTAGCGTACTAGAGTGGTTTTCATTTGACCATGAAGGAATAGACAAATTAATAGTTGGTAGTAGACTCTAAAGCCATTGTTTTCTTTTGTTTCTTATCAGCTACTACAAACTAAATAGTCATTTTTCTTTCACGGTCAAATGAAAATCACTCGAGTCATTCGAGTATCATTTTTTTGATTTAAAAAATATAAATACAACTTCATTGATTGGATTGTCGTAAATTTTCCACATTGTTACACGATTTCGGAGTGCGTAATTGGGTAGAAATTTGATTCTAGAATGCCCTTTTAATCATGCATGTTTGCAACTCATCAAACAATACATACGATCACAACTGCTAGATAAACCTCACATCTCTCTTTTGAGACGGTCAAGGCGTTTCTCGGAAATATTTTGTTCGCATTCTTCAGACCATATGGATTACGTACATTTTGCAAAAAATCGCGGAAAATCATTGAAAATACCACCTTTTACGACATCGTATAGCTCAGAAACCAATACGGGACCCCCTCTTTTTTTCTCGTTTTTTGAATTGCCAAGCAATGATCTTTAAATGACAGAATTTTAAAGGAAATTCATTGATGAAATCTGAGGCTCCGGAACTACCTTAATATCAATAATATCAATGTTATATGACTACTATAACAGTACTGGTATTAGTATACTATAACAAGGTGCGAGGCGCTTATGCGGGGGAGGCGCTTATTCGGGGGAGGCGCTTATTCGAGTAAATACGGTGGACAAACTAATAGTTGGTAGTAGACTCTAAAAATATTGTTTTCTTTTGTTTCTTATCAACTACTACAAACTAAATAGTCATTTTTCTTTCACGGTCAAATGAAAATCACTCTAACTGTACTAGCGTACTAATAGTACTAACGTACTAACTGTACTAGCGTACTAACAGTACTAGCGTACTAACAGTACTAGCGTACTAACAGTACTAGCGTACTAACTGTACTAGCGTACTAACTGTACCAGCGTACTAACAGTACTAACGTACTAACAGTACTAGCGTACTAACAGTACTAGCGTACTAACAGTACTAGCGTACTAACTGTACCAGCGTACTAACAGTACTAACGTACTAACAGTACTAGCGTACTAACAGTACTAGCGTACTAACTGTACCAGCGTACTAACAGTACTAACGTACTAACTGTACCAGCGTACTAACAGTACTAACGTACTAACAGTACTAGCGTACTAACAGTACTAGCGTACTAACAGTACTAGCGTACTAACAGTACTAGCGTACTAACAGTACTAGCGTACTAACAGTACTAACGTACTAACTGTACCAGCGTACTAACAGGTACGAATCTGCCTGAAAAATAAAATAAAATAAAAGTAAATCTATTTCAAAAGAGATTGTCGGAATAACAATGGAAATAGCAAACTTTTTCCTTTGATAGGTGGGCTGATGTATTCGACTGTTGTCCGTCTTTAGTAAAAATAATAAACTACTCTCTCCTACTAACTTCGGTTCCAACATACAAAAACAAAAAACAACAAAAACAAAAACAAAACAACAAAACTATTGGCCTCTCTACAAATACTGTTAACGATTATCCCATTAAGATATGCTCATGCAGCTTATAGTTGAAAGGCAATCAAGACAATAGACTTCTCAAGCATTTATCACAAACGAGTAATCTAGAAATAAATGAACTACAATGATTAAATACAGTGTAGTGATCAGGCGTAGTGTTGATAGCTAGAAACACCTGTAACAGAGTTAATTCCCGCTCTACAATAGCCATAACATTTATTTAACATGAACTTGTAATTATTAAATTGTAGGAAGAACCATTTCAAATCAATGATAAAACACCAGGCATAATGCAAATGAAGAGAGCTTGTACATAAATACAGGTTGAAAAGGATGACCTGGAAGAACAAAGCAACATCTAGTTTCATACTATTCATCAGTTCAACTTAAAGCCTTGTTAAGTGTAAAAGCGGAAATGGAAACCAAAGCACTGTGCTGCTGTTTCCTGACTTTAGTTGCATTGTTGATGATAAGCGATGCTGCAGTCAGAAAGGGGGATGACAAATGCGTGAATGGAAAAGGATGTTGGCCCGACCCATTCGATCTTACGGGTGGCGTTGGAAAGCGCTGGTTCGAAGTAGGTAAAATTGCCGAGTGCCTTATTTCACTCGGCAAGTCAAATTTAAAACTCTCTCTTAAATTTCGTTATTTTGCCGTTTCTTTGATCGATTTTCATTGCCAGTATAGATATGAGGAAGTCAAATTGATGGTGCTACTTAAATGCTGCATGTCTGTTCAAAAACATTTTTATTGATGCAGTACACGGCCGGATTGTATTTTTTCCAGCCCATTATATTCTCTGACATTACTGCGATTTGCTTGATAATGTTAATGCTCGATGCAAGCACGAAGATGTATCACTATACCATCATGAAGACATTTGACACACGTTAATCCTAATGATAGAAAGAAGGGAATTTAGGCAACTTAAATTATCAACATGAAGAGATTTGAAACACATTCTATGATGATGGCTTTTAACGCAAATTCTAGTTTTGTTTAGTTTAGTTTGGTTTTTGGTGGGTTTTGTATGTATGTATGTTGCAGCTTGCAGCAGTTAGTAGGAGAGAGTAGTTTTTTTCTTTTTACTAAAGACGGACAACAGTCGAATACATCAGCCCCGTTTACAGAAAAAAAATTACCAGAATTAATAGAGGAGACTATTAACTCTGCCATATTTAAACAAGCTATGAGTTGTAATCACCTATCTAAGAAAACGTTTGCTATTGCCATTGTTATTCCGACAATCTCTTTTAAAATAGATGTATAACTTTCTTCTTCTCATTTTTTCTAGTTCCTCTGCGAACGACGTCCAGACTTGTGTAAAGACGACTCCAGTGAGGAGACATCATTCAATAATGACTATGAATGAAAGCTAAAAATGTGATTCCAGCATTGCGAACATTGCGAAGACAAATTCACTATATAAACACGAGAAATATTAAAAGCTGATAAAAGTTTATCTGGGATTTTAAAGTAAACATTATGCACAATAAAAGCAATTTACAACACAATTTTATATAGAATTGTCTTCTAATTAGTGCCCGATTAAAACCTTTTGCAATTGCTTGGTGATAGTGTGGTACCGTAATAAGCAGAGACTGAGAGTAGGAAAAAACACTACCTTGAGTGTTCGTTGGAAAAAAACTTGATTTTACGTGTACAACAAACAGAAAATTTCCATTCTTTGCCAAAAATAAATATAGTGATCTACTATTGAGCATCATATCGCGTCCGGGTAGCTTTACTTAGCCACTCGGTTTAAATTGAACATCCGAATTCTTGTAAATATCAATGTAAGCGAGCTAAACTTATAGCTCTAAGTTAGCAAAATGACATATCATTAAAGTCAGTCTGAAAAGGTTACGCAGCAAAAGAGAATGGTTAACGAGCACGCAATAATCTTGCAAAGTTATATAACCGTTGAAAACCCGACAGTGATCGGCAGTTGTGAAACAAACAGTTTATGCTCAACGCGTTACACACATAAAAAACGATCAAAAGTGTTTAAATATTATTTTTGAATGAGGAGACAATAGCCTTGGTTAGACAATGTGTTTATAAATGTATTAATGGCAGTTTTGAGTTGCAGTTAACTCTCTTGGTTTAGTGTCGTGTTCCAAGGGACTGAAAAAAACTATATGATCGACGTCAAGGGGCCAGGGACAAACAGCGACGAACTTGCACCTTTTGACTCTTTTTTTTAATTTCACTGTTTAATTTACAGCTCAATTTCCAATTTTGCTCGTCACCTTCACAATTTTATCGGCATCAACTAATATGACAATTAAGATGATAGCTGTGAAGCAAGATGGTTCCTAGTAATAGGCAGGTGGGAGTTAAGCAATTTATAGATGAAAACAATTTGTATGCTAATATGACAAAATTGGCATAGTTATTTCAAGAAAGTGTGAAATTAAACACTTAAAAACTCAATTTAGAAGATCGTTGAAGTGGTTAAGGTTTGTTTTCTTATGATGTCACGACGTTATGAAGCTCGACCCACACACAACACACAAACACAAGCTAGGAGACATGAAGCGGGAACTTGTTAGTACAATTGCAACGACAATTTCCATTTATTGTGGCCAAAAAAAATTGTCACCGAGAAAACTCTCATAAATTCAAAAGAAATAGGACCTGGTCACATGACACCAGACAGAATACAGAATGCAGTAAATGTATAGAGGTAGGATGATTCGCCTGCTAGTGCCATGTAAACATCCCCTACGATATCAACTTGAAAACCCTCGCGGGTTTGAAAAACTTGACATTACAATAAAAGAGTAGATTCAACAAAATTTCAATGTGTACTGATCAATAGGCTAGGCATCAGCTCAGTTATATGGTTTCAAATAAAAATAAAATATTCAATGGTCCAGAGACAAAAATTTTGAAAGGCATGTAAAGCTTGCCAGTCAGTCATATAACATTTAAAAAAAAAACCCTGCAATTTCAAAAAAATAATAGATATACCAAAATATACCAAAAAAGGCTCAAACTTAGCAAAAGCACTAATTTAAAGATGCTTTTTCTGGATATGTCGACCAAATTGTCGTTACAGTTGATATTCTGATGACGTGTCACCTGACCAGGTCCTGCGGGGTGCGAAGCGGTGATAATTTCACCAAAGCATTAGTTATATTGTGTATACTAATGCATCCTGTTTGTGGGACCTGTCTCCACTATAAAACCAGTAAATAGCAACAAAAACAACAACAAAGAGATTACAGTTTCCTCGTGCATGTTGTTTTGTTGGTGTTTTTGAATGTATCGTTGTACACATCAGTCTTTATCGTGAAAATGTACCGCTGGCATTTCGTCCTAAAGGTCGACAACATAGACGAAAGACCTAGTTTGAAGATACAACATCTCGATTAACATAACAAAACAGAGTCACTATAGAGAATACTTCTCGCGTGCTCGAAATTTGCATCCTCGTTCCGCTGCGTGAAACGCGTTTCTCGAGTACTGCACGTGAGTACAGCTTCATTTTCCTGAAATGTTCAGTTGCCGTGATGAAACATGCAGTTAGATTAGAAATGCGAGCCTGTAAATGTGAGAATGGAAGCCCATATAGTATAGGGACATCTTTTGGTTTGCAAGAGAATCAATAAAAACCATGTCGACTCAGTTTAGAAAATTCAGCCACTCTGGCCTTTTCTTTTCCCTTGTTTGCCATTTGCCACGCATTTGCCAGTCTAGTCGCCCCCCGGGGGGGGGGGGGGGGGCACTTGTTCCGGATCTGATGGGGACGTGCCGCCCAGCCTCCTCAAACCTGACCCTGTTTAAGACACCTAAATTCTCGAAAACGATACCCTATATAAGACAAGAGGGCATTTTAGGGACCCTATTTAAGACTTAGTGAACCAACCAACCACCCAGAAATGAAATATAGAAACTTGTGTAGAATTGAAAAAATGCTCGGAAAAAAATCCGAGCCCCCAGCGGGCTATTTAAGACTGTGAGGAAAATTGTACATTAAAAAAAGAATAGGCGGTTTTAGTCCATTAATTTTTTAATTACGTCGCTAGTATGCTAACATCAAGCAATACCTTCGTCACCGTAAGTGCTTTGGAAAGCTGCCATCATAAATGCTTCTACTGTTTACAACGTAACAAGATTAGAAAGTATCAAAACTGGAACAAAATTTTCTATGTAATAAAAAACATTCTTACTCGTTGTCTAGAGCAAGACTTATATATGATTGTAGAAAGCTAAAGCTCTTGTCTGGTTAGAAATAGAATTTTGAACTGGAACAAATACCCTAAATTAATTAATCATTGTACAAAATGACAGTTCTCCTTCTTGTGGACCTTCGGACGTTGCTTTCATTAGTCCTCTCTGGCTCCACGACTAGCCGTGTGATGCCTTCCGAATTGCTTTTCTTTGTTATTCATTAAACGCTGTGTAGTATTTATAAACGTATAGGTGTCATATGTCATACGTTGTCCACGTGTTATCTAGTCTGGACTCCAGTGAAATTATAGGGGAATTATAGTCATAACTCGTGCAAGAAACTGCAGAATAATCAAGTATTGTCAAACAGGAAAAAAAGTTGGCCTCGAATATTACACTATTTGAAAAAAATTGACCCTGTTTAAGACAATTTATCGTAAAATCTATACCCTGTCTAAGACCGCAGGAGCTAGAATCACGACCCTGACGGGCGGCACGTCCCCGTATAGTAAATATATGCAAGTGCCTCCCCCCCCCCCCCCCCCCCCGGAGTCGCCCTAACACTTTTAAAATTAATATCTATAAATAAGCTACAATTAGTGACTTCCGATAAATACTCTTTAATTTATAATGAGCGAACCCTTTACTCATCAGGCTAGTAATTGTGTGTAACTGCTGATGACACAAGTTGCACACGTTGACCTTAATTTCATAACAGATCAGCCAATTGGTTATTGGCCTCGCTACAAATCTGCCAGACGTAACCAAAAATATTGCTGACGATTATCCAGTATGATATCCTGGGATGGAGTTCATGGTTGAAAGGCAATCAAGACAATAGACTTCTCAAGCATTTATCAGGAACGACTAATCTAGAAATAAATGAACTACAATGATTAAATACAGTGTAGTGATCAGGTGAAGTGTTGATAGCTAGAAACACCTGTAACAGACTTCCCGTCTCACGTTAGCTATAACATTCACTTAACAGGATAACTTGTAATTATTAAATTGTAGGAAGTACCATTTCAAATTCATGATAAACACCAGGCACAAAGCAAATAAATACAGGTTAAAAAGGGTCACTTGGAAGAACAAAGCAACCTCTAGTTCTGTTCACCAGTGCAACTTTAAGTTTGTTAAGTGTAAAAGTGGAAATGGAAACCAAAGCAATGTGCTGCTGTTTGCTGGCTTTAGTTGCATTGTTGATGATGAGCGATGCTGCAGTCATAGTTAGAAAGGAGGATGACAAATGCGTGCCTGGCAAAGCTTGTGGACCCTACGCATTCGGAATTACGAGTAGCGGAAAGCGCTGGTTCGAAGTAGGTAAAATTGCCGAGTGCCTTCCGGCTTTCACTCAGCAAGTCAATCAAAAACTCTCCATTCATTCACTCTTAAATTTGGTTATTTTGCCGTTTCTTCAATCGATTTTCAGTGCCAATATAGATATGAGGAAGTCAAATTGATGGCAATTAAACTACTTAATGAATGCTGCATGTCTGTTGTCTTTTCAAAACGCAGGATATTGAGGAAACATTTGTACTAAATTTTAACACAAAACATTTTTATTGATGCAGTACACGGGATTGTATTTTTTCCAGCCCATTATATTCTCTGACATTCCTGCAATTTGCTTGATAATGTTAATGCTCGATGCAAGCACGAAGATGTATCACTATACCATCATGAAGACATTTGACACACGTTAATCCTAATGATGGAAAGAAGGGAATTTAGGGAACTAAATTTCTCAAAATGAAGAGATTTAAAAAACATTCTGTGGTGATGGCTTTAGTTTTGTTTTGTTTAGTTTGGTTTTTAGTGGGTTTTGTATGTATGTATGTTGCAGCTTGCAGCAGTTAGTAGGAGAGAGTAGTTTTTTCTTTTTACTAAAGACGGACAACAGTCGAATATATCAGCCCCGTTTACAGAAAAAAAATGACCAGAATTAATAGAGGAGACTATTAACTCTGCCATGATCAAACAGGCTATAAGTTGTAATCACCTATCTAAGAAAACGTTTGCTATTGCCATTGTTATTCCGACAATCTCCTTTGAAATAGATGTATAACTTTCTTCTTCTCATTTTTTCTAGTTCCTCTGCGAACGACGTCCAGACTTGTGTAAAGACGACTCCAGTGAGGAGGCATCATTCAATAATGACTATGAATGAAAGCTAAAAATGTGATTCCAGCATCGCGAACCGAGGACAAATTCATTATGTAAACACGAGAAATATTAAAAGCTGATAAAAGTTTATCTGGGATTTTCAGAAAGGAAGCATTATGCACAATAAAAGCAATTTAATACAATAAAATTTTCAATGATAACTCCACGTTACAACACAATATCAACCACTAATATACAGAAAAACTCTGAGCCCCAGGTGGGAACCGAACCCACGACCTTCCGATTAACTAGACGGATGCTCTATCACTGAGCTACTGCAAACTCGTACGACTATCTGAGGATTGAGTGTGAATACATTTTTACTGGTATAGAATTGTCTTCTAATTAGTGCCATTAAAACCTTTTGCAATTGCTTGGTGATAGTGTGGTACCGTAATAAGCAGAGACTGAGAGTAGGAAAAAAATACCACCTTGAGTGTTCGTTGGAAAAAAACTTGATTTTACGTGTGCAACAAACAGAAAATTTCCATTCTTTGCCAATAAATAAATAAAGTGATCTACTATTGAGCATCATATCGCGTCCGGGTAGCTTTACTTAGCCACTGTTTAAATCGAACATTCGAATACCTGTAAATATAAATGTAAACGAGCTAAACTTATAGCTCTAAGTTAGCAAAATGACATATTTAAAGAAAAGGTTACGCAGTAAAAGAGAATGGTTAAAGAGCACGCAATAATCTTACAAAGTTATATAACCGTTGAAAACCCGACAGTGATCGGCAGTTGTGAAACAAACAGTTTATGCTCAACGCGTTACACACATAAAAAACGATCAAAAGTGTTTAAATATTATTTTTGAATGAGGAGACAATAGCTTTGGTTAGACAATGTGTTTATAAATGTATTAATGGCAGTTTTGAGTTGCAGTTAACTCTCTTGGTTTAGTGTCGTGTTCCAAGGGAAAACCGCCAAATCTATATGTCATGGTGACCAGGCACAAACAGCAACAAACTTGCACATGCATTATTGACTTTTTTGAATTTCACAGTTTAATTTACAGCTCAATTTCCATTTTTTTTCTCGTCATCTTCACAGTTTTATCGGCATCAAATATGACAATAAAGATGATAGCTGTGAAGCAAGTTTGTTTCTAGTAATAGCCAGGTGGTATTTAAGCAATTTACAGATGAAAACAATTTGTATGTTAATATGACAAAATCGACATAGTTATTTCAAGAAAGTGTGAAATTAAACATTTAAAAAGTCAATTTAGAAGATCGTTGAAGTGATTAAGGTCAAACAAACGGTTTGATTCCTGATCAGTTCCGTCACCCGAAACTACTAAGTCTATCATATAGCAAACAATGCTTGATTACTCGTCCTGGGTCACCTGAACTACCTGAGGAGCCCCAAAATAGTGCTTTTTCTTTCCGTTTACATGACCGAAAAATACTCCTAGTGCTAACGAGAGAGGATGACAGTAGAACAACTCTAGTACTTCTAGTACCCGAAGTGAAGACATGTATAGAGGGGGGATAATTCGCCTGCTAGTGCCATGTAAATACCCCCCAAGATATCAACTTAAAAACCCTCGCGGGTTTGAAAAACTTGACGTTACAATAAAACAGTAAATTCAACAAAATTTCAATGTATACTGATCAATAGGTATCAACCGTTAAATTGTTAAATTTCTGAAAGGCATGTAAAGCTGACTGACATGGCTTGCCCATAACCTTGTAAAAAAAACCCTGCAATTTCAAAAAAATAATAGATGTTCTCCAATATACCAAAAGAGGCTCAAACTTAGCAAAAGCACCAATTTAAAGATGTTCTTTCTGGATATGTCGACCAAATTGTCGTTGCAGTTGATATGTTGATGACATGTCACCTGACCAGGTCCTGCGGGGTGCGAAGCGGTGATAATTTCACCAAAGCATTAGTTAAGTTGTGTATTCTAATGCATCCTGTTTGTGGGACCTGTCTCCGCTATCAAACCAATAAATAGCAACAAAAACAACAGCAAAGAGATAACAGTTTCCTCGTGCGCGTTGTTTTGTTGTTGTTGTTGTTGTTGTTTTAATGTATTATTGTACACATTTCTTTATCGTGAAAATGTACAACTGGCATTTCGTCCTAAAGGTCGACAACATAAATGAAAGATCTTGTTTGAAGAAACAACATCTCGATAAACATAACTTAGCATGTTGGAAATTTGCATCCTCGTTCAGCTGCGTGAAACGCGTTTCTCCAGTAGTGCACGGGGGGGGGGGGGGGGGGGCAGCTTCATTTCCCTGAAATGTTCAGTTGCCGTGATGAGACATGCAGTTAGATTAGAAATGCGAGCCTGTAAATGTGAGAATGGAAGCCCATGTACGGACATCCTCTGGTTTGCAAGAAAATCAATAAAAACCATGTCGACTTAGTTTAGAAAATTCAGCCCCTCTTGCCTTTTCTTTTCCCTTGTTTGCCATTTGGCACGCATTTGCCAGTCTAGTCGCCCTAACACTTTTAAAATAACATCTATAAATAAGCTACAATTAGTCACTTCCTATAAATACTCTCTAACAGGGACCGCGGAGCACATTGAAAAGTGGGGGGGCTGTCATTAAAAAGTGGGGGGGCTGAAACCTCTCTAATCATTAAATTTTCTTTGTATTTCTCAAAAAGTGGGTGGGCCTCAGCCCCCCCCCCCCCCCCCCCCCCCCAGCCCCCCGGCTCCGCGGTCCCTGTCTAATGTATAATTCTAATAGGTTCTAATGATTGTGATGACATTTTTGAGTTTGACTGACTTTTTATTTGTCACAAACAAAATTCTAATAGGACTGATCGAATGTTGAAGAGTGAACCCTTCTCTCATCAGGACAGGAATTGTGTGTAATTGCTGACAACACAAGCGGTTAAACACGTTGACTTTATTTTCATAACAGATCAGCCAATTGGTTATTGGCCTCGCTACGAATCTGCCAGGCTAGCTCGTAACCAAAAACATTGCTTACGATTATCCAGTATGATATCCTGGAATGGAGTTCATGGTTGAAAGGCAATCAAGACAATAGACTTCTAGATCAGGTGTAGTGTTGATAGCTAGAAATACCTGTTCCCACGTATTAACAGGAACGTGTAATTATTGAATTGTAGGAAGTACCATTTCAGTTAAATAAATGACGGAACACCGGGCACAATGCAAATGAAGAGAGCTCGCACATAAATACAGGTTATAAAGGAAGACTTGGAAGAAGAAAGCAATATGATCTAGTTCTGTTCAATTCCAATTCTGTTCCAATTCAACTTAAAGGCTGTTAAGTGTAAAGACGGAAATGGAAACCAAAGCACTGTGCTGCTGTTTGCTGGCTTTAGTTGCATTGTTGATGATAAGCGATGTTACAGCCACAAATGAGAGGACAATTACGAACAAACCTATTGGACCAGATTACAAAGATAAGAATCCCTCGGGAAAGCGCTGGTTCAAGGTAGGCAAAATTGCTGAGCGTCTTGTTTTACTTAGCAAGTCAATCAAAATCACTCTCCATTCATTCACGTTATTTTACCGTTTCATGATCACTCTCCATTCATTCGCGTTATTTTGCCGTTTCTTCGATCAATTGTCAGTGCGAATATTGATATAAGATTCCGTCAAATTGATTGTGATTACACTACTAAAATACTGCTTGTCTGTTCTCAATTCGAAATGCAGGTATTGAGAAAACATTTGCACTAATTTTTTACACAAAACATTTTTTGATGCAGTACACGGGATTGTTGTTGTTGTTGTTGTTGTTGTTGTTGTTGTTTTGTTTTTGTTTTTCTAGTCCATTGTCTCCACTGACATTATTGCAATTTGCTTCTTAATGTTGATGTTCGACACATGAACGAAAATGTTTCATTATCAGTCTTATCATCATGGAGACATTTGACACACGTTAATCGTAATGATGAAGACAAAGGATTTGAAGTGACTGAGAAGTGACTGAGGTCTTTTAACACCAAATCTCAAGTTTTTTGTATGTTGCAGGAGCCGGGCGAAGTCAGTAGATGAGACAACACAAACAGAAGAAATTGGTTTCAGATCCTCTAAACATACGCAGTATATTCTTTTTCCTAACTGACGGACCACGGTCACGAGGCCCATTGAGAGAAAACCGTTACTTAATACTGACAGGCTATGGAGTCTTTCTTTCGACGTGATCTGTTTCAAACAGTTTTAATCACCAATCTAAATTAAAAAAGTCTGCTATACTGGTTCCGACAATCTCTTGTAAAATAGATGTATTACTTCTTTTTCTCATTTTTTCTTTTTTCTAGTTCCTCTGCAAAAGACGTCCAGCCTTGTGTAAAGACGAGTCCAGTGAAGAGACATCATTCAATAATGACTATAAATAAAAGCTAAAAATGTGATTCCAACATCGCGAACCGAAGACGAATTCATTATGTAAACACTGGGATTTCAAAGGAAACATTATGCACAATAAAAGCAATCTACAACACAATTTTACTTGTATAGAATTGTCTTCTAATTAGTGCCATTAAAACCTTTTGCAATTGCTTGGTGATAGTGTGGTACCGTAATAAGCAGAGACTGAGAGTAGGAAAAAAATACAACCTTAAGTGTTCGTTTGAAAAAAACTTGATTTTACGTGTACAACAAACAGAAAATTTCCATTCTTTGCCAATAAATAAATAAAGTGATCTACTATTGAGCATCATATTGCGTTCGGGTAGCTTTACTTAGCCACTGTTTAAATTGAACATCCGAATACCTGTAAATATAAATGTAAGCGAGCTAAACTTATGGCTCTAAGTTAGCAAAATGACATATAATTTAAGTCAGTCTGAAAAGGTTACGCAGTAAAAGAGAATGGTTAACAAGCACGCAATAATCTTACAAAGTTATATAACCGTTGAAAAATCAGTTCAAAAGCCGACAGTGATCGGCAGTTGTGAAACGAACAGTTTATGCTCAACGCGTTACACACATAAAAAAACGATCAAAAGTGTTTAAATATTATTTTTGAATGAGGAGACAATAGCCTTGATTAAACAATGTGTTTATAGATGTATTAATGGCAGTTTTGAGTTGCAGTTAACTCTCTTGATTTAGTGTCGTGTTCCAAGGGAAAACCGCCAAATCTATATGAGCGATGTCATGGCGACCAGGCACAAGCAGCAACAAACTTGCACATGCATTATTGACTTTTTTTAATTTCACAGTTTAATTTACAGCTCAATTTCCTTTTTTTTTTCTCGTCATCTTCACAGTTTTATCGGCATCAAATATGACAGTAAAGGTGATAGCTGTGAAGCAAGTTTGTTTCTAGTAATAGCCAGGTGGGATTTAAGCAATTTACAGATGAAAACAATTTGTATGTTAATATGACAAAATCGACATAGTTATTTCAAGAAAGTGTGAAATTAAACATTTAAAAAGTCAATTTAGAAGATCGTTGAAGTGATTAAGGTTTGTTTCCTGATCAGTTCCATCACCCGAAGCTACTAAGTCTATCATATAGCAAACAATGCTTGATTGCTCGTCCTGGGTCACCCGAACTACCTCAGGAACCCCAAAATAGTGTTTTTTCTTTCCGTTTACATGACCGAAAAATACTCCTAGTGCTAACGAGAGAGGATGACAGTAGAACACCTCTAGTACTTCTAGTACCCGAAGTGAAGACATGTATAGAGGGGGGGATGATTCGCCTGCTAGTGCCATGTAAATACCCCCCAAAACCCTCGCGGGTTTGAAAAACTTGACATTACAATAAAACAGTAAATTCAACAAAATTTCAATGTGTACTGATCAATAGGTATCAACTGTTAAATTGTTTCAAAAACAAATATTCAATGGTGTGAGGACAAAATTTCTGAAAGGCATGTAAAGCTGACTGACATGGCTTGCCCATAATCTTGTAAAAAAACCCTGCAATTTCAAAAAAATAATAAATATACCAAAATATACCAAAAAAGGCTCAAACTTAGCAAAAGCATTAATTTAAAGATGCTCTTTCTGGATATGTCGACCAAATTGTCGTTACAGTTGATATTTTGATGACGTGTCACCTGACCAGGTCCTGCAGGGTGCGAAGAGGCGGCAATTTGACCAAAGCATTAGCTGTATTGTGTATTCTAATGCATCCTGTTTGTGGGACCTGTCTCCACTATCAAACCAATAAATAGCAACAAAAACAACAGCAAAGAGATAACAGTTTCCTCGTGCACGTTGTTTTGTTTTTTGTTTTTTTGAATGTATTATTGTACACTTTCTTTATCGTGACAATGTACAACTGCCATTTCGTCCTAAAGGTCGACAACATATAGATGAAATATCTTGTTTGAAGAAACAACATCTCGATAAACATAACATAGCATAACGTAAGACAGGAGTAAATAATAGGCTTTATTTCCAGAGGGTAAAACACATGACAGTAGTTTTACAAACACTGATAACTCTGTGGCCCTCAAAAACTACATATAAATATATAATCTACAGCTATGAATTTTGAAATTTAAAAACACTACTTAATAAATATATAAATATATAAAGGCGATTTGAAAATGTATTTTTCAAAACCACATATTAAAAACAACATTTCAAGATGTTATAAATAGAAAAAGTAAACAAAGATAATTTACAATTTTATGATATATCATATCATACTAATATAATAAATTAATGTTCAAATTTTATCAAAATAACATAGAATAATAAATGAATGAATAAATAAATGCTCAAATTCGTCATATATCACAAATAAATAAATAAATGCTCAAATTCGTCATATATCACAAATATTATGTTAAATGTTAAATTGGTTGGCTGCTTTTTGGTCTGTGAGAAGTGATTTATGAGATTCCCTGTCGGGATTGTGATGCAGCGTACATAGGAGAGACGGGAAGATTGCTTAAAACAAGAAAGAAAGAACATATGGCCTGAGTCCGCTTGGATAAGCGTGATAAATCTGCACTGGCGGAACATGCCAACACGACTGGTCACGATATTCTCTGGGATGAAACCAAGATCGTTGGATATGAACACCGATGGCTTCAGCGACGTTGGTTAGAGGCAATAAAAATAGCTAGGAATAAGAACTCATTATATAGTAATCGGGACAATGGACGCATTATTCCAGAAAATTATATCACTTTGATAAAATCGTCTTAGATAGAATCTTGCTCAATATCTTAGGAAATTTATTATTATTATTATTATTAATTTTTTTTTTTTTTTGCTTTTTTCATCATCATTTCTTAGTTTTTATTAGTTATATTATATCCTAATAGCTCTATTCTATCTCGAGTTAGCGCGCGCGATTGTAATTTGAGCGCGCTAGTTACCGTTACGATCACCATAGTTACTGTATGCTATCTCACCTCGCGCGTATTGTACTTTTTTACTTGCCCTGATGATGGACACTTCGTCCGAAAGCTTGGCTCATTAAAATTATTTTAATTCTACGTGGTTGGAGCATTTATTCAACAATATGGACAACCCCACGTACAATGGCATTCTTAACATAACATAGCATGTTGGAAATTTGCATCCTCGTTCAGCTGCGTGAAACGCGTTTCTCCATGAGTAGTGCACGGGGGGGGGGGGGGGGCAGCTTCATTTCCCTGAAATGTTCAGTTGCCGTGATGAGACATGCAGTTAGATTAGAAATGCGAGCCTGTAAATGTGAGAATGGAAGCCCATGTACGGACATCCTCTGGTTTGCAAGAAAATCAATAAAAACCATGTCGACTCAGTTTAGAAAATTCAGCCCCTCTTGCCTTTTCTTTTCCCTTGTTTGCCATTTGCCACGCATTTGCCAGTCTAGTCGCCCTGACACTTTTAAAATCACATCTATAAATAAGCTACAATTAGTCACTTCCTATAAATACTCTCTAATGTATAATTCTAATACGTTCTAATGATTGTGATGACATTTTTGAGTTTGACTGACTTTTTATTTGTCACAAACAAAATTCTAATAGGACTGAATGTTGAACTGTGAACCCTTCTCTCATCAGGACAGGAATTGGGTGTAATTGCTGATAACACAAGCGGTTGCACACGTTGACTTTATTTTCATAACAGATCAGCCAATTGGTTATTGGCCTCGCTACGAATCTGCCAGACGTAACCAAAAATATTGTTGACGATTATCCCACTAAGATGAAAGGCAAACGAAACAATAGACTTCTCAAGCATTTATCAGGGACGACTAATCTAGAAATAAATGAACTACAATGATTAAATACAGTGTAGTGATCAGGTGTAGTGTTGATAGCTAGAAACACCTGTAACAGACTTCCCGTCTCACGTTAGCTATAACATTCATTTAACAGGAACTTGTAATTATTAAAGTACCATTTTAAATAAATGACAGAACACCGGGCACAATGCAAATAAAGAGAGCTCGCACATAAATACAGGTTATAAAGGAAGACTTGGAAGGACAAAGCAATATCTAGTTCTGTTCAATTCCAATTCTGATCCAATTCAACTTAAAGCCTTGTCAAGTGTAAAAGCGGAAATGGAAACCAAAGCAATGTGCTGCTGTTTGCTGGCTTTAGTTGCATTGCTGATGATGAGCGATGTTACAGCCACAAATAAGATAAATAAGAATCATAGCAAAGGTGTTGGACCAGACTTCACCGGCAAGACTCCTGTAAAGCGTTGGTTCAAGGTAAGTAAAATTGCTGAGTGTCTTGTTTTACTTAACAAGTCAATCATAATCATTGTCCATATATTCCCTGCTGAAATTATTCGTTATTTTGCCGTTTGTTCGATCGATTTTCAGTGCAAATATTGATAAGATTCCGTCAAATTGATTGTTTCGAAATGCAGGTATTGAGAAAACATTTGCACTAAATTATATTTTTACACAAAACATTTTTTGATGCAGTATACGGGATTGTTGTTATTGTTGATGTTTTCAAGTCCATTGTCTCCACTGACATTATCGCAATTTATTTCTTAATGTTGATGTTCGACACAAGAACGAAAATGTATCACTACCACCATGAAGATATTTGATACACGTTAATCGTAATGATGAAGACAAAGGATTTTAGGGAACTCAATTTATCAACATGAAGAATTTTGAAACCGCACATTCTGTGGCGAGGTCTTTAACGCCGAATCTCAAGTTTTTTGTATGTTGAAGGAGCCGGGCGAAGTCAGTATAGATGAGAGGCCATAAAACAAACACAAGAAATTGTTTCAGATCCTCTAAACTTACGTAGTATATTCTCTTTCCTAACTGACGGACCACAGTCATGAGGCCCATTGAGAGAAAACCGTTGGTTAATACTGACAGGCTATGGAGTCTTGCTTTCTTTTGACGATCTGTTTCATAGTTTTAATCACCATAAAAATTTAAAAAAGTCTGCTACTGGTTCCAACAATCTCTTTTAAAATAGATGTATAACTTCTTCTTCTCATTTTTTTTCCTAGTTCCTATGCAAAAGACGTCCTGACTTGTGTAAAGATGAGTCCAGTGAAGAGACATCATTCAATAACGACTATGAATGATTCCAGCATTGCCAACCGAAGACAAATTCATTATGTAAACAATAAAATGAGAAATATTTTAAAGCTGATAAAAGTTTATCTGGGATTTCAAAGTAAACATTATGCACAATAAAAGCAATTTACAACACAATTTTACTTGTATAGAATTGTCTTCTAATTAGCGCCATTAAAACTTTTTGCAAGTGCTTAGTGATAGGGTGGTACCGTAATAAGCAGAGACCACCTAGAGTGAAACGAACAGTTTATGCTCAACGCGTTACACCCATAAACAACGATCAAAAGTGTTTAAATATTATTTTCGAATGAGGAGACAATAGCCTTGGTTAGACAATGTGTTTTTAAATGTATTAATGGCAGTTTTGAGTTGTAGTTAATGCTCTTGGTTTAGTGTCATGTTCTCTGGGGGGAAAATCTGAGATGTTATGGCGACCAGGAACAAACAGCGACGATCTTGCACCTTTTCACTTTTTTTTAAATTTCAGTTTAATCTACAGCTCAATTTCCAATTTTGCTCGTCACCTTCACAGTTTTATCGGCATCAACTAATATGACAATTAAGATAATAGCTGTGAAGCAAGATGGTTCCTAGTAATAGGCAGGTGGTATTTAAGCAATTTATAGATGAAAACAATTTGTATGCTAAAACACACCTACAAAAAAGTAGTCGTTGTAGCGGCGAACACAGCAGGCATGTGAGCTAAGTGTAGACAATTCACCGAACGTTTTTACTGCTTGACAAACATCGTACATTTACATCGAAGTCCATTTATTTGCTCACACGCATAGAAGCACACAGCACACACAGTAAAATCCTAAACAGGAAAAAGTACATATTACATAGTGATCATTACTTGCGGTCTAAAGTGAGAAATTACAAGCTTGAAGTATAAAAAACACTCACCAATCGATGAGACACTTAGCTCTTGGCAAACACTTACTCACACTTAACAATTACACAGGGATCCCAAAAACATTTACGATACTTATTAAAATCAACTGTTGAGGAACCCTCAACACTCGTTTCTGATTGGCTGGCGAACTTTGAATCTGATTTGTTTCGAAAATTAATGTGTATTTTTGATAAAATCTTTGTAAACAAATATTATGTTTTAGTCACCGTTTCAGTTTCATGGTGTCAATGCGAAAGAGCGTTTCGTCCGTTGTATTTTGTGATTAGAAACGCGTATTTTTTGTAAGTGTGTTATTAATTGGAAATGTTACCTTAGTTCTCGAAGAATGAATGAAAAATACCGCTCGTATTTGATGAAAGAGGCTGAATACCACTCGTGCAAAATTACGCGTCCCGCCAGACTATACGGTGGCTCATAGGGGCCCTCCACATACAAACATTTTCATGGCATTTATCGCGCGATACACCTTGTTTCTATCGCGCGATAGTTCGACTTATCGCGCGATAACACATCTTATCGCGCGATAGTCTTATTACTAGTACTCAGGCCCCCTACAGCCATTTGCACGTGGACAATTACAAGATGAAGGACGAAGTAACGAAGGGGAGTAAACGTTGCTAGGAAATGGACGTTTTTAAATAAATTAGGAGTAGCTCATCACCCTTCCTTGCAGCTAAGTGCTGAATTGCGAAGGGCGCAGCTCAACGTGATCGAGTCGAAGGTTTACAAGGGCGCTTTCATTACAAACAATTGAACAATCATGTTTTTCTCCTTGAAAGCGTAGAGTTTCCTGTGAAACAATTCTCGCAAAGGCTACAGGAGTGATTGCAATAAGTCTGTGAAATAGTTAGTAGACCAGTAGGCACTAGCAAACTGCCGTAATTTTGGTTGTTGTTGTTTTGTTTCAGTCAACCTACAAACATGCAATGTTTATAGGCAATTTCTCGATCACTCGCACACCGAACTGAAATTCCTGAAAATTTTAATTTGCATAACAGTTGTCATGTATGTCTTATGCTTCGTTAAAAAAAAATTCTGGTGATTTGAATAAGCAAGGGTTTGAAAGAGCCCAATTTACCGTTACCTTTATTCTTGTTTTGCAACCCAACCATTCCCATTCTACCCCTTGGATACTCAATAAATAAATGAATAACTCAATAACTCAACAAACAAACAAACTACAAACAAACAAACAAACCAACAAACAAACAAACAAACAAACAAACAAACAAATAAGTAAATAAATAAATAACAAATTTTGCACCCGGCCCCCCTAGCTGCTTCCGCTTTCGGCGGTCGTTAGCCCCTCCCCCCCCCCCCCCCCCCCCCCAATATCATTTTGCTCAAGCTCATTTAACACTGAGGAGGGCGTTTAAACTCGTTTATACTGGTTTGGGTGTCCTGTGTCGTAGTCAACTTTTATATGACCATTGGGAGAAAAACAAATCTTGCTAAAAATCAATAAAATTTTGAAAACTTGGATAAAATGTCTCTTTTCTTATTTAGATGAGATCTTTTGGAGTCTTTTGAGCTGGTTTTTTGACAGATTTGTACGCGTTTTGTGGGTCTTTCTCGATTCTTGTTTTCACACTGGTTCTTTCTCTCTAGTAAAGTGCACCTACAGCGGGGGACAAAAGGTTTCGAACACTTCCCTGTGTAATGACCCCTTTTCCCCCTATCCAATGTTGGCTGGTTTGCCGTGGCGCTGGACTTCCAGAAGGTAACCAACATTGATTTGGGGGAGCGGGGGTGTTCGAACTATTTTTGCCCGCCGCTGTCTGAGTGTTGCAAAGAGGTGTGGTCTACTTGCGTGACTATTAGTTAGTTTGGAGCTAGTGGCGTGACTCTGGCAAGGCTGTAGCCGTGTATTCTTTATAGAGTTGTAATAAACTGAGCAGTATTATTTAATTCTTGGAAAAAATATAGACTGTGAATGTGTCTTAAGGTGATTCTAAGAACCTTGTTTAAGGGCGAGAATTTGGCATTTAAGAGTCTTAGGAACAGTACTTCTAGGTGAACTGCCCAAGCAGACGGTTATGGTTAAGTAGAATAACCTGCTACTTAACCATCATAAATAGTCGTTTAAAATACATAAAGGAAATTCATTTTCAAGCTCCCATACTTTAATATCTGTCAGTATAAAGCTCTGTAATCAGTGTAAAATAATAATAATGAAGTGTATTCCTGGAAATGGTTGACGGGTATTTCAAGTTTTCCTTAACCAAGTTAACCGCCACGCGAACAGCGATCTCCAAGATAAGTTTTTTTTTGCGCCCTAAGTGTATTCCAATTATTGCAATATTGTTTGCAGCGACAAACAAAGGTATTTTGGTGATTTGTATGTTTTACCAACTTTTTGGGGGATTTCAAGCGTCAAAACCCTTCGAAAACCAAGCATTTGTGCAAAAAGAAATTAAATCGCCATATCGGCAAACAAATTTTCATCTCAGAGCTACTTCCACGAAGGTGAAATACAAATATTTCAGATTGATCGGTATTCTTACTAATAAATGGTTAATATAGAAAGATATAAGCCGGAGTACTAAGCTGCTCAAGTGAATCTTCCGCCTGAAATTTTTCCAAGTGTCTACTTAGCGCTTCAGCGCATGCTCCAACTTTTGTCTAGAGACAAGACAGCGGGGGACAAAAGGTTTCGAACACTTCCCTGTGTAATGACCCCCTTTCCCCCTATCCAATGTTGGCTGGTTTGCCGTGGCGCTGGACTTCCAGAAGGTAACCACATTGATTTGGGGGAGCGGGGGTGTTCGAACTATTTTTGGCCGCCGCTGTAGCCCCCTGTTATTTCCAATTTTGATAAAAAGTCTGACCATTTCTAAGAACTTCTACGATAAAATTACTCGACTTGAATGAATTCCAAAGCTTATACAAAATTTTGAACATCGGAAAAAAGGGGCTTTGAGCTTCCTGTGTAGCACACCTGAGAATATATGTGAACTTGGTTGACTAACTCGATCGCTGAAGTGATGTAGATTTGAATACACTTTGAATTTCACTCAAAGCTGCTGAAAATTGGTTCTTCGTATTTATAGACAAAAACAAATGCCCAACAAAAGCTTCAATTCCGAAGAGTCTGAAGTCGGAGTGAATAAATTTCCGCCTGGGTAGACGTCACACTCTTTTGTTTTGCACAAAAGACTTTGAAACGGACAAATGTGTGTGACGTCTATCCAGGCGTAAGTTTTTTGAAAGTGTTCCATGGAACTCCAAACTTTAAAATTGTGAAAAAATAAATGGAATTCATTTAAATAAAAAAATAAATAACTATCTTATTTAAGTGACTAATCGTCTAGCACTTTTGCATAATTTGAGGGCAATATCCACTCGCCACACAATTGACTTTTAAGCTACAACTCTCAGCTCACATGTTGATTTTTGCTGAGGGAGGAAAAACCGGAGAACCCGGAGAAAAAACCCTCGTGGAAACCCTCGTATCTTGCGTATCTTTTTCGTACAAGTCCTTAGAAATGCTCGACTTTTTGTCAAAAAGGGAAATAACAGGGGTTAGGTGCACTTTAACAAATTCAAGATGGTTTTGAGTTGTCTGTCCTCTTATTGACACACTCTTGACGTCATAAAATGTTCAAAACTCAAGTGGAATCACGAGCGCAGCGAGTATCAAGTGTTATGAAATACTATATTTACTAAAGCCTGGCAACTTCACCGCTTCGATCATGAAGCGCTTTTGAATGTCTAACAAAATATCCCTAGAAATTGCTTCTCTCGCCAAAACAACACCACGACCATATTTAACCGAGAAATGCAGAAAAAAAGACTACTTTATCAATAACTTTATAGAAAACAAGAGAGGTTTTCAGCCAAGTTTTTCTTTCAAAACTGGCTTTCTGCTGATGCTGGCAAGATTCACTCGGTCAAAAACCGTTGGCGCTTAAATCCCTTAAATCTGATTGGCCCGTGATTACTATAGAGCGAAAGGGCCAAAGTGTTTGACCCTCGAGTGGGAAAGAAGGAATTTAAATTTTTATAGGAGTAGAGAAGCCTGACAGTTTCTTATTCTCCCCCTCCACCCTCATGCTCAAGTAATCTCGTTTAGCAAAAAGGCTGCCTTCGAACAAAACTGATTCTGGAGCTAAAATTACTCTTTCTTGCTGAACCCACAATACTGGACAAAATGTGAGCGAGAAAATTCACTGTCGCAAAGCGACATGTAAGCTGAACCAAACTGGCCTTAAAAAAGTTTATGAAAAATTATTCTTGACTTGTGTCGTTGTTTATCTCATTCAAGAGACTTTTTTATCAGAATGTGTTTTAACAATGGAGTTTTTGGGCCGTTTGCTTAAACCGTGCCTAAGTCTTAGACAGTGTTTTTCTGTTTTCTCAGACAATAGATAGATCAGACATCATTCAATGTTTAAACGTCGTTTGGGCAATAAAAGTGGGCACAATTGCCCCTGATAAAACAATATTTCACCAGTTCAGCATCATTTAATGCCAACATCGATTTCTCAAACTCCCGATCTCACGAACCAATTTGTGTTTCTTTTGGAGGTTCGAGAAAAGGGGATTCCACTGTTTTTTTAGTTTTCAATGTTTAAGCGCCAATATTTTAATTTCGAAAGTGAATTTCCGGCTTCCTTTTTCCTTGTTTAAAATCTCAAGTGCTAATTTTACCACTTGATTGTTTGCATCAGCAAAATAAAAGAGGAAATCACATAAAAACGTCGCTGATACTTATCGGAAATTAGAATATATGCATAAACGGAAATCTTTGCAATGTATGGGTGTGGTTTAGAGATGTTAACCCCTAACATTACTGTACATACATTTATAAGTCAATAGACTATCTCATAGAGCGAAATTCTCTACCTGTGAAATAAAGATAGTTTACGTGCAATAATCAAATAGATACAAAACATAATCATAGGATATTACAGTCTGCTAATGTGGATCACTCAAAAATGTATTTCAGGGGTTTAAACATCATTCAGCGGCCGAGATTTTAGTCTTTGAATTTTTAATTGAAAGTGCACAGTAACCCCTAATTTGATAATTATTTCTTGGATGGTTTAATATTTTTGAATGAAGATGTCTACTTTTTGAGTTACAGTAAGAGTTTGAAATCGGAAAAAGTAAATGAATGATGCCAACCCGGGAAATTGGATAGTCCCGTTTCTCATTTTGCAGCAAGGGCATTTAGATGAACTACACATTTACCATACTGTGGATTTTAGCAATGAAAATATTTATTAAATGGAAAACTAGTAAGATTATCTCTTTTGCTTTTGTATATTTATTATTCCTGGGTTGACGTCACTTCATTTTCAGATTTCAATGCTTAAACCCCAGAAAGGAGATACTCCAAAAATGTTAAACATAAAGCCTTTCCATTCATGAAGAGACTTTAATTTTATCAAAATTTCCAATTAGGGTTTGACATTTATTAAATCCCATCGCCGATGGTCTGATACAGGGGTCCAGGCGTTTAAGCAACAAATTCTTTGTGTGAATTTCTCGACCACAAGTCGCCACATAAAACAAAAAAAAAAAAAGAAACAAAATTGAGCTGTCCACTCTATTTTTGAATGATGAAAGTGAAAACTTTGCTGACACACATACATACAATTTCAGTTTGACCTTTTCGATAAATGGTATATACTTCGAAATACTTCCCATTCAGTTGAGAGCTTCTACAAAGATGTTGCCTTTAAAGACTCGCGTCGTGCTTTTCGTGTTGCTCGGGTTGGAAATCATTTTTGGTCAGCCATGGGGTATGGTTTTATTCCTAACTTGAGTTTTGTAAATTCAAATACCACAAATATTATAATTGTCCCTTTTTCCATCATCACATTGATTTCTTCTTTTAGGAGGACAAGGATGTCATTTAAGCTCTTGGGTAAAAATGAACCGCCATACTGTCTGCTTTGGTACGAAAGACAACAAGTTTGGTTCATTCCACAACTACGCCAGACAAGGATTGGTTGCAGCCATCAAACTAGTATACGTAAAGGGCTATGTTACTTGTCATGGCACAGTTCCCAAGCATAACAGTCGTTGGGGATGTGCAAACCACCCTACTGTCAGGAAATTCCCACTGAACGTCATTGGAACTGATCAGAACAACAACATTCTTTTCCCCAAAAAAGAATTTATTAAGTAAGTCTTACATTTTTCTTGAGGTTTATTTATTTTTTTGACACTTATGTCGATTGTGTGTTGTGTTTTGAGGCACGCTGGAAATTGGTACTGGCTTCCATTTGCCAACACGGTAACCTCCAGGATGTTGGTCTTTACAGACCTGGCTCGTCCGTTTTATTTCCCACTCAACAAGCAGATGAGGATCTGGTATGGAGAAGATCTAGCTGGGTGGACTGAGGGCGACAATGCTGGTCGACTTTGCGTCAACGTTTATGCTAAGTTTCTCATTTAAGTATGGATCACAATAGACGTTTAACACTGTAACGCATTCAAGATGAAAAAGTACAGTAATCGACCATATATAGAATGATCATATATAAGATAAGTTTAATTAACTAATTTACATATTGAAATGTTCCATCAGCAATAAGTCAGCATTCAATTGTAACGCAGTACAAAATAAACTTGGTATAATTAGTATGTGTATAAACTTGTATCTTTGTATTATGAGTAAATCAAACTGGCAGACTAGTACTAGCCTCGGACGCAGCTGGCGCCAGCTCGCAGGGTAGACTATTTAGTAAATAAATCCCTTCTGACTTGCAAACTGACGGCTGACTTCAAAGACCACACGTACGAGGAGCTGTTTTCACAGTTTTGTTGGCTAGGTTAAAAGATAGCCAAGGGTGATTTCTGAATTCTCTGTGCCTACCGAATGCTGAAGTTTGCCGCTTTAGCGGAAACTGATCCATCGCTGTTGAAGCAGTTGAAGCTAATAGTCCAGGAAAATGGTGCAGAATTTATGTAGAATTGTGCAAATGTGTGTAACAAGCATGAAATTTGGCACACTGATAGAGGTTCACGTCCTGAGTAATTCTGGAGGTGGAGCCACGCTCAGAAATCAATTACTTACATATCGATATTTTGGAATTAATTATCTCAGAAACAAAGATAAACAGTATCTAATGTTAATACAAAAAGGCGTAATGAAGGATAGTGATAAGGTAGAGTATGCTGGGTTATTTTTGATTGAGGGCCACGCCCCCTAAATGCTACTTAATGGAGAACTATAGCTATGGAATACATTAAAAATGTTAATTGATACAAAAGGTTTTCCTCTTGGGGTGTCCATATGAAATCTTGCATAATGATAAAGGCTTAGTCCCAAAGTAATCCTAGATATGGAGCCACGCCTAAAAACGAGTACGTCCAGTTTTATAGTAATGGAATATATCATTATATAAAATCAGCAAGATATACCTTTAGTTTTAGTATATAACTGTCATAGTGAAAGCAGTAATAAAAACAATGAATGCAAGATATGATTAGCATAGAGCTACGCACTATAAAAGTACTTACAGATTAATTAGTTGCAGTCTCTTTCTGCCGCCACTTTTCGTTTAAGTAATCGACTTTTTTATATGAATTGATATTCATTATGCCATAACTAAAATTCTATAAGTACTTTGTTAGAGCGTGGCTTTATGCTTATTACCTCGCTTATAAATTAAAATTAAAGGTATATTTTGCTCAAATTTTTAATGATATATTCCTTAAGCAATAAACGATAGATTTCCGTGGTTTATCGGGGAAATAAACCACGCGGGATGTTGGAAGAAAACTCGAAAAGGCCGAAAATCACTCACCTACGGTACGGCTCGTGATTTTTTAGGCCTTTTCGAGTGTTCTCCCAACATCCCGCATGGTTTATTTCCCCGATAAACCACGGAAATCTATCGTTTATTGCTTTTATAATATAGCGGAAAATAATTATAAGCAAAAAACTAACATTTAAAACCAAATTTCGCAGATGAAAATATCAATTCTACTAAGAATCATCAGAGAGCCACTAAGATTGCTCATTACTTCGAGATTGAGATAAAACGAGCGTTGTGATTGGCTTGATTTTGAAAATGACGTCATCGACGTCCTTTGCGAAGAGACAAAAATGGCGTTGAAGAAGGTTGACATGAAAGTTGTGGACAACAAATTTGCTCTTTTTATTTGAGGTACTTTTCTATACGTTCTTGTGTCTAAGCATACATGTTTTCACTGAAATTTTTTTGGCTTGTATGTGCAAAAAATTTTAGGCGGATTAAGTCCTTTTTATAGACTTTTTTAAGCTTTAAAGCTTTGCCGTAATTTCGATGCTCTGGAAGTAAATGCTTTGAAGCATAAATTTGCCTTTTTGCTCCTCGTGTTTTTATTGACTATATTTGTGCATGTGTACGTTTTGTTCACAGAAAAATATATGTCAGAATTGCAGATATTTCAAAGGCAATTGAGTAAATTTAACGGACTTCAACTATCACTTGTAAGTTTGAGAGTTTTTTCCACGCTGTTGCTCTCTTGTTTGTTGTCATCAAAGCTGTAATAACAGCTGAAAGAAACTATTTCATCAAGGAAAGTAACTTGTTAATACAAATATTGTTAATAAACTTATTGTTCTTATAATACTGCCTGAATTTTTCTGAGTTATTTGTTTTGTGAAAAACTATCCAAAGTTTCATACACGATTGCAGGTTTGCTCTTATCAGTCGCTTTTCATTACAAAACATCAGATTCTAGTGAAAGTTGTGAACTGTGACTTACTAATATATCAGAAAACAATAAATAAAACGTATTTTATATTGAACATTCTTTTGGTTTTTATCTTTTTTTACGGCAGAAAGAAGTGTTGAGCCGTGGTTTATGTGGTGAATATACCACGGGTTTCAAGCGCTTTTTAACCAATCAGAGCGCTCGTTAGAAAAAAGCTATATTATAAATTGCTATAAAACTGGAAGTTATTGCTTTTAGGCGTGGCTCGATATCTAGGATTACTTTGGGACTAAGCCTTTATCATTATGCAAGATTTCATTAGACACCCCGAGAGGAAAACTTTTTGTATCAATTAACATTTATAATGTATTCCATAGCTATAGTTCTCCAAGTAGCATTCAGAGGGCGTGGCTCTCAATCAAAAATCACTCAGCATACTCTACCTTATCACTATCCTTAATGCATTAACCTTTTGCATTAACATTAGATAATGTTTATCTTTGTGTCTGAGATAATTAATTCCAAGAATATCGATATGTAAGTAATTGATTTCAGGGCGTGGCTCCACCTCCAGAATTACTCAGGTCATTAACCTCTATCGGTATGCCAAATTTCATACTTGTTACACAAATTTGCACAATTCTGCGCCATTTTACTGTACTATATAAGTTTACAAGTCGTTTTTCAGTGCCGTCTCATTCGCCGATAAATGGTCATGTTGACTGCAAGCTGACTAGGTGAGAATTTTGAGTGAGAAATGTAGGTACAATCTTTTGTTTTGCATAAATTGCTAGATTTGTATTTAACTTACAGCGGTTTTCGAAATAATGCGAAGTCTGACCTCCAAACAGTCCGTTGGAATTTGGTTTTTCGCTTCCGCCCACTTCAAACAAACAACCCAAAAAATACTCATAAAGATCTCTAAAAACATACCAAATGACATAATATGATCTTTAAACGACCTGTAAAAGCTTAATATAATTTTGGTATAAGTTAAATCTTCGTATTTTTAATTTTTAAATTTGATTGACGGAAGTGAATAATCAAATTCCAACGGACTTTTTCAATGCGAGAGTTCGCATAATTTCGAAAATCGCTGTAACCCAAAAAGAACTTGCGAAACGCCGAAAACATATCTGTGTGCATGTCAACGGGAGAAAAGTATTGTTTTGCCATTAAAATGTTTCCTTGACTGTCTTTTGAATTTGTTAATTTGTGTTTTCGGGGCAATTTTTCTTTAAAATGTTATTCCCCCGGCCTTAATTTAAAGGAAAAATCCCTATGTTTCTGTTTTTCGCTGAGCGGACAGGAGATATCACAGGATAAAGTTATGTCCGCTGAAAATGTACCACATGACCTGTTTTAGCCAATAGGTGTACGTAAAAATTTATCGATGGGATATAATATTTGATACAATGTACTTTTCTACAATGAAGAACAATGGGATGGATAATTCCATTACGAGAGTGATCGCACTTTACCCGTGAAAAAGTACATTATCTACTTTGTACTAAAATGATAGAGTGATGGCACTTAATCCGTGAAACAAAATCTAATAGTCAGTGTCTAATAGCCAGTCTAGTCAAAACAAAAGAAAACAATGGAAATAGTGTCTACTAATGTCTGTTAGACTAATACCTATTTCACGGATTAAGTGTCATCACTCTATAATCCTTTGTTTTCCATTGTTTATTAGTGCTATTTTGCATTATTTAGCTAGTACAATTTCACGGATTAAGTGCGATCACTCGAAGAGCAGCGGCTAAAGAAGACAAACATGTTCAAGTATATTGTAATGGAAATTCATGACTTTTCCATCAATCATAAACAGTCTTATGAAAGCACACTTAGTCGTCCCCTGACGGTAACACATATTTTCCGCCAGCAATTTCAGAAACTCATCTCATGACAGTCCACGGGATCGAACGTATATGTTAAGAATGTACTGACATTTAGAAATTGCCCGTTGCTAGGGAAATTTGAGAATGTTCTAAAATGCTTCTAAATTCTGAAATCGCTTTTACATTTAAAACAGTTTGCCTTCTTTTAGGGACTTTAACGGTTTGTGACGTCATTGCGTGACGTCATCACGTGACGTCATAGCTACAGAAAAAAGATGTAATTTTCTTTAGCAATGTATTATATAGAATTTGAAATACATTAAATAAATTCTAAGATCAAGCTAGGTGCATAACCAAGCATGCGTTTTAAGAATTCTTTCCAAATAAATTCAATATGAGTTTTTGTCGAAATTGAGCCAATAATGCAAATCAAGAGAAAATGAGGTAAGAGAATGAATCCCCGTGACCCATCATATGCCCCGTTTGATGCTATTTTTAGAACCTCGACACCATGACCGCGCGGATGTTTGACTTAACCAAGACCATTTTCGATTTTTTTTTGTACTCCATTTGCCCTTTTTCTCAAGTTTAAACTCTTTTTCATGGACAAAAGTTATACACCCTTTTCCGCCATTGTGATTCTGAGGCAACATGTCAAAATACTCTTATAGCTCTGGGCCTGGTTGTACAAAGGTTGGATAAAGTTATCCACCGGATAAGAGTTATACACTGTATAGATTTTATCCGCTGGAAAGCGCTATTCACCCTTCGTACAACCGGTCCCAGATGTGCATTCATGCATTCACCCACAACACTGGACAAAACGTGAGCGAGAAAAGGATCTCTCAACTATTCTGGGAATCCTGCTTCGATTACGAAAACCTCCCTCAATTTGATTTATGTCCTTCGTTTAAAAAATCGAGTGGTTTGTACATTGAAATCGAGGGTGGTTTAAGAAATTACTGCCAAAAAAAAAAAAAAAAGGGAAAGGAGATAAAATAAAAAAATAATCCCGTTCCATTTTCTCTATATCCCTGTTATTTGGCTAGTTTCTTTTGGGTTTAATTCCATCCCGGATCCCACTTCCTCCCCCGTGGAAACTGATATTTCTTTTTTCACTTATTCCATACCTTCTAATCGATTGATTTTTAGTTCATAATTATCAACGCTGTACATGTTTTCGCTCTTAACCCATGTAATAGTTGCAGAGTAAATGCAGTCCGTCCCAATTTCGACCAACAAAAACTGTATTAGACAATCAGTTCACATTTTGATATATATGTATCATCCACTATAATAGTCTTTTCGATAAACCTGGGCACCACTTAAATAGAATTAACGAATTAACTGTCCAGGTTTATTGAAATGACTCTAATGAAAAAATATAAGGACCAATAAAACAGTCAGTGAAAGTCATCAATATATATGTATTTATCATTCATTTTAAATTTAAAATTATTTACAGAATTGATATACAATTTATCAAAATAAAAAAAAACTAGAACTGTAACTCAATGTATTTACAGAATATAATATAAGATTTTTTGAAAAACTGTCATTAAAATTTTAATACTATTTACAGAATATATATCAACATTTAAAAAACCTAGAAAATAAAATATGATTGTAACATTATTTAAAAAATATAAAGATAAGTGAAAAATAGTTAATGGACTAAAAAGTATGTGCAATATTTATAAAATTTAGACAATTCTAACTCGCTTTCTCTCCCCCCCCCCCTTTTTCACCCTCCTTCTTCTCTTCTTCCTTTCTTCCTTTTTCTTGCTCTCCTTTTCATCTGAAAGAAATAGATGTGTTAGTCCCAAAAAGTCAAGTTACATGTAATATAAGAACAGCAGTTCATATCAGAGTACTCTGAGACTGCAGAACACCACCAACAAGTGGTGAACATTCCTACTTTCCATCAGCGTCCACTAAAACAACAAATAGCGATAACAAATGGATAAAGACTGTGCATCACTATGTTTGTCTCAAACCAGTGCTATAATTGGCAAAGATTGTTTACTCTTGCTTTTATACGCACTTCTTGTTCAAGTCGCAATTAAGAAACCTTGGGAAATTTCCCAAAACGATTTATCAATCAAATATTGACCAATCAGTCTGCTCTGATTGAAAAATTCTGATATCAGGATTGATTTCCTGTTACGATGCTTACAGCTTCCCCCAAGTTCTCTCCCTTCCCCAGAGCCTTCTCCCGCTCTCCTGACAAGACCTTAATATTTAGTCTTCATGCATGCTGATCATTTAATCTCAATCACAAGTAAACAGTATGGCACATATCACTTACCATTTGCTATCACACTGGTACTGCTAGTGGTATCTGCAGAAAATAGAGAGGAATATGAAATTAAAGCATGATTAATAATTTTTTTATTAATCTTGATGAATCCTCATCATTTCATCTCAATTACTTTAGCTCAAGTTAACAGTATATGGCACATATCACTTACGAATTGGTAATGTCCTGCTAGTGGTATCTGCACAAAATAGAGAAGAATGTGAAATTAAAGCATATGATTAATTTTGTTTAATCTTGATGCATCCTCATCATTTCATCTCAATCACTTCAGCACAAGTTAACAGTATATGGCACACATCACTTACGAATTGGTAATGTCCTGCTAGTGGTATCTGCACAAAATAGAGAAGAATGTGAAATTAAAGCATGTGATTAATTTTGTTTAATCTTGATGCATCCTCATCATTTCATCTCATTCACTTCAGCACAAGTAAACCATATGGCACATATATCACTTACAAATTGGTTATGTGCTGCAGGTGCTTGGTGGTGCTACCATGGGTTCCAGGGGTTTATCATCTTGTTATGATCTTCATTTGTTTGATACATGTTGAAAAGTCACACGACAAGAAACCCCTGGCCACCTGATTCACAAAATAATCACTTACCAAATAAATTGTAGAAAAACTCCTGGAGCCCAGGGTAGGCATCTGCACAAAATAGATAGACAAGGCGCAAAACTGGGAAAGTCGACTGGAAAAAGTGCCGAAGGCATTTTTGGGTAGAGGCTGGTAACACGACTATTCTAAACCAGTTTTTCATGCTGAATCCGAATATGACTGTTACCAAACTGAATTTTGCCAATTTAAGTGTGAAATGACGTATTTTTGTGAAGTGCATTATGACGTCATAATAAAAAGATAGTATGTTATCTCTTATCACAAAATTTCATAATTTTTAGACATTTTATGTGGCATTTTATAAATGCATCACAATAAACTTGCTAATTATTATGAAATGGTGTGAATATTTCACAAGCACCATGCAAATGCTTTATTTTTTGGCACTTGTTTCTGACTTTATTGTATGGAGCCAGCATGGAGCCGCTTATAACGCTGAAAAGGAAGCAAGAAATCAATTTCAAACAGTGTGTATTTTGTCATAAGCACAACGCTGCGTCCAAATATGAGTTGAGAGCAGCAACAGAACAGAGCAGAAATGCCGTTGGGGTTGCCTTACAAGAACGAAGAAAGCTCCGAGATGTGAGTAACCGCGAGGTTATTGACCGAGTTGAGAATGCAATTTCGAATCATAATGTATCGATATTTTGGCACCCAAACTGCTATGCACAGTTTACCAGCAAAGAAAAGATACGGCGTATACAGCAAAAGCAACTAGTAGCTGAAGAAAAAGAGCATGTAACTGCATCGAAAAGACCAGCTTCCTGTACAACTCGTAGTCATGTCAAAACGCAACTAGTAGCGGGAAAAAAAGAGCATGTACCTTCATCGAAAAGACCAGCTTCCTGTACAACTCGTAGTCATGTCAAACCTACTGACTGGAAAGCTTGCATATTTTGTCAGACTGAATCGAAAGAACACCTATCCACTGTAATGACAACTAGAATGAGTAAACAAATACTCGAAATGGCACCGCTAGATTGTGATGTAAGCATAAGAGTAGCTGATAAATATGATTTAGTCGCTGCCGGTGCAAAGTATCACCTGTCGTGCTTTCGCAGATTCATTAGATCAGCAACGAAAGATGGTAAACCTAAAAGTGACTGTGATCCCGCAATGGTGTGGCTGAGCGAAGAACTCGAAGACGCTGCTAGTAAGGGATATGTAGTTAGGCTTGCTGATGCCTGGGAAAGATATCTCGGTCTTGCTACCATAGCTGGTATGGAAGTTCCAAAATCTTACATCAGCCGCAGATCAACATTTAAAGAAAAGCTGCTGTCCGTGATTGGGGACGCAATGACTTGCGTACAACCTTTAAAAAGGGTTTGTCATTCCAATTTACAGAGCTTATTGGTCCCTGCCAAATACGTCCCTCATGCTGTCTCGCAAATGGTTTCTGAAAAGACCGAGGAGACGAATTCTTTTAAGTTGCCTCCTTATCAGCCCGATGACATTTTCTTATCTTTAGTACACGTGGCTTTGAAAGTCAGGGGAGATCTGATTGAGAAATCAGGCCATCAAGGTTTCCAGGTAAAAACGCACGCCATGCATAGCATCTCTAAATATTTACATGCGTTACAGCTTTGTGTATGTTTGTGTTTATTGCACCAAGGGGCACTTATACACTTGTTGGAAATATGCAAATTATACCCAACTTATTACAGTTTTCTTTCTGATTTGTTTAGATCAGTGAAGACGACGCCATTAACTGCATCCCTGAGAGTTTGTACATGTTTTTAAGGCTTTTGTTTGGCGGTCAACAGCTATTAGAAGGTACCGAAACTCAAGACCAGGAAGCCGAAGCAAGACGGAAAGTACTATCGATCGCCCAAGATATTGTTTATGGTGTAAGTCGTGGAAAGAAATGGACACCAAAGCATATTGGTCTAGCAAGTGTTTTGCATCAGGCTACGCGTTCCAGAGAACTTGTCAGACTTTTTCATAGAGCGGGTCACACACTGAGCTATGAGCAAATTCTCGAAGTTGATACTAGTCTGGCTGAGACCGTCCTGCGTTCTTTGGACACCGAGACTGGTGCTGTTATACCACCAAACCTAGTGCATGGCAAATTTGTGCACTTCTCAGCAGATAACATCGATATCCTTGAGGAAACGATCGACGGAAAGAACACTTTCCATGTGACTCAGATTGCTGCATGGCAGCGAGGTAATCAAGCTGATATTGCTATGAAAGATTTGCGGCCATCCAAAAGCTGCACTCTACAAGTGCCTGAATCTATTGATAAGCTGTACCCAGCAGCTGGTATATCGTTGATGATGAAAACAAAAATGCCATATCTGCGCAAGCTACTGACTTAGCATTCCACTTGTTGCGACAGAGAGAGGTAATTCAGAGTGGATGGAAAGTGTTTAACCAATGGTTGTCCAAAAATCAACAAGAAGTTACCACTATTGGATACATGCCAATTCTTCGAGCGCCTGCACATGAAACTGACACTCTGAATTCTGTTATAAGGAGATGCATGCATGTTTCGACTAGTCTTGGACAGGAGTATGTTGTTTTAACTGTTGACCAAGCATTGTTTTCCAAACTTATGCAACTGAAGTGGTCCCTGAATACCAAAAGAAACTTATTGTACATCTCGGAGGACTGCACATATCTATGTGTTTCCTAAAGGCTATTGGAAAGCACATGAATGGATCAGGTCTGGCAGAGGCGTGGGTGGAAAGTGGACTTTTGGGACCTAACGCGACCGAGTACGTCCTGAATGGCAGCAACTATAAACGAGCTATGCGTGCACATACCATCACTCTGCAATCTCTGTGGGCATTGTTAATGCCTATGCTGATGAAATTTTGCCAGGAATCCAACCCAGATCTGCATCGTGACCTAATGGCTGTAAGCAACACAGTAGAACGTATTGAAGAGCTTATAGAGTGCTTAGAATCATCAAAGATGCAAAAGTTGTTGAAATTATTTCGTGAGAGGAAATCATCGGAAAATGTAAATTTCTCCTTCTGGTGGGCGTACATGGACATGGTTTCTGTCCTTCTCATGTTTATAAGAGCGCAGAGAGAAGGAATCTGGAGCTTGTATATGCACAGTTTCCGTTGTATGCTTCCTTATTTCATGAGATACGATCATATAAATTATGCAAGATGGGGTTCAGTATACATTGTGGAAATGAAGCAGTTGCCTGAAGCAGTAGAAAGAGAATGTAGGGAAGGTAACTTTGTAGTCAAGTGGAACAGTAGTAGATTTAATCAAGTAAGCCCTGACCACAGCCTGGAGTGGTTGAATGGCGTGGGAAAATGACATGGTGGTATTAAGGGGATAACTCAAACACCATCGGCTCTGACTCGATGGGCGTTATCATTTAATTGCAGATCGATGATAGGAGATGCTACCCATATGATGTTTGGGTTGAAGCAGGAATGCGCGCTCGAGGATGATAGTGAGCAGGGACCGGGCAGACAAGTGCGCAATAATAATGACGAAGCTGCATTGATAGCTATCCTCAAACAGTTCAATGTATTTGCTTCCGATGTACATCCTACTACAGGGTTCGTACAGCTTTTGTAGTATAAAATTCAAGGACTTTTCAAGGACTTTTCAAGGATAAATATCCAATTTACAAGGACACAGGATCAACAGCAAACAGAAATTTAGTTACCGACTTGTCTTACCATACATAACTAGTTTTTATCAGAAAATTACAGGCAACATTGTGTAAGAGCCTTCTTCTTTTGGCAAAGATTCTCCTCAACCTCAATTAATTTCTTGGATTTTTCTTTGGCAGCTCTTCTTAGGGCATTTTGCATACAACACTTTTTGCTATCACTGTCTTCTGACTGATCACTAAAGTTTCTATCCACTAAAGTTTCTATCCACTAAAGTTTCTTTATTGACTGAGAAACATCTTTCCACAGAAGCCTGCCCATGTGAGAGAACTAAAAGAAGCTTAACAACAGGAAAAATCTTCTGGTATGTTTCACATGACATGTGGGTGGAAAAAAACTCATCAACTCTGTGGATTTTTGGATCAAATCTTGTAAACAAATCCTTTCCTATGACAGGAAGCTTTTCTATGAAGGAGTCAAATTCCTGAAGAATAACATCACATTCATTTTCCTTTACCTTTCCTGCATTTGCCAAAGCAACCATAATGCCTTTCATCTTAGTTCTGCACTCAGTGGGATGCTTCACATTACTCTGGGGTCTTATAGAGCGGTCATATTTCGGACAAGAGAACATAAAATAGGTAGAATTTTTAAAGTGCAGTAATCAGAAAAGTTCTACAGTCAATTTGTAACTCCATTGCCTGCTTATGACTCATGTCACCCTTTCGCATAGCTACAAAAAGCTTTTCTGGAGTTCCCTTTTACTTGTCTCACCCAAGTGAAATTGTTTTCCATTTGTAATTGAATAGGCACTTATTTTTGCCCATTGTCAAAAGTAATTCTTTGTTTTACAGCGATTCAAAACAACATGCTTCAATGAACTTCACACTCGATTGCTCTGACTAGTACTTATTCTCCCCTTGTCAACCTATGCATGAAAACGAGGTATGGTCCGCCATATTGGATTCAAACAAAAACAGGCAGCCCATATCAACTAAACAGAGAAATTGCATTTAATGGATTGCCTTTTTGAAATTTTTTGTCCAAAAACACTATTTTACATTGATTCAGACCAATTCAAGGACTAAATTAGCATTTTCAAGGACTTTTGCTCAAAATTCAAGGACTTTTCAAGGAAAATTCGAATTCAAGGACTTTTCAAGACAAACCCCCAAATTCAAGGACTTTTCAAGACTGTACGAACCATGTACTAGTCTACACAACATCGCAACCAAAGACCTGGCCACCGACGAAATCCAAGAATCACTACTGAACGCCAAGCAACTTGGGCAAGAGCAACTTCAGGAATTTGTTAAGGCACGGTTAATATGCGATCCAGAACAGCAGCAGACAAAGGCTAAGTTTGAAGACAGTATTTCCAGAAATAACGCTAAAACATTTGAAAGCCTATACAGTGTGGTTAAGACGGCAAAGGAAAAAGGAAAAACAGAGATCTTGCGAGCTGACAGAAATGTTTTGCATCGCTTGTTAATTGCTTATGAAGCCGGTCGAAAAGTGGATCTCCAGAGTGTGATGAAACATGAGTTAATGCCAGTTCCAATATCACTAGGTGAGACAAATGGAGAGCTTAGAATGGGCAACAAAGCTGTGTTGGCGGACGAGCTCACTAGTGGCATGGACTGCCCGAAACAAATACAATGCCACGAAGACGCGTGCTTGCTCATCGACGGACAAGCACTAGTCAGTTCTTTAAAATATCCTGGCAGAGATCAAGCAACATTTGGGGACTTTGCTGGTAGTTTCCTGAAAGCAGTATTGAACGCAAGCACTCAATATCAAGAAATCCATGTAGTGTTTGACCGTTATAAGGGAGATTCTATCAAAGCTGGAGCACGAAGAAGACGAACGAAGACCATTAGACCCATTCGACGTGTAATAGAAGGAGACAATATTCCTCTACCTAAGAACTGGCAAGGATTCCTTGCCTTGTCCGAGAACAAGGCAGATCTCGCTAGGTATTTGTCATTGTGTTTAGTCACCAAAGCACCCAATGGCAAAATAATTTTCACCAGTGGTGGATTTGAGGATGAAACGGAGGTACGATCTTCTGATGCAAGCATGGATGTGTCTGTCTTTAGAGCATCTCATGAAGAAGCGGATACGCGTCTTATCTTCCACAGCATACATGTCAACCGTACAACGGTAGTTGTTCAAGCAAGAGACACTGATGTTTTGCTTCTTCTAGTGACACATTCTCCACGGATCCCGGCCGAGAATCTATGGATGATGTCTGGGACGTCGTCAGATAGAAAATATATCAACATAAGAGAGATCTACAGAAGACTTCCCTCTGGTTTCGTAGCAGCTCTTCTACCTTTTCATGCCTTGACGGGGTCTGACACTACATCATTTTTCTATGGTCACTAAAAGAAATCAGCCTGGACACTAGTTGCTAAGTGTCATGACCTTCTTGTAAATCTTGGAGAAGGGCAACTTAATGTTACGACTCTGAAATCTGCTGAGAAATTCGTTTGTAGTATGTACAACCAAGAACAAGCTCAATCAGTTGATGAGGCGCGATGCATTATGTTCACCAAAGTTAGCAAGCCCGAATTAATGCCACCTACAAGAAACGCATTAGCGTTACATATAAAGCGATCACATTACCAAACATTAGTTTGGAAACAAGCATACTGTGCAGAGCCATGTATCCCACCCCCAGAACAGATGGGCTGGTACATAAGCAGCGATAACCAATTGAAACCACTCCTGATGACTCTTGATCCCATACCAGAAGCCTGCCAGGAAGTCGTTTCCTGTTCTTGCAAAAAAGGTTGCCAAACGCTTCGATGCAGCTGCCGAAAAGCTGAGCTATTTTGCACCAGTGTTTGTGGATGCTCAAGTGTTGACAATAGCTGTTTTAATTGATTCAGTGATTAGGAAGGTGTATACAATAAATATTGATTAATTGTCACTTATTTACTATTATAACTCACAGTACACTAGTTTAACAACATAAGCAAAATTGAGAAGCAGAAAAAACTGTTTAAACAAGTAAGAAAGTTGAATTCAATTCAAGTCAGTTGCAACATCTATCAATTTTGGAAGAGGGACTGGAACCCAGTGTTATATGCAAATTAATTAGCATACGATTGAAGTACCGAAATCATTATATATGAGTTCATATTGCAAGAATTGCCTTATAAGTGAACTTTAGCGCCAAAGTATAAGAATAATGACATTCCTATTCTTCTAGTTTGCGATTATGACGTCAGATAGGTACCATATATCATGACGTCATTTTACAGCCAAATTCAACAAAACAGGTTTGGTAACACCTATATTCGTGTTCAGCATCACTTTTATATTTAGAAAACAACTGTTACCAGCCTCTACCCTGAAATGCCTTCAGGAGTTTGATTCGCCAAAAATGCGCCTTGTCTAAGAAAGGAATATGAAATTAAAGCATAATTAATTTTAATTAAAATTAAAATGATTTTATCTCAATTGCTTTAGCATAATTGAACAGTATGGCACATATCACTTACGAATTGGTCGTGTGCTGTAGGTGCTAGTGGTGTCTGCAGAAAATAGAATATGAAATATGAAAGTAAAGCATGATTAATAATTTTAATTACTAAAATCCAGTTAATTACTAATAAATTATAAAGCCCAGTCATTTTATTGATGAGTTCCCAAATCGATTTGAACAATGTCAACAGTATGGCACATATCACTTACGAATTGGTAATGCACTGGCACTGCAGGTGCTGCTAGTAGTATCTGCACAAAATAGAGAGGAATATGAAATTAAAGCATGTGATTATTTTTGTTTAATCTTGATGCATCCTCATCATTTCATCTCAATTACTTTAGAACAAATAATGGCACATATCACTTACAAATTGGTAATGCACTGGCACTGCAGGTGCTATTAGGAGTATCTGCACAAAATAGAGAGGAATATGAAATTAAAGCATGTGATTATTTTTGTTTAATCTTGATGCATCCTCATCATTTCATCTCAATTACTTTAGAACAAATAATGGCACATATCACTTACAAATTGGTAATGCACTGGCACTGCAGGTGCTGCTAGTAGTATCTGCACGAAATAGAGAGGAATGTGAAATTAAAGCATGTGATTAATTTTGTTTAATCTTGATGCATCCTCATCATTTCATATCAATTACTTTAGCACAAGTTAACAGTACATGGCTCTTATTATACAACCGTACTCAGCAGAGTACAAATAACGCCCAAAACGAGTACAAATATCTCACGATATTTGTATTGTAGGAAGTTTTACAAGTTGTCGAAATACGCGCCATCACCACTTCGTACGCAGTGAAAAAAACCTCGCGCGCCAGAAAACTAGTTTGACTTGTTGTCACTTTTCAGCCAATCAGAGACCGTACAGCTCGCGCCACACGCCAAGTCATGGCAGACTGTCACGTTTTCACAATAATATTTCAAAAGAACTTTCTCGTCCTAAAATGCGTTTTAAAAAGGCGTTTTTTCGTGTTTCTTCTTTTTCAGTGTAGACAGTTCGATAATAAATAACTTATTAGACGGTTTGAAGTGTAGTTTGGCTGGATATTTTACTCGTTCACTTGTATTTTGACTCGCCCGTGCGTGACTCGTAAAATATGCAGCCATATACTACACATCAAACCGTCTAATAAGATATATATATCACTTACGAATTGGCACTGGCACTGCAGGTGCTGCTACTGGTGGTGCTGCAAAGGATATCTGTAGTAATAAAATAATTGAAATAGGAAATTAAAACACATGATTTAATTAATAATGGTAATTAAACTGAGTGGAGTGCAATTTGGGCCGAAATCATACGAGTGATTACAAAACTGCACGACCGCGTAGCGGGAGTGCAGTTTGATAATCACGAGTATGATTTCTGGCCCAAAATTGCACGACACGAAGTTTAATTACCACTTAATTATACCATTTTGAAATCTCAACTTTTTTGCTCTACTTTTTTAACAAAAATGTGAAAACAGGTTAAGGAAAAAAATCCCACAGCTTGACAGCAATCAAATGGCTTTTTTGATTCTTGTATATGATTGGCTGATAATAAAAGACACTGTTTTGTGATTGGTTGGAAAAAAGATGCGATTAATGAAGCAAAAGGATGCAATTTAGGAATTAATCGCACACTTTTTAACCAATCAGATTGCAGAAATCACCAGTGATTTCAAAATGGATATAATTAATCTTGATACATTGCTGATCATATTGCGCTCATCTCAAGCACTTTAATAAATGTGATGAAGTGGTACATATTTCTAAATATGTAAGAAGAAGGGACCCACATTTGAGGCTAGCCTAAAGCCTTAAGTAACTATCAAAATTGGTTGAAAATTGATTTAGGCGAAACCACTAACTAATTAAAATATTTCTCAATATTACAGACGAAAGTACCACATTCATTTTATAGAAGTACTCTTTTTCAATGGAAATTTATAAAAAAAAAAGAAATTAAAAATAAAGTTTCAGCTCAACCAAATTTTGAATTGATTTTGATTAATGAATGATTTTTGACATATTTTCTTAAATGAATCAATGATGCTTAACTAAGTTATTACCTTCATCACCAAATGTGGAATCCTCCCCCTTTTCATAGTCAGGGGCATTCCTGAACACAACCTGCAATGAAAGAGAGAGAAAAAGGGCAGTATCACAGGAATGCGCTATTATAACAGTACAATAATACACTGTACTGTTATAATAAGACTGTTTGTATATATAATAATAATAATCATCATCATCATCATCAATTATTATTATGATTACATCAGTAGTTATTATTATCAAAATTACGACGACGACAATGATAATAATCATATTAGATAGACAACATGAAAATGAGCCATTGTAGATGATTTTCAGCTACAATAGTCTAATAATAAAATGTACAATGGACATTTTGAATAATGTTAAGAAAATGGTGTATTTCAATCCCAGGAGAACCCCTTCTGTTTCAGACATGAACTATGCATGTCATCAACTCCAGGAGCAAGGGATATTATACAATATACATGTTACATGGTGTATTTCAATCCCAGGAGAACCCCTTCTGTTTCAGACATGAACTATGCATGTCATCAACTCCAGGAGCAAGGGATATTATACAGTATACATGTTACATGGTGCATTTCAATCCCAGGAGAACCCCTTCCGTTTCAGACGTGAACTACGCATGTCGTCAACTCCAGGAGCAAGGGATATACTACATACTATAATTATACAATGCACATTTAAAAGACATAAAACACAGGCACATTCACTCCTCACCTTCAATTGAAACAAAACATAAACGCACAACAACACACACAACCCTCATTTGGTGGTCTGTGATACTCAGTAAGCGCATTACATTATACTTAGTATGCCCTTACCTCCAGATCACTTGCATCCTGCACAAACTCACTCTGTTGAAATAAATTATTAAAAAGGTCAAAATGAATAATGTTTTCAGTCCGTGGCTGTCATTGTTGTGAACTAGTAAACATAATTTTTTACATAATGATCACAATAATCATCATCATCAAAACTTAAGTATAATAAAAAAACTCATTATTAATTATATCATTTTTATCCATATATTTGAAACTTAGCTATATTATAAGATTGGTATTATGATGATGTTTTGAACATTATTTTATTAAGAATTTATTCGATTTGCAACTTACATCTAGAAGCTGCTGGTTACTCTGCTGCTGCCTGCAATAGATTATTGCACCAATCAATAACAATGAATACCTCCTTTTAGTTTAACATTATTACAGTAAACTTACAGTACCTTATCAAACGATTAAACCAGTTTAACTCTTTATCTATTTGGATATCCCCAATTGAATGTAGAAGCTCTTCAAATATGAAATATAATCATTCAAACTTTAGTGGACTATATTATATAAGACAAACACCTATGTCTAGTAATTATAACCATTATGTTTAGTTATTACTAACAGTCATGCTAGAATTTGAAACAGGAGCATAGGACAGTACAATATTAGTAGAGGAAATTGCAAATCTTGAGTACAATTTGGAAAATTTTTATTGATATTTAGGTATGTAAACAAGATGTTTTGAAAGTTCTCAAAATTGTACAAGCGTGACCAGAAGTTCTGAAAATTTCAAAACAGTGGTCGGCTTCTCAGCCGATGTAGCTCTCAAAATTCATCGGCGACCTCCTATTTTTGAAGGCTTTTAAATGTTTCGTGATGATTTATCATTGAGCATGCTAAGTAACAGCAAATTTCATTTCATATTTTGCAAACTCCCTTAATGGAGCAATAACACTTAAACCTAGAACTGTTTGTACTTTTTAGTTAGTACTTGTTTTATGGTTTTAGTGTTATCGCTCTATATGGCCTTTTATATATCCTTTATCTGCTTAACTTTATAACAAATGAGTTTTATTTTTCAGTGTACAGCCTTGAAAAGTCCTGTAAAGGTGTCATTAAGAGACTCGTCAGTAAAGAAAATTTGAAATATCTTCCTTTACCAAACAAAATAATCGAAGACCTTGTAGAGGAATATTAAGGAAAATGATTAGCAAGATGGAAAAGAAAAAAAAGATGAGTAATAGGCCCCGTGTCAGGATTTTGTAAATATTGTACATACATTTTAGTCATTTAATTATTTTTATCTTTATATTTTGTAAATAAAGTTATTATCATATTTTATTTTCTGTAAATACAATCAGTGAAGATACAGTTCGAGGATTTTTAATTTTGTTAAATATATATTATAGTTTATTCTGTAAATAGTCTTAAATTCTATATGAATTGTATTTGAGCTCAGTGACAGTTTTTCAAAAAATCTTATATTATATTCTGTAAATACATTGGAGTTACAGTTCTAGAGTTTTTTTTTGATAAATTGTATAATCTGTAAATAGTTTTAAATTTAAAATGAATGATAAATACATATATATATGGAATATATATATTGATGACTTTCACTGACAGTTTTATTGGTCCTTATATTTTTTCAGTAGAACTGATTATTTCAATAAACCTGGACAGTTAATTCTATTTAAGTGGTGCCCAGGTTTATCGAAAAGACTATTATAGTGGATGATACATATATCAAAATGATGCACAAAGTGAACTGATTGTTACTAATACAGTTTTTGTTGGTCGAAATTGGGACGGACTGCATTTACTCTGCAACTAATAAAATCTAAGTCAATCATTTTCTAATTGTTTACAGCAGTTGGTATAACCCCGTGAAACTTTAGTTTAGAAGGTATGGAAATAGTGAAAATGGAACGGGATTATTTTTTTATTTTATTTCCTTTTCCCTTCCCTTTTTTGGCAGTAATTTCTTAAACCACCCTCGATTTCAAAGTACCCTGGATTTTAAAATACCCTCGATTTAAATGACTCTCGATTTTAAATATGAACCTTGATTCTAAATGACCCTCGATGTACAAATCACTTTCGATTTTTTAAACGAAGGACATCAATGAAATCGAGAGAGGTTTTGGTAATCGAGACAGGATTCCCAGAATAGTTGAGAGATCCTTGTACATTGAGGGTCATTTAGAATCGAGGGTACTTTAAAATCCAGGGTACTTTGAAATCGAGGGTGGTTTAAGACATTGCCAAAAAGGGGAAAAGACAATTATCCCGTTCACAATTTCCCTTTTATTTGTTTAGTTTCTTCTGGGGTTTCCATTCCGTCTTACCCCCCCTTTGTGGATCCCTTTTTTCAAATATTTTTCAAATATTTCTACATTCACTTATTTCATACCGTCTTTTGTACCTAATGATCGAGCGATTTAATTTCATAATTATTGACGTTGTACAAGTGTTTATACTATTTCGTATAAAGTTCCACGGAGTTATACTAACTGCTCTAAACAATTTGATACACACTTCTTATAATAATTAGGACTACCCCTTTCTGAGGTACGATGGGGTATAAGGGTGGTAGTGTCCGGGACAGAGATTACGGGGTCGATGACGTCATTGGTGGTGCAATAATCACCAGCCGGGCAAGCATTTTTCCTCCTTTTTAAATCCTCCTAATCCTCAAATGGAATAGAATTAAAGAAGTAGTAAAAGTGGCCATCAAAGAATCAAATTTTTAGATTTTCTAAACATAGGTGTGTGATGGTTATTATTTTAGAAACGGTCACCTGTAAATCTATTGTTTTAAACTTGTGTTTACAGTTCGTACAAGAATTTTTCCAGAGTCATGAATTTCATCCATTCTAAAGGCATATTACAATCAAAAGGAGGAAAAAGGGGGTTTGGCGAATGCGAAATCGTACTGATTTTTCACCATAAACATGAAAACGAGGCGACGAAAGCGCAATGATGCAATGAATACAGATTATGCATAGTAATTAGATTTATGACAGGCGATATACCGTGTGTTTAATCTTGTTAAACAATAAAGACACCAACACGATTTGTCTTTTTGTTGTTGTTGTTCTTTATTCGATAACATATCCAAATGATTATGTTACATTGTATATTAGAAATTAGATTGTTTCTAAAGGTCCTTAAAAATATGTCCAGCAGCAAAAGGTATACACACTATTGTAATAATTTAGTTGCCACTGATTTATGTTTGTTTTTACATCGACTAATGTAAAGTCAACCAGTTTTTAAACTCCTCGCCGACGACTTTATTGGTCGTTACAACTTTCTTCTTATTCTGTTTCACTTTGGTCTTGGCTACTTTTCCTACATTACACTGTCTTGGTTGCGATAATTCGTAGACTCTTTCTTGTTGTTTCGGTATGTTTATATTGGCATTGTTTTCATCTATTGTATTTTGTTATACAACGAATTTGACTTTCGGTTGTAGTTTAGCTTCCTGTAAACACTTTCTTCTTTGGTCGGTATCCATTAAGTGTACATCCGCGAGATGGTTTGCCAGTCTTACGAGATATTTTGCTCTGCAATCAGGCACAGGACAATCGCAACAAACATGTTTAGCCATGTTTACAGTTCGAAGAACAAACCCAAAATATGCTGTTTTATACTAAATTGTGGCTTATATAGAAGGCCAGTAAGGCCGGAAAACAGGCTGAAAAGGCCATTACCAGGCTAGAAAAGCCAAAACCAGGCCAAACGGGTAGGAAAGGTCAGCCAAGCCAAAATCATAGAGTATTGTATCTCTGTCTGTACAAACATACCCAAGGCACGTTTAGCCAGTCCTTTGTTATTGATAATGATGTCACAATATGCTCAAAATGAAATAATGATGAAAAAACACTATAGATTATATACACTATAGATTGCGGCCGCCATGTTTGTGCACCTCCGATGACATGTAAATCTATACCAAAGCTATAATCTTAGTAGTTTAGCTCACGATTATCATGGATTCCGGCGAAAATACAACAGATACAAGTCAATTCCCGGACCAAGAACCATCTACACCGTTGTCTGACTACGCAAAGAAGCTTGATGAGGCAATAAAACAGCGTTATTTAGAGAAAATCGAGTGTATTGGTATAGATCCAATATTGATACAAGTAGTATACAAATGAGAGTTCTGCGCCACCTGAGCGCCAGTGCAGGTCACGCCCCGATAGAGAGGATGTCACGCGACAGTGCTGCAAGGGGAGTCACACAACAGCGTCCAGGGAGTCACGCGCGCCGGCGATCCGCTTGCAGGATTGAAAACTCCATTGCACAGCAACCAAACAAATATTTCGTAGCAGAAAAACAAATGAAATTCTTTTCGGTGCATCTGAGTAAAGTGCGACCGAGGAACAAACGTAATACTGAGAAAACTCCGTTGCACAGCAACCGAACAACGTTTTCGGAATTTCAAACAAAAGAACGAATTGATAGTGCCACGCTTAAGGGTCTATTGTGTTCGATTCAACCACTTGCAAAAACAATATGGTTGACTATCATGTTGAAAGAAATTCTTGGTTTGATTTGAAAAATTTGGAACGTTATAAAATCTTCAAAATACCAAAGAACGATACATTTTTTTAAAAATACTTGAGAAATAAAGACAAGTTTTGAAAGAAACATAAATACCGAACAAAATGCCCGCGAGGGATGTGTGTGTCTTTGAAACACAGTGTTTTGATTAACATAATTACCGAACAAAATGACGGCGAGGGATGTGTGTGCCTTTGAAACACAGTGTTTTGAAAGAAACATAAATCCAGAACAAAATTCCCGCGAGGGATGTGTGTGCCTTTGAAACACAGTGTTGTGAAAGAAACATAAATACCGAACAAAATGCCCGCGAGCGATGTGTGTGTCTTTGAAACACAGTGTTTTGAAAGAAAACCTATAAATACCGAAAAAAATGCACACTCATAGTACCCACAAACCCACGAAGAGTCGTCATCCCCTCCCCACCCCCACCCTTCCGGGGGAGGGGGGGGGGAGGGGTAGACACACACGGACGGCAAAGCCGTCCGAAGGGGAACCTCGGATCCAACACTCTTTTACGAATGAAATACTGGGAACAGTCCGTTGCGCAGCAACCGAACGACGTTTTCGGAATTTCAAACAAGATCAAATCTAATTTTATTAAGTACAACAAATACTGTCTTCAGTTCCATCTGGCTTTAATATATTTATTTAAGTTACATTCAGTTCTTAATATTTTTCCCAGCCAGGAATAGATTTAATCACGGCTCTCAATCGTTCTGAACGTCTTGGGGGTTGGAATACCTGTCCTCTGTACTTGTGCTCATCTTGATAACGTATCCACCTGAGAGGTTTTTCTTGGCTGGATGGGGGAGTAGGTGGAAACTCTCCTGGGACTGTACTCGACAGAGGAGTAAAAGGAGTTGGTTGATCCGAGGGAGCTTTTAATGGGGTCGACGGTATTTCCTGTGAACTAGCAGTTTTAAAAGGCGTTCTAACTTTGGATGTCAGACGTTGAAGAAAGGAGGGTTCTTTTGGTGTTGCTGTGGCAATACCACTGTCACTGGGCAGAGTTGCTGTAGGGACGTTTTCTGAGGTCATCACATTAGGAGGTTGACTCTGAACAGACATGGTTGGTACGGTTGGTGTCTGTCTCGGTATCGTGAAACCGTTATTGGAGAGTTGCCGTTGAGGTAACGAGTCAACAGTGACTCATATTGTTTGGTTTTCACCTCCGGAGGTAGGGAAGGGTCATTCAAAATAGTGTCCATCTGTTCTGCCAATTCCTGCATGACTTTAAGAACGGGTGACTGTAAGTACCCCTGACGCTCAAAATAGTTAGCCATGGTCTTCATCGAATCTGTTTGGCCTCCAGTCTGCGATAGGTGGGCGTCGTTCGGGAGAACATTTGTACGCAATCGACACTCCTCCCTGGTGTTAGGTTTGAGATCGACAAACAGGTAGCCGTACGACCGCTGAACGGCGGCCTCATACTTTTGAACAAACTGTTCCGTCTTTCCTGGGTACATTTGTTTTCCTAATGTCATCATCTGCAATTTGTCTCTTGGGTTTTTAAACAAGACGAGGTACGATGCATTTAGACTCAAGGTGCGCATGATCCTGCCTTGAAAATAGACATTTTGCAAGAGGAAGACGACACTGAGATTTCGGTGATGGGAACCCTTTGTGAACAAATTCAGGATCCGTTTGTCGTTGGAGGTCTCGGTCATTTGATCATCGATGACCATGAGATTGTTGATATTTGGATCAAAGTACCAATCTTCGTTGAGGTCATGAGGTATCCCTTTGACAAACTCGATCCCAGGTATAGTTTTGAGCATCTGGTCGTAAGCTGGTTGCCATTGGGAATAACTCCAAACAATACGTTGAGGAGGGGGTTGAATGACTTGAGCTCCGTGCTCAAGTAGGTTCTGAACCCAGACCGTCTTTCCGGAGCCAGTCATTCCAGCCACTAAGGCTGTGAAGGGATGGAGTAACTGAAAACGGTCACATTTGGTTTCCACAGGCTTCGCCTGGGGATAGGGAGTAAACCGCTGACCCCCTTTTGTGCATTTTTCCTGGCCAAGCCAATACGCCCGCTGCGAATTGTCCAACATGAGTTCTACTTAAATGAGTGTATATGTTTTGTTGCGGCTTGCCGCATATAGGACACATCCGCACCATCTCACGTCTTTTGAAGAATGAGACCCATTCTTGAAGGAAACGCTATTTATGGGCTTTGACCTAGACTTGAATAGAATGGATTTAACATTCTATCTAGTGTAGCTTCTACTAGATACTAGATTCTACTAGATACTAGATGGATTCTAGCTACATTCTAGTTTCCTAGCTAGTGTAGATTCTAGTATTCTATAGCTATATTCTAGTGTAGATTAATTCTAGTTTTCTATAGCTAGCTAGTGTAGATTCTAGTAGTCTAGTAGTCCAGCTAGTGTAGATTCTAGCTAGATTCCAGTAGTCTAGTGTAGATTCTAGTAGTCTAGTAGATTCTAGTAGTTTAGCTAGTGTAGATTCTAGCATTCTACCTAGATTCTAGTTAGATTCTAGGATTATAGTCTAGATTCTAGTATTCTAGCTAGATTCTAGTGTAGATTACATCCTTCAAATTATAAAATTCCAACTGCCTTTAGTTGACAATGGAAAAAGGGATAAATAGGAATGGTTTTTTGTTGTCCTTTCATTTGATGCAATCGGCTGTGCAGACAACATGAGCCACTTGCTAAGAGAAAATTTTGGCTATTTGTGCCATTTAACCAATTGTTCACCTAACCAAAGAAAGGTTTTACTGATCACCGCTAGTCCGGAACAGGTTCATGCCATTAGTGAAGTTTGCTCGAATTTATCAAAAGGCCTGATCCCCATAAAGGACGCACAAAAAGAAATACTTAGAGAGCATGTGGACGACATACGTGAGTTAGCCAACCCATCCGTCCCTTTCAAAACCAAGAAACAAATTTTGGCTCAACGGGGCGATGGTTTTGTATCCGATGTCATGTCACCCCTCATGTCGGCTTTGAGCCTGTTTTTGTTATAAATATTCCTGTGTATAAAGAAGAAGCTCATTTTGACGTTGATTTTTCGAGGGAGCAACATGAAGAGAGCACGTAGCGATTCCACTGACACTGAATACGATTCAGAGCATTCTCATGACGGGAGTATTCACTCAGAACAGGACTTGTGGGACAAGGAAGATATCGAACAAGTTCTACAGGATCTCTCCCAGAGTATCCCAGAAGATAAAGCTCTAGCGTTTCTCCATACTCTGGCGGCTTCAAAAAGTATTTTATATTGGAATTCCCATGGTGAGATGCTGTATCACGAACGAAGAATTCCCGTCACCAACATGGCAGAGCTTATCGAGTATGCCATGCTACCTTTGAATCTAGATGTTAAAGTGCCCCGTGGGTTGAAAACGTTCACTCAAGGATTATCGGAGATCGGTGTTGACAAGAAACTGATCTGTAATAAGAAGTTGCTGGCGGATCTGGTTGCTAGGCAATCGGAAGAGGACGAGACAGACAGTGAAACAGGTGACGAATCCTCTGAAAGAGAAAGTTTCGAGTCGGACGGTGAAAGTGTTGGTGAAAGCTTAGAGCCAGAGGAGAGTTCCGAACCGGAGCTTTCCGAATTGGACGAGGAACCCAGAGAGTGTCACGTTTGCCGTGACTTTGTGAAGTTTTACTCAATTCCTGTGGTTGAATGCCCTTGCTGTTTGTGGCGTGAAGCATATTACTGCCGCGAAAACGAATACATCGAATGTGATGTTTGTACTCACGTCTTTCCAGCCAATGCTCAGACCACTAAAGTTAAATTTTGTCGCTGTACAGACTGTAACGCTGTACACCAACAGTCCCTAAAAACCAAGAAATTAAAACTCATGGACGACCACCAAGAAGAATCAAGTGAATTGTAAAATCGATCACTTGAATAAAAGGAATGACTTTGAGACTGATTTGTTCCTTACTAAGTGGTTCTAAATTTTGGGCTGAGGATAAATGGCCAAAATATACTGTTCTTTTTAGGTACTCTCTTCATAGCTCAGTCGGTTAGAGCGCGGGACTGTAGTTCCTGAGGCCCCCGGTTCAAATCCGGCTGGAGAGAGAAAAGATGCAATATTCACAAGGCTGCGTTTGCCTCTGAAATAGAATGCTTTTTCTCCGCTCTTATGAAACATCAAAGGTTGGCTTCGGAAGTCGTCGCGGATCCTAGTAGCGCTTGCATTTAAGGCCAGATTGTGTCATATTTAGGGGCTTGAGACAATTGAAGAGAAACTGTTGCCTTAATGATTACATCTGCAAATGACTAGACCTTCACTCAGAGTCTCGGATATGGACATAACAACATATTGCATGGTTGCACGCTGCTTCACACAAAAGTTTCGACCAAGAAGGGACTCAGCATCAACACTTTAATTGTCTACATCCATCACTACTGACAGTTTGCCATGTACGTGAGAGACACTCTAAAGCCTATGACAGACAAGGTGAGCCAAACAATACATCCTAAATAGTCAGAGTACAGAGTGCTTAAGCAAATATTTTTTTTATATTCTTGCAGTGCCGAGATGAACTAACAAAGCTAATAAATGCTTTGCCAAACTTAGAGCTTCAACACAGATTGTTGACTCTCAGTACAACACATGTCAATTTCAAGCAATGTGCTTGTTTGCATTTTTCACATTTTCAAGAGTTGGTGAAATAACGGCATCCTGTTCATGCCATACTCTTCAATTGCACCAAGCGACTTTTGAATAACAATAATTTTAAGCACAGTTATAACCAGCGTCCTTTTTCCTTGATTATCTTGCGTCAAGTTACTTTTTGTCCTGATGTTCAGGTGCACTGTTTCGGATGGCAGATGGTAGCCCAGTGTCCAGGTCAGTGTTTACAGAGAAGCTTTCAACAGTCCTTAAGTTTTGTGGTCTTGACCCTACTGGGTACAAAGGGCATAGCTTTCGCATTGGGGCTGCATCATATGCAGCTGATAGAGGGATGTGGGATGCTCAGATCAGATCCATGGGGCGATGAAAATCAAATGCATTTTAAAAATATATTCGTATTCAATCCTTATCAAATTAATTGATACTTTGGAGGCATGCAGGGGATGTTTCCATGGCAACCCCCTCATGATGACAGACATGATTAGCATGGGCAGCAGTGTTTAAGCTGTGGGCTTGTCTCTGATTAGCCAGCGCAGCAGATACAGCAGATATCATCATAATCCTTAATGTAGTGAAAGTTGCTCTCTTAGGTTCTCTTAGTTTCTGTTTTGGATGTGCACAGCACAAAAAAGAAAAGGGAATATTCTAAATTCAATGAAACCAAGTTTCTTGAAGAAATCCAGGCTTTGGATTGGTCTTATGATGAATCTTCAAATTGTAAGAGTACATCACTATTATTTGATAGCTTTTATTCGGAACTAACAACTAATGTCAATAAACACATTCCTATCAAACAGCTAAGTAGAAAAGATATCAAACAATTGTCTAAGCCTTGGATTACAAAAGGTATACAAGTTTCTATTAATATGAAGAACAAATTATTTAAAAAATAAATCAAAGGA